>LPNX010504879.1:1573108-1694729 GCA_001517045.1 Pseudotsuga menziesii | reverse complement strand
AGCCAAACTTCTCCAAATGACCCACGGTCAAATCTTCTTTTCAGAAAATACCTAAAATCCGACTCCTCATAAACCGGGACCTCTGTAGAATTAAACTGATGAATGTCAAAAGGAATTGATCTTATGAGTCCAAAAAAGCTAGCAAAACCTTCTGGATTTAAACACTTTTTGTTTGCATCTTCTGAAGCCAATTGAAAACTTAAACATAGATCTTGATCACGGTACAAATCCAACTGCCGTTCTCTATGTAGAGGCACAACCCCTTCAGGGAAAGCTTGAAATCCATCATAGGATTTGATTACATCCTTCTGTGGTGTCAAAAAAACATAGCCTTTGTAATCATCAAGATTCTCTATGAGATGATAATGGTTGAAGGAATTCTGTCTTCCTTTGATCAGCATTCCAGGCATATTAGCTAAAATCTTATGCTTGCTTTTCTTGGTCATCTGGTAGGTACTAGAAGCATCTGAATCTATATCATCCATATTTTCTTCTTTGTCAATTTCAAAATTTGGTTTCTTTTGTAGAGAAGATCCCCTCTGGGAGTAAGACTGAGCGGGACGAGTAGTAGAATCCAAAGCCAACACAATTGCTGCCAGATTGTCCATGCTTCCTCTGTCAAAAGCAGCATTCACCATAGCCAGAGCTAACGCATGTACATTGGCTGGTAAATACTCAGTTGAATGATTATTTTGCCTTTGTACCTCTAGAAGCAAATTGCAGATATCTTGTGTATTCATCTTCTCAAAGATTCCATCTTATGCAACAACAAGAAAACTATCATTGCTTGATAAACGTTGCCAATCTGTGACCTCTGGTTCAGAAATCACCCCATCCTTTTTAAATGATACGTCTCCAATGGCTCGAGAAATGGCTAGCTCGCCATTAACCCTTGGCACATTTCCCCATTTCAAAACAAAGCCACCAGCAGCTTCAATGCATGTTCTCTCTTCATCTCTATCTGGGCGGTGATCTCGAGTTAGTTCTTTCACGCAAAGCAATGATTGAGGGTTGTTGGAATTTTCTTGTCTGAAAAGTTGTGTGGTCTTGTATCGTTTCCGCTTGTGCTCCCTCCAACTGGCACCTCTCAATTGTTCTAGTAAATTAGAACATTCTGTGCATAAAAGAGCCTTGGAATCTCCGATATTGGCAACCAAAACATACTCATCAGCTTTGAGAACAATACTTGCTGTTGATCCAGATGTCAAATCACTTATTAGAGCTTCATTTGTAAATGCAATATCTATATCAAATACTGCTCCTAGCAATGCTTCTTTTAATATCGTCCTGTACATTGAATCTTCAGAAATTTCTAATGAGACCCACCTTGACCTGTGAAGCTCAAGAGTCTTCATGAATCCATCCTTCAAGGATACTTCGAAGGAAAGTTGGTCTTCTCCTTTCTTCCTGCAAACTTCCAAACAATGTAGGCCATAATGTTCTCCTCCTCTAATATCATTTTCAGTTTCAGGAGGCCCACGACATCTATAGCCAACTTTGTTATCTGCAATTTCCTTTAGTTTTTTAGAAGACAATCTGGATTTTGAACGAGAGATCAGCTCCACAGTATAATTGTTGTCTTGCATGAAAAGCTGCCGGAGATGCCTTTTGCAAGCACTTTGAAAATCAACAAGACATTTGACACGATTTCTTAGCTCCTTGTTCTCATCCATCTTTGTTTCAACCTGTACTAACTTGAGTCGTAGGTTCTTTTGCAATAATCTGTTTTTCTTAAGTGCTTCTATTTGAACCCGTGCATACTCTGGAATTCCAACATACTTGCGGACATGAACAGCGTTAGTCGGTTGAGGCCCATCGATGTCTCCATCACTGGATCCATTTGGAGATTTACCAATAACACTACCATCAGTAATTTGTAAATATTCTGATGCAATTATGGCTTCAGAAATGTCATACTCTTCTTCTGATGCATGTGCAGGAACCTTGCTTCCCAAATTATTGGGGTATAATTCATCTCCAACTGATGTGGAAAATTTGTTGTAATCCTTAAATATTTCTATTGTGTAATCTGTTTTTTCATTGTGACTATCACTGTCTCGACTGCTGTGCTCATTACCTTGCACATCATGAATTTTTGACTCCAAATGAATCTCACCAACAACCTGTACTTCAAGCTCATCTTTCTTCCCTCCCCCAACTATGTCTTTAAGGAGATCCTCATCCAAATCCTTGGGCTGGATCCCAAACTTGATGGTGTAATAATCTTGAAAGGACAATGCCGCACATACCTCATCACCCAAGGCTAGATACTCTTGATATCGAGGCAAGTATTGAAGTACTGCTAACCTCTGCCAATTTCCAGTCAGGATCCTTCTCATTGTCTTCATGTTCTCACAAGCTGGCCGAAAAAAAACCTTTGCTCACTGACATGCATTTGCATGTACACGCATGTATCAACATGCACTTTTATTCAATTGCTATGTGCCCACAGCTGGCCAAGATTATGCTCTGATACCACTGTAATATCCCAAATCCCGATATTTTCTATTTTTAAACAATTATGCTAATACAACTGGGCATGCAAACTGCCATGCAAAAATCCCTATTTTATAGGAAAAATTAGGGTTAGGGTTTGCGAGATAGAATGAACACTTACCACTGATAAGCCAGTCTGAACTACTCCAGAGAAAGTCTACCAATACTGCAAGCTGGATCGGAGAGGATCTGAGCTCCTCTGCTTCAGGTGAATTCCCCAGCAGCAAGACGCCCCAGTAGGAAAGTGTGACGCCCTCAAGGAAGGAGGTGTCCGATCGAACTGAGAATTTGCAGGACTGGTAGCGGTTCAGTGTCGGAGAGAATGCCCGGAGCATGCGAAGGTTTTGAGATCTCTAGGTAGGGTAGCGAATCACTTCAGAGAGGCAGCTACTCACCCCCTGGAACCCCGAAACGGCTGATAACTGCTTTGGATGAGCACTGATGGATCTGAAACTCACTGGGTACCGGAGTATGAAGCTGATGATGAGAATGGTGCCTGAGTTTCGGAAGGAAACTGAGATCTGAAGGCCCAGCAGCTAATTAGGGCTTTCTGGCTGAAAACCCCCTCTTACGGCTGCACACGTGTCCCTGCAACAATCTATACCATATACTAGATAACTGATGAATGAATGAAGAACAAGTGGTGAACCTGTATGGCTTACCCGGAATAAGACTAGGACAGATGTTTCACTGTCGAAATCCTGTTAACTAAAGACTCCGTCTCCAACCCCAACTATTGTGCTGCTATCCAAGAGCTCCCAAAATAATAATAATCCAAAGTGAAGTCTCCTCTTGCTTTCTCCTCTATTTATAAAGTTTAACTGCGCAAAACCCTAATCTTTTGACCTAATTAGGTCACTTTATCTTCTAATTTGCCGTTGACTTGCATGCATGTCACTTTATCTTCTAATTTGCCGTTGACTTGCATGCATGCGGAGGGAGACTTAAATAGTGCATGCATCATTAAAATAATGCTGGGATGGCATGCATGTCATTTTTAGGGTTCGCATGCATCTCACTTTTAGGGTTTGCATGCATGTCACTTTTGGGAACATTACCATCAAAATTATAGGGATCTAGGAATACTGCTCTGAAAGATTTTCGAGCACAAATAAAATTCTAAAGCAAACAAAGTAATTCCTTACCTTTCTTAAAGTTTGATAGACCAAATTTGGTCTAGTGTACATTATTAACCATCATTGTCATAATATATATCAAACAAGAGCTATGTAATAGCTAGTCCCTGCCCCTTTGTATAGAGATAGTTAAATTGCATTTCAAGAGAGTCAAAACACTAAACTATGGATAACCTAGTTGACTAAAGTAAGCAGAATGTAATATTAAACATCAATCCAACTCTATTATGGGCAAATGAATATAATGTCACTTTAATGTGATGTTTTCATTGTTGATAGATTTCTTTCTTTTATTAAGTAGATTCAAGTTAATAAAAAATCAGCATTTATAAAGGAATCTTAGTAAAAAAATAACAAGAATTAAAAGTAATATTTGTATTAATATCAATAACTAATTTTGAATCTTTTTAGGTTATTGACAAACCTACATAATCTTACATAAATATTGTTTTCATTGTTAACCATTTAAACAATTATGGTTAGATATTTACAACAGCATGTAACATTCAGTTAGAGGCTTCTGCCACACACAATGCAGTCCTATTTTTACAAAATACATTGTTTTCATTGTTAACCACTAGAGGCTTCTGCCACACACAAGGCACTCCTATTTTTATTTTATTTTTACACAACATTCCTATTTTTATTTTATTTTTACACAACTCTCCTATTTTTATTTTAGGATGGAAAACGGTACACTTTTATTATTTTATTTTTTTTAAACTAAGAAAGAAAATATACTATAAGTTATACATTAATGTGGAATGGTTATAACTAAATATTAAACTTTTTATTACATTTTGCAACATACTAAACATTAAACTTTTTATTACATTTTGCAACATAAGTTTAATTATTAACACCAAATTAATATATATACACACTGAAATATAAAAAATTGTATGAATCTAATTGTTGTAAATATAATTGATAAAGAATTTGGTAAATATAAAAAAGCCTAAAAAACAAAAAGACAATATAAACTAAAAATGGTTAAAAATCTAAAAAAGATTTACTTTTAATTATCAACACCAAATTAATATATATACACATTGAAATATAAAAAAGTGTATAAATCTAATTGTTGTAAATATAATTAATGAGGAATTTGATATATATAAAAAAGCCAAAAAGAAAAAAAGAAAGAATATAAACTAAAATTTGTTAAAAATATTTACATGCCAAAAGTAGATGATTAAACTTTAATTAAATCTTGAATGTTCAGAATGTTCATGCAATACAATGAATATAGAATATTGCTCCAAAACTCAGCTACAAAAGTCAAAGTAACCTCTTTAGCGTCAAATTCAAAAAAATCGCTTCAAATCCAGCTACGTGGCGATTAATAAAATAAATTTTTTAAAATATATAACCCTCGTTTGCCTGCAATGTGATGGTAATCTTGGACACCTATCAACAGAAATGATTTCAGCGTAATGATTCCAAATAAGAAGTCATCAATGAAATGTAAGGTAAATGAATTTTAATAAATTTTAAAAACATACAGTAATGAATACTAAGTTGAACTTTGGAAAAGTGGAAATTAATTTTAGTCAAACCTAAACTAATATATGGTCAACAGTTAAATTGATTACAATATAACCTGCCGCATGCAGGGATAATAACAATCCACCTTATAAGAAAAAGCGATAAAACAGGGAAGCATTAAACACTTCAGATTATAAAAATAGTATAATACAGTTTTTATTTAGTAGATCAGTCGCAATGTCCTCAATTAGAGTTAATGGATTCCTAATTGATTTTTAAAAGATTCTGCCATTTCAAAATACTATAGTAGTTTTCTTCATGCTATTAAATACAAGCACCAGTGTGTTCATGAGCTTCCACTGACATTATTTCAAAAGAGATGTCAAAGATTTTGTTATGCCACATATTAGTTCGTGATATTTCTTTCTTTCTTCTCTCTTAACAGCCCAAGATAGATGAAAACCATCAAAGATGGCTACAACTGCGAATTCGGGCAGATGACATGGCCTCCTTAGACTCTCAAATAGTTGGAATGAGTAGCAGCAGATACAGGACATATCGGGTGCCTGATGGAAAGTGGATTCTTGCTTTTTCTGACGAGCAAGCATGTAAGTATGCAATATCTATTATACTCGAGGAGATTGCTAGACAGAGTTCTTTTGTTAAGCGTGCATTGGAATCCATGCTGATTGTTGATGTGGCTACCAAGAGTACAGTAAAATCTCCCTCAGATTTAAACAATACACAAACTGCAAACTTGTAGAATGTCAGTACAACCTTTGATTTTCTTTTGTGGAAAGGGTACGGTGTTAACATTGTGCAGTTGCTTGTCAATCCTTCAACTGTACAAGCTCTTGCTTTTGACATGAGGGGCACCCCAGAATCATAACTTGTTATACTTTGTAGCAATCCTTCCACCATTGGCTATCATATTCTTTATTCTTTGTATAGTTCTTGGCTCTTGTAATCCCGCTTTCTTGTGTATTTCTGACGGAAGGGGCAGCAGTTTCCGATGGCCCAATTCATCAGTCTTGTAGGATAAATTGTTCTCTTTGTACCAAAAGACACTAATCGCAAATTGTAATCATCTTTAGGGATTCAATTTTGTCTTGCTGCTTATGAGCGCTGAATGGAATTTATGATAATCTTGTAGGATAAATTATTCTCTTTGTACCAATAGACACTAATCACAAATTGTAATCATCTAAAGGGATTCAATTTTGTCTTGCTGCATATCGGCGCTGAATGGAATTTGTGACAAGTGCATTTTCTTACTGTGTTGTAATTTCTAACTTTTTGGCCAGCATGGTATTGGATGAGAAATAATTCTTGGAGTTGCATTTTCCTGTCAAACAGTTGCCTTTCACTCTAGAGTGAATTTGCATTTGATGCTTATATCTCATCCAAAAATACTTACAGGTTGTCTTTTATTGGGATCCCATACCAGGTTTAGAAAGAACTGTTCTACTTCCATTCTATTGTGTGGGTTCTTTGGCGAACATAAATATCTTCATGTTTTGGCTGCCATAATTCTTGAACTTCATTTAAACGCATGCATTTTTTAGGCATCGTGTCCTATTTTTCATAGTTATATAGTTATAGTATTATTGTCAGATAGAAGAAGTCTCTTTCTCGTATGGCCCTCAAAGTTTTCCTATCTTGTGTGAACTTTGAAACAGTAGCCTTTCTAGGTGTTTAACTTCCTAAATTTCTTATTGTGATCACAACTGCCTTTAGTTGTACAACTGCATCCTTGTACCATATCATGCAGATGTTCCCTTTGGTGTGGATTATGGTTTTACTCGTTTCCCACAATGTTGGAGCGACAACTGAAGTAATGATTGCCACAAGAACACGTTCTTCCAAGCTATAAGATAGAGCATCGTTTCAAACATAGCTAGCTGAGAATGATTCTAGATATAAGAATGTTTCTGGAGTAATAAGATACAATTTGACGGCAATATTTCTAACCCGTAGTTTTAAATAAAAGTAGCTGATTTTTATGGATTGAAACAAGCGAATCTGTGCACAGACAAACTCATTGTCAAAACATCAAACAGCCAACCATTGTTTGTCAATTAATTTCAAACATTTTCTATGCAATAGAGATTCTTGTTGCGAATAGGATCCTTCCACATAAGTCGAGTGCTATAAAATAATAAATAATAAATTGGATATTAATGCACTTTCAAGATAAACTTTATTTTCCAGTGATTGCACGGATGGTAAGGCAATGATGAGATGTTTAACAAACATATGTGCGAAACAAATATTTTGAACTTTCTCTCTCTATATATATTTATACACTCGCTGTATTGGTTGTACGGGTATCAAATGGAATTGTAACTATTGGCAATGCTCGAACAAAGTCCCTTTATTATTGTTTTCATTTGTATGTTTGCTGATCTTTATATAGAGTAGAAAATAATTAGTTTGAATGTTACGGCACCCATGGATGTTGGATGCCCCATCTCGATGGTAGTTGACAGATCTAATAGCTGATCATCTTATCTATATCACTTTCTACGAAAAAAATATAACCCCAAAGTATAGAAAAAGCAGTTAGGATATGTTTTTTCACACATTATTAAAAAAAACAGTCAGGATATGTTTTTTAATGTAATTTAATGGTGGATTTAGCTATTTAGTAGCTAGACTTGTGCTTATCTCTTATTCAGAATTAGGTTTTGATAAGCTTTACTTAGTTTTCTAGGTTATTTAAGTAGACGTTTTTTCCTTTTTTATCTCAAATTTTATTTAATTCAGCAAAGTTGTTATAGTCAATTATAGATCATAATTGACACTGAGCATGGTGATGCTTGCTTTTTTCTTTCTATGCAATGCAAGAAAGAGAGGGGACTATCCAAACATTTTAAGCAAATGATTAAGTACTGATCACAAATTGCGTACCTAGTTTAAATTTGTTTGTATTCTTAAACAAGTTTTGAATTCCAAGAAAAGGGTGTGAAACCTTACTAAATCTGTTTAAGCACATGATTGAGTACTAATTACAAATAGAGTACCGGGTTTTAACAAGTTTGTATTTCCAAGCAATTGTGAATTTCAAGAAAATGGTGGAGAATCTTACAGTGCCTGTGTAATACTTGAAAGATGATGTTGCATGCAAAGTAGGTTTTTAAAAACTATTAAATAGGGTGCTTCAGCTTTTGAGAAGGAAGCTTTTATTCTATTTTTTTAATTAATTTTTAGGGGATTCAAGGTTATTTTTCTTTGCCGAAGTTAGACCATTTATGCTTGACATCTCCCATTGAAGTTAAAAGGCTCAAGATTTTCCTAGTAGTTGTGGAGCTTTTATTACTTAATTTAGAAAGTCTTTTATCTTTTTTTAAATTTCTGTTTTATAGTTTGTTATTTTGAGAGGGACCCTTTCCTATATAACTTGTAAATATTTTAGTAGCAGTTCTATAGAAAAATCAATACTAAATGAATTTAAAATAGAATAATGTTTTGGTTTTTTATTTTAATATAATGTACAAATGATTGGCTATCCAAACATTTTAGGCAAATGATTAACAATTATATGATGCCTTTCATGTGCATATTTGTCTTTAAATAAACATGAGAACACTTAACAAGAGAATGGTTAAAATTGTCATATGTACAACTCAAGGACTATCCTTGTACACTATAGTTTTATTGTAGTCAATATCTAGGCCAGCTTTAGCTTAGATCTTGTATATAAAGGTGTAATTGATAATAATAAAAAAGTAGTTTATCATTTAGATTTTCTATAAAGATTACTACTCTGAGATTCAACTTTGGTGTTTCTACCCATGGGTATGTCATGGGAAAATAATCAGATCTGTTGTAATTGCCCCAAGCAGATAAAATATAGCTTCAAAAAAAAATCATCTAAATTTGCCCAAAAAAATTGGGATTGCAATTTTTGAAGAAAATATGAAAGATAATCTCTAACATAATAGTCATTATTTTTTCATGAAATAATGCTTCTCTTAAACCTTGTCTGTAATTGTTAAGATCCAATTTGTCAAAAGATGCTTAAGAACTTGTTATATAGAATTTTCCCGAACATATTTGAAAATATTGGTATAAAATACCAAAGCAAAGGTGAAAAGAGAAGGTATGGATACCTTATGAACATAAAGGAAATGTGACCTTAAAAGCTTATTCGTATTTATAAATAAATTAATTAATATAATGCACATGTGCTAAACATGTCATATTCAGTAGACAATAAAGGCATGCTTAAAAGTGACAATATATTCTATATATTTTATTAATATTTTGATAATAGGGTAATTCATCATGATTTATGGATCCATTTATAGATGGTTTTATATAACAACATCCCATCAGTGGTAAATGTATTTAGTCATGTTTGTATAAGTGTTTGGTATAATAAATCTCATTATTGAATTATTATATATGACTGCATACAAAAAAATGTAATAATAATATTATAGCAAGGTCTTGTATTTTTAATTTGATACATACACAAGCATACATGCATAAGTACGATTTTATTAAGTAATTGACATGATACAAGACTATATACAATGTTTTTTTTAAGTGTGCATTGCTCCTCACCATCCCACATTGCTCATCTTACATCCCTATTTTTAAAATCCTAGATGGATGCGTAGATAGAAGGTATTATCACACAAGCAAGACAATTTCCAACAAATCACAAACGCTTTTATTCAAATTTATAATTTTCTAAAGCACAATTTTAACTATTGGATCACATATCATTAATGACTTTACTAAGCTTGTATGTTACAATTAGGTATGTTAACATTGTATATGTTTTTATAAAATGATTAATATATTATATTTGAATGTTACATTTAAAAGTAGTTTTTTATTAACAATGTAAAGCAAGGCACGACTTATATTGAAAACTATTGTATGTTCATTATTTATTCAATATGATTTAGTGTAAATGCCTCATTATACATGGTATTGTCTTTACTTTAGCTTAAAATAATGAGAAGAATTGTGGAAGAGGTGTAGTGTAAAACAAGATATATTTAAATATTATATTTGTTTAACATTAGTCATTAAGTAGAAGAACTTACAAAGAAAAAAGAATTGTGTTCAATATTAGTTATTAAATGAAAGAACTCATAAACAAGAAAAAATGTAGGCATAGCAAAGGGAACAACTATTGGAAGAATAAAGGAGCATAAATATATGTGAGCATTTAAGCATATTATTGTTAACGTAGTTTGTTGAGAAATGAAGATCAAATTGTGGATTCATTTTCAAGAACATTGATAACGAGTATATAATGTCAAGTTTAAATTAATTTGAATGGCATGTCAAATTGTTATGAACCTCTTTAATATTCAATTTAAAGAAGATAAAATAGAGATTTATAAAATAAAATATAGTTGATAAATAATTAATATGATGTTTGATACAACTATACACGTTATAGAGTAAAATTGTACAAACTCACATTGATAACTAAGAAAGTATCATTTTAAATAAAGTAAAATATAATTGATGATGATGAATATGATGTCTTTGAATGTATGTGAATTTATTATTATTATTATTTTATATATTTGAAATATTTTTCAATGCTTTATTTTTGTGTGTTCAATGGTTTTCTTTTGTGAACTTAATATTTTAATTACTATACTTTTAGGACTATTTAAATAAACATCTATTTTTTGAATTGATTTGAAGGAAGCCATATTTAATAAATACTTTACTTGGATATAATAGGGTGTAAATTATTTAACTTGCTTGATTTTTTCTCATTGACCCTAGAGTAGCCACAATGTCACCTTCTTTCTAGTGGAATTTTGGCATTAGGTTACCTTTGTAGTTTACCTTAGATTTGGAAATGAAATACAAAAGAGATATTGGATATCCTCCACATTTTATTAATATAAAAACCTTTAAGGTAAGCTAACACCATGTAGTTAATCATTTTATGGAAGGAATCCATATATGTTCACTAGCCTCTTCAAGGGGGCAACTTCCTTTGAGCTGAGTTTCAATTACAATATTCTTCTAAGCATGACTCATAAGGACTTTGTCCATATTTATAGATCACAATACAAGTCTAACCATAGAAACCTCCTAACAATTTAGTGGAGCTTCTTAAATGATACCCCATCTTACATTTATTCAGTAATGACTACCTTAGTGGGCCTTATTCAATAATAACAAACATAGTGGATCTAGTCCACTTTACATTAAATTACATCCACTATTACTCTAATGGGCCCTTCATCCCCCCATTACACCCATACATAGGGTCATAATATTTTCCCCCCATTAGGAAAGCATTTCCCTCAACTCTTGATGTGAAAATGTACAACCGTAAACCAAGGTCCCATGGACAAATGTTGACCTCCATGCTAAAGTAGGTTGAGGAACTAGGGTCCCATGAACGAATGTTGACCTCCATGCTAAAGTAAGTTAAGGAACCAGGGTCCCATGTGACAAGTGTTAGCCACCATGCTCACATAGTCCAACAAGTTCCATCTTAAGCATGGGTCTCATATATGAGTGGTAACAACCATGGTGAAGTAGTCCAAGGGACTTAGCCATAAACTTGGGTCCAATGTCCATGTGCTCTAGTTGACACTCCATCAATGCAAACTAAGCTCCACAATCCCTTGAGTGTTTCTCCACATGCCCACGATGGTCATGTGGATCCAATTAAGTATTTAAACATCCACAACAAATACATCCTTTGTAGACTACTAAAAGGGTGAATATAAAAGGAACTCTACTAATGTAGAAGCAAACTTGAAGTTGGTAGGTACCACCCTATGTTGTCTTTCCTCCACAAATTTCTCTTCATATAGTGGAGAAGAGTCGTCAAAAAGATGGAAGTAGTTGTCTTCCCAAAAATTACAACTATCCATGTATCAATCTTCAGTGGCATCTTATAAGTAATACCATGCATATCTATCTTGGTTATACTCTTCTTCAATGTGAAAGAATATGTGGGATCAATAACACAAGCCTCTTTCAATTTAATAAAAGTCTCCTTAAATTTAACAAAATTCTCAAGTTTAACAAAATTCTCCTTAAATTTACTCATTGTTTATTGCATAGATTTCGTATTTTCATGAATAGATTTTGAGTTTGCATGCATAGTTTGAAAAACTTGCTTCACCAACATACGACCCTCCCAAGGCATGTTCCACCATCTTTACATTCTTCAATTATGTGAGGGTTTGAGGACGAAATTTTGCAAGGGTTGTAACATATTGGATATTGATTGGAAATATGTCATATAATGTCATATGAAAGCCCTTAAAATTCTCTCTACAATGGTATCGATTTGGTTGCAATCACTTACACTATCAAAGGTTATGTCTTATGCATTACCTATGGTTGTCACCCAAAACCCTAAAAAATAGCATATTTCAAATGACAATAACTCTCATTTGGATTTTGATTTGAGTGATTTTCTTTTTGAAATCATGTATTTTTTCGAGAGGAACTCGCACTTGTAATCAGTTTTTGGAAATTCTTTCAAAAAATACTCATAAATGGATCTGAGTGTCACATCTCTCCTTTTTCTCTTTGAAAAATTGCAAAATAAGAGGAAAAAATATTTTCTTTTCGCCCTAGAAAGTGCTTTGACACCAAATGTAGTGTACCTTATATCTAAAAATGAAATCACAAAAGAGATATCAAAATACCTCCACAGTTTATTAATATAAAAACCCTTAAGGTAGAGCAACACCATATCCTTTTATGGAAGGAATCCATTGTTATTCACTTTCCTTTTTGAAGGGGAAACCTCTAATGAGCTAAGCTTCAATTACAATATTCTTCTAGACACTTCTCATAAAATGGGCTTCATCCTAATTTATAGATCACAATACAACTCTAAACATAATAACCTCCTAGCTATCTAGTGGACCTTCTTTAATGAGACCCCATTACATTTATTCACTAATAACTGCCATAGTGGATCTTATTTAATAATAACAAACATAACAGACCTAATCCACTTTACATTAAATGGCCTCCATTGTTGGTGACATACTTCCCTTATGACTAGTCTTGTTTTTGTTTTAATGTGTGTTGAAAACAATTAATGTGTTTCGTATTACCTAAGGCAAGGCCAATATACAAAGTGCAGGTCCATACAATGGCTTTAGTATGAAGTTATTCATATTTTTTATGTCACTAGTGAGAGATAAGGTGATTAATCTAGTATGGGGTCAGAGTAATCAAGAAAACACCCATAATTTAAGGTTGTTACTAATGTTATGAAATTGTCTTGTTAGCCTCTTGATTTTATATATTTTCAAATAACTGCATTGATATTAATTTTTTATCTTCTTAACCTTTTTATATCATTGCTCGATTGAGGTAGATTGGAAACTATCAGTTGTGATATGTTTGTCCTTAGTTCTTAGTCGTCATGTGTTTGTACCTATGATTTATTCAATCAATAGGGTTCTTCAATCCTAAGTCTCTAGTTTCTTCTATCATCACGACACTTCTTCCTTGGGATGGAAATGTGTCACCGACAATATTATAGACTGGGGTTCCCCACTATCATTGTCACTTTACTAAGTATTGTTATTGCAAATATACGTTTCCTTCTTTTGTAGTGATTCTTGGTGATTCTTGGTAATTGTAATTTTTTAATTTGTATTTAACATTTGTTAGTAGAACAATTTTCTTGTTATTTCTTTTGATTTTCTATGCTTACAGTTGTTGGTAGCGGAAGCATAACGATATAGTAATTTCTTTGATGATATGATTTAAAGAAAAACATGGCCACAAGCCAAGGTTAATTGATGAAATGAAATGGCCAAAGGTTGATTTGTTTACAAGATCTAGAAAAACAATCTAGCCAAAGGTTGGGATTAGATGGACAATGATAAATGTGTGGCCAAAGGTTGGGTTCAAATTGGATCTAATAAAATATATGGTCAAAGGTCAAGATTAGAAAGGATCTAATGAAAGGGCATTGCCAAAGGTTGGGATTGGAGAGGTTCTGATACCAATGTCCAAGCTCATCAATAACTAGGAAAATATCCATCTTAGATGATAGAGAAATTCATTAAGTTAAACTATAATTGTTAATTAAAAAATATCCATCTTAGATGATAAAATAGAGAAATTCATTACGTTAAGATATAATTGTTAATAAAGAATGTGATGTTTGATACCATCATTAGTGAAGTTATAAATAGCATTGAAATGTCACTAGTTAATTTATTCTTACTTATTTATTATATATTAAAATTAATTATATTCATTACAAAATATCTAGAATTAATTTTTAGTCATGGAACACATTAAGCTACTCTTTTCTTTTTAAATTTAAAATTTTAAAGGAAAGTTTTGTAACATTATATTTTCAAGATGAAAAAACAAAGTTACATTCAACATGTGCATAGCACTAGAAAACAAATAAATTGACTACTAAACAATATGAATGACTTGTATATCAAATCTTTCCTATCTCCAAAAGGTTCAAATTAAAATTTTCTTGTGCCTTACATCATTTGAATATTTTCATCCTTGGATACTTCCAAACATGTCGCATAAAAAAGGCCACCTACTTTCAAAGATGATAATAAACATATATAAATGCATCAAATAAAAATCATTTGGGCCTATACACTATCATCATACATGAGCTTGGAGATTGTACCCTTGCTCTAGACTCTAAACTCGTAACGTTTCTTTGGATAAAACATCAACTTGAAATTTGTAATGTTGGTGAACATGTTTGAAGCTTATTACCTCAAAGAACTCAACAACATTGAGGATTTTTTCTATTAAGGGTCTAAGAGTGAGTTTATAAAGTCTAAAATTCCCTTGAATCCATTCAATAACCAACTTCAATTCACCTGTGACTTCTAACTTTTTTCGTATTTTTTCCCATAGCCAATTTCAAAGGTTTAGGATGGATGCATTTCAGCCCAATTATTGGTTCCACATCCTAGGGATAACTTGAATGAAAAGGTTGATCCATCAAGTAAATAGAAGACACCTCCAACACCACATAAACTTGGATTTCCTTGGCTAGTCCCATCAAAATAACCCTATGCATATGACTTATCTAGTNTATGGCCTTGATATATATATATATATATATATATATATATATATATATATATATATATGAGATAGATTTACTCTCAAACATGATTTCATTTTCAGTGATCCATAATGCTCAAGCAACAACACATAGGAAAGATTTATGATTTTCCAAAGCAGGATCACTTGTCCAATTCTTACAACATCTAGAGAATGAGTTTCCATTCCATTATCCCCCTCCTCTAGATAAACTATAAATATCCTTCTATATTTATTTTGCAAATAGAATATCCAGTGGAATATGTTGTTTGGTCTCCTCATCAATCCTACACAGACAAGAGAAATTTGGTCCTTGCCAAGCTCTTTTTTTTAAATTGCCCCATGTTACAACTTTGTTACTCAAAGATAACCAAAGAAAATTCCTTGATTTTATTGGAGCTTTCAACTTTGACAGTGGTTTCCACCATCAACATTCATTTGAAAATTCACCAAGAAACATGCCTTTGTAACTCATTCTAACATAGTATGCACCTAATGGGCTCCAAGACCAAACCAATGAATCATCTCGTTTGCTTAAAATGTGTGTAATTTTCCACCAACTTTCCTATTTGTTGTCCCATGAGATGTCACAGTCTGTTGTTGGAACTATGTTAGTGCATGATATAGCTCTATATATTCATAATTAGATTTAGATCTCAATATTTTTTAATGTGAAACATAGCTTTCAATTTTTCTTTTAATTTTTTGCAGATACTCCAAACAAAAGGGAAGGATGAGGTAAGACTTTCAACTCCAGAGGAATTCTCCCACTTTGTAATCAAGTATCTTGATTTAGAAAGAATTGATGGAAGCATATATAGAAACAATTAGAAATATACAATGTATCTATACGGATAAATCTTGTAATCTTTGTGAAGAGATGAACACTCTGAGCAATTAAGAATTCAACAATTTAATAAAGGTGAAAAGATGAACATGTCGAGTAATTAAGAATTTGACAGTTTGACAAAGGTATGAAGAAGAGCATGCTGAGCAGTTAAGAATTCAATAGTTCAATAAAGAGGTGAATCTAATCTTGTGAAGCTCATGACAATAGACAGCTAGAATCCTAACATATAAAACAATATGAATACTTCAAGAACTATTTAATACATTAAACATTCATTCAAAGGAAAGTGGTCATGTAAAATGAAATCAATCCCATTCAAAGAAAAGCATCACACATATACTATGAACATGATGAAATGGTTGGATACCTACGACTTTTATTCAGAATAAAGACGAGATCCACTGTATGGAATGAAGATGGAATTACATATAATATTTTTACTAACTGATACAAAATGAGATATAGAATCTCTTGGAGTCTCTGGTTTGTCTCATGATTTGACCATTATTCCCTTCAGACTATTTTACAATCTTGCACTCTTGAAATTTGTTTCTCTCTAAAAATTGCTTGATGTTCTACGCTGAAATCTGAATTTCTCTTTTATATAGGGGGGTTCGCTCTTGATACTGCTTTCCTATTTCTTGAAACTGTCATATTTTCCCTTTATTTCCAAAGACTACTTTTCCTTATTGTTTGTTTCAATTTTCTATTGAGGTTTTTGTTTCAACTTCCCAATTGTTTTGTCCTCATCCTTCTTGAGTCGAACCCTACTATGGGGACCTTTGCCCAGATATATGCCCTAGTGAATAGGATACGTTAGATGGTTGGTCTCCCATATACAACAAGAGTTTTTCCCTGTGGTGTAGCTGGATTTTTTCTTGGTTATTAGGTGTTGCGGCTATGGGGAGGAAACGACAAGTTGACTAAGGTATCGAGATAGTAGGTGCATCATCATGCATTGGACTCTCTAGTGTCAAGTCGGTGTGTTGTTTCTTCTTTCCTGGAGCAAATTGAGCGTCTCTTTGGATTATCTCCCCCTTTTATAGTCGAGAGTTTGATTATCGAATGGAAATTTTGAATTTTCCAAGTGGCTCGTAGTTATTGGGGGGGTTTTTAAGGTGACGTCACTTGATGTTAGCCAGGCCCTACTATTAGAGTGGAAAGAAGTAACAACTCGACCAAAGGTGGTATGGAATCTACAAAAATTGGACTTGTTACCAATCAATATGCACCACATAGCATGATGGTTTCTTCCCAATGGACCGATGAGCTAATGTCAAGTCTCATGCACCTTGGTGATGTGCTATTGTGCTTAGTCATCGATCTAGTTTCTCTACTAGAGATTTGTTTGTCATCATGGTTGGAACATCTATGGTCGACCCTTGGTCTTAACCACAAACGCAACAGTTAAAGCATCAGCAAAATACTATCATCTGATTGGTCCATCAGGATTTACTAACCGTGTTCCAAAACTGCACCTCTATATTAGCCTCTAAAATGAAACCCTAAACTACTGCCAAGTGTCACATTGTGCCTAGCTATTGGTATTTTCCATTTGGCCTTTTACAAATTGTGCTTCCATACACACCGCGAGAATCTAACTCCAATTCTTTGCCACATGCCTCTTAGGGATTTCCATCGGACCCTTCCCAACCGACACCTTCTAGCAACTCCACTGGTGGAGTTTGACACTCCACTAGATTGCTTCCACGTGTCAATCTCAATACGTTGTCGAAATTCATCTTTCAGACCTCCTCCTACATTCCACTATTATTACCTCCAATATCAAACAATGACGACCACTCTGCTTCTGCTACTTGTCACTCTGTCATATTTCTATGTCAGAGATTCAAAATGAACAACATGTTTTCAACTCTATTGCGGGATCCCAACAACAAATCGAATTCTACCACTTGTCATCACAATGGGGTTCCCCTATCGACCCTTCCCTTAAGCATGCTTGTTTTCAATTCCATTTCTAGATCTCGATGACCAATTGATTGCTTCCACTTTTCAACACGATGGGGTTTTTCCATCAACCCTTCCCTTAGCCATGCTTGTTTTCAACTCCATTATAGGCTCCCTATGACTAATCAACTATTTCCAATTGTCACCATGGTGGGGTTCCTCTGTCATCCATTTAATTAAACATGCTTGTTTTCAACTCCGTTGTGGGCTCCCGATGACCAATCGACTACTGGAACTTGTCATCACATTGGGGTTCCTCTGTTGACCCTTCCCTTAAGCGTGTTTGTTTTCAACTTTGCTATGGACTCCTAACAACCAATTGGTTGTGTTAGCACTCAGAATTAAACCCAAGGTTGTGGAGAGTGAATCCCAAGGTAACAGCATAACCACTTTAAGAAAGGGAGATGGCTTCTTCCTTTCTAGAGAGGGATCTCTCGCAGATTTTTAACAAGGTTAGATGCCAAAATAAAATAAAGTTTAGATTGATTTTGTGATTGGAACAAGGAAAACATAAATTGGGCTATGGAGTCACAAACGTAAATGAATTACAGAACAATTTGCAAGGAAAGAACTACAAAGGAAAGATGGCACTCGGTTATAGTCAAAATGTTGTTGGTCTGGTGATAAAAGAAGAAAGATGACAGTCCATCAACACAGAGCACCGAAGAGATGAATTCTGCAACAATTTTGGAGGAAAAGCTTGGTGAAAACCTAGAACAATAGCCAAAGCATAGTAATATGAATTCTGAACTATTATACACCCATTCTAGATCTAAAGGAAGCCATAATGACAAGTTAAACAAGAAGACATACACATAGAGAAATAAATAATAGACTGCAATTACGAATTGCACATGAATCTCTGCAACAACAAACCAGCGTTCAACTCTGCAATTGTATTACTGATAAATCACACAAAGCACAGTACAAAATTCTCACGGGTTCCAACCCTGTCTTCCTCTATCGAGGGCATATTTATAGCTTCCTAGGCTCTCGAGACCAACCTCGAAATAGAGCCAAGAACAATTACAGCAATGATGTTGAATCTTAACAAAATTATGATTAGGAAGATCCGCCATGATCAGAAACCAAACAAACAAGCACGTGGGAACACACGTGATGGATTAATTGGAGAATTTGGACAACAAGAACTCACGCTCACCTGCTGATAATGACGTTTTCGAGCTCCTTTGGGCAATCTGCAACAACTTCATCCCATGCCCGCGTCTTTACTAGTGAAAAAACTTATGGACCGTTGATCTTTCATCAAGACACATTATGAACTGTCGATCTGGAGTTGGCGAGAAATGGAAAAACAACTTCTAACTTTCCCCTTCTGCCTTTTTCTCTCTTTCCGCCCCTTTATTTCCTTCCGCACCATTGATCGTCTGCAAAAAACTTCTGGATCGTTGATCTAGAGAAAAACAGATAACAAACCTTCCATCTTTTGTAAAACACAATTCTGAGTTTTTTTCCTCCACCTTTCCATCTCCGCACTCTTCCAAAAAGCGAAAAACGGAACCTCAATCTTTCGCGGATGTGAATTCTGACTTTTCTACCCCCGTCTTTCCTCTTCCACCTTTCTGCCCCCACATTTTTCCGGAAAGCGGAAATCGAGACTTCAATCTTTCATACCCAAAAAACTTTAAGTTTTTCGCCTCCGCCTTTCCACTTCTGCCCTTAGCGGAAAGTGGACTTCGGAAAATAGACTTTCAACTTTTCACAACCAAAAACTTAGACTCTTCGCTTTCTAATCTCCTCCCCCCTATTATTTTCTGAGTCGTTGATCTGATTGAAAGTGATCTGAGTCGTCGATTTGGCGGATCATGGAAGGCGGAAATCGGGATTTGAACTTTCTGCAAAGTTCGATTTTGATCTTCCTGCTCCCGGCTTTCCGCTTCCTACATTTTCTTTGGGCAGAAATAACTTTTTAGCCTTTGATCTTCTGTGTGGTGCATCTAGGCTGTCCATTTCCTGTCAACAATCAGTTAAGGGCGGATTTCTTCGTTCTCATGCTTTTGAAGGTCAGAGATCATAATTTCTTTAAGTATTTGGCTTTCTAAACCTAGAAATGTCCCTTCAAACATCTGCATCTCTTCATCAACAGTCTTTGAGGTTATATGATATGAAAATTTTACAAACCTTCTTCCACCATATCAGTCAATCTCTTACCAATTATTTAGCCCAAAAATGGTGCTAACAACTAGCTCCAACTTGGGATGCTATCCTCCCTGCAAGGTAGCAAAGAACCCCAAAAACCAGGTGCCAAATCCATTAGGCGGCTCCCAAACTTTTTCTGAAATTCCCAGACTTCTTATGTTTTGTTTTTTCTGCAAGTAAAAACACAGACAAATAGAAAACATGCCTACCCTTCCAGACCTTATGGTCTTCTCTTCGGGCTTCAAATCTGTTAGTTCATCATTTGTACTGTTTGAAAAATAAAGAAATATGTACAACTATGATACAAAAATTACCTCCTATTTCAGGATAGATCATTAGGGAGATTTTGAGGTCTAAAATGGGCCTCATAAGTTAGGCATTTTGTGGGGGGGGGGGGGGGGGGGGGGTATATTTACAACTCACCTTTTACACTAAAACCAATGTAATTATGGTTAAGTTAATTTGAAAAGATGTCAAAAATAAAATCAATAAAAAAACATTATTTGATGTGACTAAAAGTAGGAGTACTTTTGAATACATAAATTGTTTTTGAATATAATATGATGAATGTACTAATAAAGTAATGTAATCATAAAATAAAATAAAATAAAATATATTAATTTTGAAGTTTGAAATATAAGCAGTGTCCCACCAAGTTTCCGGGACGCGGGGGCATGGGAGCGAGGAAACGCACGTTGGGGACGTGTAGAGACACACCAAAATTTTGGGGTATTTTGGGGGATGGGGGGGCGAGGAGGCGTCAGGGTCCCTAGCATAGGGGTTTGGTGTCTAAAATTATAAAAAAAGAAAAATAATAAAAATATGAACCCCAACATATAAACATATAAATTCATCATCCCATCACCATCTGCATACTAGCATGCTTATGTTCCCGAAGAGTTTAGTGTAATTTAATGTAATCGTTATAGCCAAGCATATCATATCGATGTTTGTTTCTTTTTATTTGTTTCTATTTCATTTTAAAATGACCATTTAGTGTAAAAACCTAAAATTTAAGATGAACCATTTCATTTTTAAGTAAACAAATTTTAAAAATCGAGGGCAGTGGGGGCCTGTCGGAGCCCCCCATTTTCAGGAGGGGGCGTGTGGGAGCCCCCCAATCCAAGAAACTTCTAGACCCGCGTTTCCCCAAGTTTCGCAAAAAGGGGGGCTCTGGGAAATGTTTCCCATGGAGCCCCTAGCCCCCGGGGCATGGGAAGCATAGGGGATGAGCCCCCGACCCTGGGAGGCGCGTCCCCGTGGAAGACTAAATATAAGTTACTTATTCATTATTAAAAATATGTTTATAAAACTATGAATTTATAATTTTAAATTTTAAAGATAAAATTAAATTTATATAAATAAATTATTATTTCTTTAATATATATATATTCTTAATATAAATCTAATTTATATTTATTAAAAATAAAATTTAATTTTAAAATATAAATATAAAATTTTATTATTTTTTAATTTATTTTTATCTTTTTAATATTTTTTATTAAGATTTATGCAAGATATATAATATATTATTTTTAATTTAATAAAGTTAATTAATAACATGGTTGAAGAAATTTCAAAAAATGTAAAACAAATACCATATTTAAATGCATAAGTATATATAATAACTTATTGTATTATAATCTAATACTTTAATAAAATAAATAAATATGTTTTCAAAGAAAAAATGATGTTATGTTAAAATTCAAGTGGATGGAATATATATAATCATTATTTAATATAATATAATATTTTATTTTACTAAAATAAGTCAATATAAGCCAAGAATAATATCTAAATATAAATTTCTACTATATATAATCATTATTTAATATAATATAATATTTTATTTTACTAAAATAAATCAATATAAGCCAAGAATAATATCTAAATATAAGTGTTGTTAATATTTAAGTATATGAAAATACATTTAATATTTTATTTTAATAAAATATATAAATACATATTTTTATATTTTAAATAATAATAAGTTATTATATATTTATGTATATTAAATAATTAAAAACAAATAAAAATTTAATTATTAAATCTCTTTAGTGTAAACAATATTTATTTAAATATATTTTAATAATAATAATAAATTAATATACATTTATGTATATTAAATATTTAAAAGCAAATAAAAAATTATCATTAAATTATTTTTTTTATAAGATATTAAATGATTTTGATTTTGAATAAAGATTTTGTCATTATTAATTTATTTTTAAAAGTGTATCTTATATATTGAAAAATAATTACATAGTTTTGGTTTTTAATATAACATTTACTTTTTTGGTGTTTTAATTTATTTTATATTAAAATATAAATAGTACTTTTTGTCTAAGTACTTTAAGAGTACTTTAGAAACATTTATATTATATTCAAAAGTATTATGAGTACTATTTTCATTATGAGTATTTTCTTATAACATTGTTATGGTTAACTATGAGTTTTAATTTATCATTTAGAATTTGACAAATAAGTATCTTTAGCTCAACCAATGTCACCTCAACTATTATAGATGATGTCATTTTCTAAAGTTTGATTGTTTCTTATAAAGTTGATTTTGATAGTACAGTTTTTGTTTTGAGTCTCATTTTTTACCTCGAAATTCCCCTAATGAATGCTTGAGAAATCTCTCATTAACTGGACCTTCATTTAGCAAAGATCCATATTGATGTTGTAGGATGAATGCATTATCACATCTATATGCTGCAATGATATAAGGTCACATCCACATATGATCAAACTTCCCATGTTTCCCCTTTTCTTCGTGAGGTGCATCCCATTTCAGAACCAAATCATCAATCAAGAATTGTTCTTCCTTTACTTTCATGTCAAAAGTGTTCTTCATCCTTTCTTGATGTATTTGCACTTTATTGCAGGGTCTGTCCCTTACCTCATTTAATTCTATTATCTGATTGATTCTTCTCTGCATATGATTCGGTTCATCCTACTACTCTTGCAATAACTTCATGACTAGCACTCCTAAAGATGCTAGAAAATCACCTCAGCTCCATATACTGACTGGAATAGGGACATTCCAATTGTCCTCTTAGTGTTGATCCTGTCATCCCACAGCATATTTCAGCTTTGTTTGCCAAGCCCTTTTGCTATCTTCCAGTAATTTTTTTATTATCCTCACCAAACTTTTGTTAGAGGATTATGCCAGTCCATTACCTTGTGGGTAGTATGCAGTAGAATGGTTGAGACTAATATGATACTTGTGACAGAAATTTATCACTTTCTTATATTTAAAAGCCAAAGAATTATCAGTCACAATCCTTTTGGGGCAGCCAAATCTAGCCAAGATATTCTCTTCCAGAAAATCCATAATTACTGCCTCTATAGCCCTTCTGGTGGGTATTGCTTCAATCCACTTTGTAAAATAGTTTTGTTGTTGTTAGGATCCATCTGTGATTCCCTGAAGAGTTTGGATTTACTTCCCCAATAAAATCCAATCCCCAGTACTGGAAAGGTGCCTCTACTGATATTGGATTGAGATGGAGTAAGACCATCGTTCTCTTACCATCAAAGATTTGGCATTGGTGACATGTAGTGGTCTCTCTGTAGACATCTGAAAACATTGAGGGCCAATAAAAACCAACTCTCAGAATCTTGTTTACTGTCACTTTCCGTGAATGATGTCCCCCACAGTCTCCTTTGTGAAATTCTTTCATGGTCTTCTTAGCTTCATTCTCCAAGAGGCAATTAAGTAGGACACCACCAGGATCCTTCCATTAAAGGTATTCATTCAAAATACAGAACTTGGAAAATTTCAACTTTATTGATCTTGCTCTTGTTTTGCTTAGTCCTGCAGGAGCCTGTAAATTTTCCAACACACATTCAATATCAAAATACCAAGGAGATATAGAGAAGTCAGGCATTACCTGCACCCTTGTATCAGGCGGCTTTGGATGGCTGGTCAATAAATTTAGTTGCAAGGCTTCACAATTTGAATCTGTCATCATTTTTGCAGGTCCTTGTCCCTTTATCAGTTTGGTGGGCTTGATCTCAATGTCATACTCTAATAACACAGCAATCCATTTTTCTCTCTTTCCCTCTGGATCTGGTTGTGTAAGAATGTTTTTAACCACACTGCTAGGAACATAAGCAACAATATGTGAATGAAGAACATAGACTCTGAAGTCTTTCAGCGATTTGATCAGATCATATGCCTGTTTTTCCATTATGTCATACTTCAACTCCCCATCTCTTAACACTTTGCTAAAAAAGGCTATAGGTTGCTCAACATTTTGATTATTTTTTTGCAACATCAATCCAACAACAGTGTGATCAGAAGCATAAGAAAAGATTAAAAAATATTTGTCAAAATATAGACTTACCAAAATTGGGGCCTCTATGATAACTTGTTTAATCTCTCTAGAGGATCTCCTTGCATCTTTTGTCCATTTTATCTCATGATACTTTTTCAGCATGTTAGTGATATTCATTAGTATCTCAGCAAAGCTAAGGATGAACCTTCTTAGAAAATTTACCTTTCCAATAAAGGATTGCACTTCTTTTTTATTCTTGGTTCTTCAACCTTCAAGATTGCACTGATTCTCTATGGATCAATCTTTATACCATCTCTTGAAATAATGTGCCCTAACATCTTTCCTTCCTCTAATGCAAAATTTGATTTTCTGGGGTTCAACGATATGCCATACCTTCTTCATTTCATAAATACTTTTTTCCAAGTGCTTAATGTGTTCCCTGTCAGACCTTGAGTACACGGTGGCGTCGTCCATGTAAACAACAACAAATTTGTCCTTCTCCTATACAAAAGTAATGTCCATGGAATGCTGAAAAGTGGCCCTTGCATTCATTAAACCGAAAGTAATTTTTGCATACATAAACGTACCCCATGGTGTAATGAAGGAATTATTCTCTTGATCTTCAAGAAACACTTTGTTCTGATTATACCCTGAGAAACCATCCATAGTTGAAATCCTTTCAGACCCCACAACTTTTTGCAGAATATGTTCCATCTTTGGAAAAGGGTAATTATCCTTCAAGGAGACTTTGTTGAGATTCCTGAAATCTATGCAAATCTTGACTTCACCATTCTTTTTTCCAATAGGCACCAGATTTGCAACCCACTTTAAAAACCTCAGAGTCGCTATAATCTTAGCATTGAACAAGTTTTTTATTTCTTTTTCAATGACTGGCAGCAGCATTGGATTTATTCTTCTGAGTTTTTGCCGAAAAGGTTTTTCCCTGGGTCTTATTGGGATGGTATGTTGTATGATAGAAGTATCATACTCTTTAAGGTCATCATAACTCCAAGCAAAGACATCAATGTACCTTTCCGTCAGATTTATATATTCTTCCTTTTCTTTGACAAGCAGGTTTTTTGACAGTTTGATAATCCTTGGATTTTCTTTAGTTCCTATATTCTTGTCTTCAACAACATCATCAGAAGGCTTCATTTTTGGATCTATAGCAACATAATTCTAATCAAACAGTTTCTTTAGGGGAATCAGGCCTTTGGGGATATAATTATTCTTCAACTGTCTTCTGTCTTTTCTCCCTAGTGAATTCTTTAACTTTCTACCTTCAGCACTTTCCTCTTCACATACTTCGCCATCTTGGAAGTTCACAGTTATCATTTTCACTCTCTACTTGTGTATTTACAAATTCACAAGATAACTCCAAAAATATCTTAATATGCATATCGTCTTCAAATACCTGCCAGTGTTTGGAATTGTATGGTATGGAGGGTCTGTTTGCAATGTCCACTGTATACTTCCTTTGGCTAGCAATGGGAGTTTTGAATTTTCCAGCAGCAACAGCTAAGGAGTCAGCCACTGTTTTTTCATATCTGGGAACTACTCTGATTGTATGCTCAATAAAATAATTACCAAACATGTCCCACACTTCATTTCTATAATCCCTCATTCTGGGATGTCTGGTTTGGTAGCTGTCATTTACCTGATTTATTACTAGCTCTAAGTCTCCCATGACTTGTACTCTTTTTGCTCCCATACCTTTCAAAGCATGCAACCCTAACAATAAAGCTTCATACTCTGCCACATTGTTAGTACATTCAAAAGTCAACTTATAAGACAAACCTTTAAAATCCCTGATGGGAGAAATAATACACACACCTGCACCAGCACCAACTTTAGCCACTGATCCATCAAAATACATGGTCCAGAGACCTTCTTCTTTATGTTTCTTCTCTAAATCTTCTTTCTTCTTTGCAGACTCTGCCTCTTCCTTCACTTCAATAGGTACAGGAATCTCAGGATCATAGGGAGAGACATCATTAAATAAAATGGAAGACCCCAAGTTAATATCAACAACATATATAGCATGATCATGTCGTTTGTCTTGGCTGCTGACTACATATGGGGATCTTTTCTCACTGTATAACCTTTTATTTCCTCTAGCCACAGGAATGGTAGCATAAGACATATCCATCTGCAGAATTCCTTTCAATTTAGAGGTCCAAGACCTTGACAACAATACACCAAATTTTGGAGGATTGTCTACTACAACAACATCCACCACTATAGTATTACATGGCATTTTTTCCAAGGTTACAACCATGTCCTTGATCAACCCAAGACACTTCACCTTCCTGGAATCAAAGGAATACAAATATTTATAGGGTCTAGTAACTTCCAGTCCCAAAATTTCTACCACTCCCTTGGGCATTAAATTATGAGAGGCACCCGAGTCTATCATAGCATTGTGCACAATCATATCATGCACATTTAGGCTTATGTAAAAGGGAGGAGCTTCTTCATCATCCACGTTTTCAATTTTGGACCCAAAGACAATGGTGGGAGCATCATCATTCACTTCTAAGATATCAAGTTGAAATTCTCCCTTACTCCTAACCATGTCTGTTATCTTGTCTCTGTATTCCTTGTTTCTTAACAGTTCATTGAAAGGAATGGAAATTTTAACCTTTGAGAGCTCTGTCTGCAAGTTAAAAGTGGAAACAAATTTCTCTACATCCACCAGTACTGGTTGTTTTACTTCTTTAGTTTTTTCTATGTTATTCTCTGGTTCTTTATACACCATGGGCTCTTTTTGTTTTTCAGTTCTCTTTTCTATGTTTTGTTGACTACTAGAAGGATGATTTGGATTTAACCTTCCTTTATTCATAGTGACATCCCTACTCCTCAATTTTATCTTTCTTTGCACATCATCCATAGCATGTAGGTACCTCCTTTGGTACTGTTCTGATGCTACCTCAAAATCCATATCATCACCTTCTTGAGAAAATATGTTGTGTTCCTCCTCGGTGAGGTATATGTCAGGATCTAAATCACCAAAATGATGTATTTGATCTTTAACATGTTCAACCTCACCTTCATCATCAACATAGTTTTCAGGGAGAGGTGGTTGTATTTGCTGGTCATTTGGATTTCTAGGATTCCTTATATCCCTCTGTCTAATTTGTGGAGGTGGGGGAGGATTAGTCCTTCTTAAGTTTGGATTTATAATATGAGGCTCGTTTTGTTCTCTGTTCACTCGTCTATTATCCAAATCCAGCCTATCCATCATCTTTTCCACAGTTTTCATCATCATTTCAAATATTAAATCATTAGATGAAGCAGCAGAAGTAGAAGGACAATCTTCTCTAATTTTCCTTGTTTCAACCCTATGCTTTATTTTTCCACTAGCCATCATGTTAGCTTCCACCTCCAAGGCATCTTGAAACATGACAAGAAGACTTGTTGATTTTCTCTCTCTCAACAACAAAGCAAAGTAACTGTCAAACGCATCAACATAGTGGAGTTTCGTAGCACCTACCAATGGCTTGATATCAGCAGGGATAGAGTTATAAACCCTCATAAATCTACTAGAAAAATCATGAACAGATTCAAAACCTTTCTTCTTCGAACTGTTATAATGAGAAAGAACCTGTAGAGGGATTTTCTTATCATCTCGCCTTTCTAAAAATGCATTATGGAACGCTTCAAAGGTGGCAATGGACCTAGCAGGTAAATCCTATACCATTTCTTTGCCACTCCTGACAATCTTTGTGCAAAAAACCTCATCTCAACATCATCATCATCAACGTCCTCCAAGTTGACAAAATCATCAAATCTATCAACATGTTGTGTTGCAGTGAAAGTTCCCTCTCCATCATACAAGGAAATTTGTTGGGCATAACCCTGAGGAAGGTCATGGAACACAGTCGATAAGGCCAATGGGGCAAATCTAGAAGCCATCTATCTAGGTGGGTTTGGAACAAGAGGAGGAGCTTGAAAATCTAGAGAGTTTTGAACAACTGGTGGGGTATAAGGCTGAAAGTTCTAAAAAGTAGGGTTTCTTGCACTAGTTTTCCCAGAGTTTTGAAGGTTCTTCCAAAGAGAGTCAAGAAGATATGACTCTAACCTACTAGGATTTAATTCTATGTTCTTCAAATCAGACTCAAATTTAGACTTTAATAGTGACCTTTCAAAATTAGTTTCCCACACAGAATCTTGAACACTATGAAATTCTAAAGTAGATGAATTTCCAAATTGAGGAATATCTAGTTGGTCTTTTCCTTTATTTCTAAGCAATTTATTTGGGTTATCCCGACCTTGTAATATTTTAGCGCCAGGATTATGTCACGTCCCCGCCCCTCATCCAAAGAGAGGATGCAACCAATTGCTGATATCTAATCCAAGCAACTAGCCCCATGAACATAAAATGAAAATTGCATTGAAGTAATAACATGCAGAGATGCATAAATGTTTAACACATAGCGGAAGCAAATCCATTCCATTCATTCACATGTTCATTGTAATTCATTATCAAATGTAAATGCAGAGATTTAAACACAAGAATACTTATCTTATGAAGAAGCCCATCCCGCAACCAGCTATGTCGCTGCAATGTTCCACCCAACCATAGGCCAGTGTGCTCCTTAATCTCTCAGCAACACTGCCACCCCCGAGCTGGGCATGATTCCCATAAGGAATAAGGGAACACTAGCAGGCTCACCCATAACCAAGGATACCACAAAATTCAGCCAAGCCAACACAGTTGGGTTTATCAGGCTGCAAATGAGATGGATAGGCTAACTGCTAAACTAGTGAGATCCTCAACAAAGCCATGGACACCTACACCAAATCTAGCCTAGCTTCTAAACATCTACCCACCCAACACAAGGAAGCATCCCCTTCTCTGCTACAAAGTCCCTCAGGCTATGCCTTCCCTTCCAGTGCTATTCAGGGTGTGCAAAGAAGAAAACCAGCCCTCTAGATTTGTCTATGAGGTTCCTTCATGCACTAGGTTTATCAAGTTGGTCAAACCCCATTTCCACTCCCAATTCAATACAGACCAAAGCACAAATGCATACACAGCAATATACACAATTTCTGGGATGAGGAGAATAGTTCGGCAACAAAATGAATTTCCAATATGGGCGAAAACATCCCCCTAACAACAATTCATATCCTAGGGACGTTTTGGCCCTAACGTGGCCAAAAACGAATTCATCAACAACACCCAAGAGAACGTGGTCTCTTCTCTAAATAGACAACAAATCCAAAATGATTTTCAGCTTGACAAACATTGGGGAAATGCAACAGAAAACGTTGGGGAAGAAACCCAACCACAAGATCATCACAAAAATGAAATTCTCAGCCTCAAGAAAAATGAAGAACGACTACCCACATGAGGGAAAATATACACAGCAAATCCAAAATGAATTTCACACACAGAAAACTTCCAGACGATTGAGAGAGCCCCAATGTGGATGAATGATGATGAGGAAAACGTCCAGGAGCCCAAAATCGTGAATGAGAACACACAGCAGAAAAATTGTGAAGGTAAAAACAGCTCCTAGCTCTCTGCGTGAGGAAAAATGGAAAAATGGGTTTGTGGTCCCTTCTCCTCCTGCCCACGTGAGGATGAATGTGCTCCCTGGTGGAGTGTGTGTGTGGGAAAGGACTAATAGTCCTACCACACACCACTGCCCATGCAAAAACGTTTTCCTACGGAAATAACTACCCCCAACTAACTCCAGAGGATTTAATTTGGTAGTTGAGACAAGAATAAGACAAAAAAGGTTGTTGAATGAGACAAGGGATAAAGGGTGAGTAAGACAAAAGATAGGTGACAACTAAATGGGCTCACCTCTTGACACTTGGATTTTCCCCAATGGATCCCAAGGGTTAGACATCCCCCCCCATATCCTTAGGAAATCATGCCCTTTTCATTATGGTTGCATTGACATAGTTGGTTGTGGGTATTTTAATTAAAATGCATATTTACATGATGCAAAAATTATAATGTGTCGGCTAGCACGAAACACCATCGGCAATGATTTTAATCGCCGAAACATAAAACGTTAAATCGATGGTGGGGCTTTTGCCTTTAGCTCCACACCATGATTAATTACAATATATACATCATATACAGTTTTAATGCAAACGGGGTCAAAATCGGGGTGTTACATATTACCTCGTGTATGTGGATGCTTGTATGGCAAGATTCCTTTTGCAATTCGCTCAGAACCAATGTGGAGTCGTCGGGGAAAATATACAACCTTACTCAACTGCGGGAGTCTCTGTTTGCCCACATAAACCCTTTCTTCTTCGAACCTTTGTCGTTTCTCCCAGGGATGATTTGCACTTTTGCGTCCCCAACAACGACACCAGTTTGTTAGCACTCAGAATTACACCCAAGGTTGTGGAGATTGAATCCCAAGGTAACAACATAACCACTTTAAGAAAGGGAGTTGGATTCTTCCTTTCTAGATAGGGATCTCTCACAGATTTTTAACAAGGCCAGATACAAAACTAAAACAAATTTTAGATTGAGTTTGTGATTGGAACAAGGAAAGCATAAATTGGGCTATGAAGTCACGAACGTAAATGAATTAGATAACAGTTTGCAGGGAAAGAGCTACAAAGGCAAGATAGCACTCAGTTACAGTCAAAATGTTGTTGGTCTGGTGATAAAAGAAGAAAGATGACAGTCCATCAACACAGAGCACCGAAGAGATGAATTATGTGTCAATCTTGGAGGAAAATCTTGGTGAAAACCTAGAACAATATCCAGAGCATAGTAATATGAATTCTGAACTATTATACACCCATTCTAGATCTGAAGGAAGACATAATGGCAAGTTAAACAAGAAGACATATACAAATAGAAAGAAATAACAGACTGTAATTACGAATTGCACATGAATCTCTGCAACAACAAACCAACGTTCGAATCTGCAATTTTATTACTGATAAATCACACAAAGCACAGCAAAAAATTCTCACAGGTTCCAACCCTGTCTTCCTCTATCGAGGGCCTATTTATAGCTTCCTAGGCTCCTGAGACCAACCTTGAAATAGAGCCAAAAATAGTTACAACAATGGTGCTAAATCTTAACAAAATGATGATTAGATGGATCCTCCATGATCAGAAACCAAACAAACTAGCACGCGGGAACATGCGTGATGGATCAATTGGAGAATTTGGACAGCAAGGACTAAGGCTCGCTTACTAATAATCACGTTTTCTAGCTCCTTTGGGAAATCTGCAACAACTTCACCCATGCCCTCTTCTTTACCAGTGAAAACATTTATGGATCGTTGACATTTCATCAAGATGCATTCTAAACCGTCGATCTAGAGTTCGTGGGAAACGAAAAAATATCTTATATATTTCCCCTTCCTCCTTTTTCTCTCTTTCCACCCCTTTATTTCATTCTGCACCATTGATCGTCTGCAGAAAAATTCCGAACTGTCGATCTGGCGAAAAACGGAAAATGAACCTTCCATCTTTTTTAAAACATGATTCTGAGTTTTCCGCCTCCGCACTCTTTCGGAAAGCAGAAAATGGAACCTCAATCTTTCGCGGATGTGAATTCTAAATTTTCTGCCCCCGAATCTCTTCTTCTGCCTTTCCGCCCCCGCATTTTTTTGGAAAGCGGAAATGAGGACTTCAATCTTTCATATCCAAAATACTTTAAGTTTTCCACCTCCGCATTTCCCCTTCCTCCCTTGGCGAAAAGAGGACTTTGGAAAATGAACTTTCGACTTTTCACAACCAAAAAATTAGACTTTTCGCTTTCTGATTTCCTCTCCCCTGTTCTTTTCTGAGCTATTGATCTGATTGGAAGCGATCTGAGTCGTCGATTTGGTGGAACGCGGAAGGCGAAAATCAAGATTTGAACTTTCTGCGAAGTTCGATTTTGATATTCTCGCTCCCGACTTTCTGCTTCGTGCATTTTCTTTGGGAGGAAATGAATTTTTATCCTTTGATCTTTTGTGTGGCGCGTCTAGGCCGTCCATTTCCTGTCAACAATCAGCTAAGGGTGGGTTTCTTCCTTCTCATGCTTTTGAAGGTCAGAAATCAGAATCTCTTTAAGTATTTGACTTTCTAAACCTAGAAATGTGCCTTCAAACATTTGCATCTCTTTATCAACAATCTTTGAGGTTATATGATATGAAAATTTTACAAACCTTCTTCCACCATATCGGCCAGATATTTACCAATTATTTAGCCCATAAATGGTGCTAACAGGTTGTTTCCATTTGTCATCACAACGGGGTTCCTCCATCGACCCTTCCTTTAGGCACACTTGTTTCCAGCTCCACTACATGATTTTGATGACTAATGAAATATGTCTACATGTCGTATTCAGATATGCACACAGAAATTCTCCACTGACAATCTCTATCGAGACTTCTTTCGAAATCACTTTTATGCAACCCTATTGTGGGCACTCTACTGCCACGTGTAAACCTCTCATTGGTTGTCAAGGAAATTTAATTGTTGTATCCTTAACTATGACGCAACTGTCAGTATTTGGAGAAGAAATAAGACTTTGGCATGGGAGAATCCTTGCAGAGAGAGAAGCTAGAAGAGATATGAGAATTCAAAAGGAAGATCCAATAAAAAAAGAAAGTATTGGAGAGAAAGAGAAAAGGAATTGGAAAACGAACTTTCCACATGCTAGAAATTTTAAGAGAACAATGCAGACCTTATCATGGGTAAAGAAAGCAAGGATAGGTTGGAGGACTTGAAGCCTACCAATACTCGGCTTCAAGAAGAGAATGAGTGCTTGAAGGAGCAAGACTAAATGCTCAAGAAGAGGATGATAGAGATTGATAAGCACCTTGATACCTCTTCCAAATTGTTTCCATTGCTAGAGAAAAAGTTTGAAGAACACCAAAACACCCTCACTACAACCATGACATATTGGGACAAGCATAGAGTGCAACTTGCACAACTTGGTGAGAAGGTTATTCATTTGATAGATGGAAATAAAATAGGATTACTTAGATGATGGCTTAGCTGCAACAAGAGTTGGAAGAGAAGGATGAAGCCTTGGAAAAACTACAAGTAATTGTCGAAGGGGACCATGGAGCAAGGATACCTTCCATTACCACTGTTGAAGCACCATGAGTGAGACCACTAAGGTAATTTCACCTTCTTTGGAAATTTTGCAAGATCATATTGGTGAATTTGAAAAGCATACCAGAATCATTGGTTCCAAACTCTTAAGGCAAGTGGGCTAGTATTGACAAGGACTTGGCAAGAGAAGACAATGCATCTTAAGCCCCATTGTAGCTACACCATGGGCCAAGCATGAAGGCCTAGGATTCAATGGAAGAATGGAAAATTATGTCCAATGAGATCATTTTTGTGAAGGGACAAGATGTGATATATCTGGCTATCTCATCATAAGAAAGAGAAGCAAATGAAGGTAGAAACCCACCACCTCCTCAACATTCTTTTTACATATTGAAGGAGGGTAGTGATGAGAAGATATTTAAGAATCATCCTCCACCATCATTTAGAAGAAGTGGAAAACCAATCAACCATATAAAGAGGAAGAAGACCAATAGCTATACATCAAGTAAGGAATCCCTTATTTGTCATTGTTGCAGGAAGAGAGGCCATAGAGCTACTAACTATTGGTATTCAGAAGCATGTTCATTTTCTCGAAAGAAAGGCCATTGTGTGACTTATTGTTGGTAGAAGAAAACCACGTGAATAAATCCATATCCTTTTCAAAGGAAGGATGAAAAGATGGATTCTCCAAACCATCAACAAAATCAAGGTAAAATGGAGAAGGAAGGAAATCTAAGAAATCCAACAAAGTTCAAGAACTTTTTCCACCTATTTAAATTATTGTGACATTGATCTATAGGAAATGAGTGCAATTGAATTGTATTATCGTGCAGTGGAATGGAATGAAAAATACACACTTAACAAGAAAAAATTCACAGAAAACTGATAAGTATTGCTCAATAAAATTACAGCATTATCTTCATTAATCTCAGCAGTATACAATAGTGTTACATAATGGAGAATTTGAATCATGTGGATAAGATTCGAATCTACCAACTCAATCTGACTCACTGGACAACTAGAAGTGTCTAAATCGCTATTGGAACTCACTAGTTTAACTCCAGATATCTAATTCAGTCTCTCAATCAGTTAAACCAGTTAAAATGATGAGATAGGTGAGAATAGGCGCCTCACCCCATGCAGCCATGCATGACTAGAGCTAACTAAACTGGAGGACATCTAACTGAATGTAACTGGAGCATAACTTAACTTAACTAGTTACCAACTACCAACAACTGAAAGAGGTTGGCAGTGGCACTCCCAGTGGCTTCTAAATTGTAGGGATTGGTCTCATAGGCACATAAATTGATGCATGAACATGTAATCAGTCACAGTTAACCTCTATATGTGTTCCCCACACTCTAGTGGTTGGTACTGGTGGCACTAATATCCCAAGTGGACCCAATGGTACTAGTGGATCCAATATTGATTAATGACTCCTAGGTTAGCAAAATATAATCTAAAAGACTATGGACAAGGGAAGATTATAAATCCTAACACCCCCCCTTAATCCTAACTTGGAAAACTATGGGCCCTAGAAACAATGCCAAACGTCACCCATTACAACCTAAAAGAATAAAAATATGTTGCTTAATAAACCGAGGAAATAGGGGAAAAACTCATGGGAAAAAAACCCCATCAAAATAAGCAGGAACAAGAAATACAAGCTATTTTTAGGAAAAAAACTTCCTCTTTGGGAAATAACTTGCAAAAAACAAAACTCTGCTGCAATTTGCAGCACTATGCAGCAGCATGGTTCTTTTGTGCAACTGCATCCTGAAGTTGTGCATGTGGGCCTCTCAATTTCCTTATGATCTGATGGGTGTAGTATGTGTTTCTTCTTGCTGGAGGAGGAAGGTGTTGGACACAATGGCCACACTGATAGGGGGGGTGAATCAGTGTGTGAAAAAATTATAAACTTTTTACAGTCTTTTAGTCAACTAGAATATATCACTCATTATGTCATTAATAAGATAATCAAATGCATTAGTTAAATCAACCAAGAGTCATAAGCACATTCATCACATCAAAGAGACACAATAATATTTTCAATTTGATATTTATTTATTGTACATGGAAGTCAACAATCTTCTTGATTACATTCAGCACCAATTGATAAGAAGAGCACCAACTTTGTTACAGGACCCTGCCTGGTTTTCTTAGATCCAACTAAGAATGGTTTGAGGAGTCCAATCCTCAAGTGGAAGTCATTACTTGCAATCTTGATGCCAATCACTGATTCTCATCAATATGTTGCTCAAGCATCTATGCTCATGCCCATCATCTCTGCTCATCGTCTCTACTATTGGTCATAGTTCTTCTCATCAATCTACTCATCAATACTGATACTCATCAATCATCTTGTTCATCTGCTCAATACTGCTGCTCATGAACCTATGGTCAATCCTTCTTCTACTGGTCAAATATGATGGTCATTCTATGTTGCTCATTCTCTTCTCTCCTCACCATTCTTTACTGTTGTAATACTAATCATCAAAGCATCATCATCATCATAGAATTAAGGAATGTATATGTCATCAAGGTTCCAATATTACCAACAAGGTCTAGAACATCATGGGGTATGCATTATAGTGTTCAAGGTTTTATCATATCATCAAGGCATCAACAAAACAACTCATCTCATAGGAGTTGTGTCATCAATGTACAATCAACCACTTAGTATAGACCTCTATGCATTATTCTTGCACATCACAAATACTTCTTGCCTATCAAGAATACATCATCATCATCCACATCATATTAATGTTTTACACACTACATGATACTTCACTATACATACATATATCGTATCACAGTACATCAATTTCAGTCTTAATGGTGTATTCCATCCATCATCCACATCATGCATCTTCATATTGTATTACAATAGTATAACACTCAGCATTAAACATACCTTGTATATCATGTCATCATCACTGAATATGAATCTTCACACCTTACCACTGTACATTATACATCACTACTCATCAATCATTTCTCTGTACATACATCCATACATACCTTGTTTAACTTCTTCGTATGTTAGTATAGAAAAATTTAAACAAATCTCGGACTGGGACATGGCTAAGAAGATCTCACACATATCAACCTCAAACATTGTGCATCATCATGGAAGAAGCTCTAAACAATATGAGACTGTCAAATTCGGTCAACTTGCAAGCTTGGACTATTTATATGCATGTTGCTGCTTATTCCCCAAAAGGTAAAAAAATAAAACCTTCAAAAGGATGCCCTTGATTGTGGCTGAAAAAAAAGTATCATGTCCCTGCTCCTTCATTGCCTCATTCCACATTACAGACAGTGAGCTCCTTTTTTTCACCTCGAAGTTGGATGCATTTTAACACAAAAAAAAAACATTAAAAATGGACTTGACTGCTACTGCGAATTTCAGACTTTTTTCAACCCTCTACTACTGCAAAATTCGGACTATGGAAACCCTCTGCTGCTGCTGTCTCAGTCACTTACGAAATTCCTCAAATCTGTCCAATTTTTTCCATATTTTGAATGATTATTCATTCAGTATTTATACTAGTTTCCATAGAATTTGTTTGGGGCCGACTTGTAAAATAAATAAATAAATAAAATTTTATTTATTTATTTCAAAAGGAATAGTCAACGTTGGATATATTTGAATTGAGGGATTAATGTTGTCCACGTCCTCTATTTAGGGTAGACTTATGTCAAAAGGTATGCATTTTTATTTTTGTATTTTAATTTCTAGTTATTATTTTATTTGGTGTTGACACATACCTCTACCATTTCAATGGTCATCATAAGGTCAACAAAATGTTTTGTCATTTTATTTTTCACACAACCACTCCTATAAGTAAGGGTGTCCTCCATAACTTACCATATATACCATGTGGAAGGGTTTCGAGTGCTTTCATGTTACCCTATGTGTGTGGGTTCCTTCATTATGCCATCTAACCACATCAAATGCAAGTAGTGGACTCCATGACCTTTATAATGGAATCATGGTCTTCATCAGGGGTTCCAAGTCTTCATCAAGTCACCAAGGACCTTTAATCCATCAAGGACCTTTAAGCCATCAATTGTGGGTCCAAGGGATTCTTCATCAATCCAAGGACATGTTCATGGGTTCCATAGCATGTCAAGGACCATACAAGGTCATCATCATGATACAAGAGCTCCATGACCCAACAAGGGTTGCAATGTCATCAACCACTAAGTGTGGGTCCAAGGACATCTTTAGGGATTCTTCATCCACCTCAACCACACCAAGATACCTCCAGGGGTCAAGATAACACCTGTGGGGATGCTTCTCCAATGTCCATCAAGGCTTCACGACCATATCCAGGGTCTTCAACACCATCGACAAAGTATTCAACATATTCAGCAAGGTCATGGAATCAAGATCCAATCTTGTGGGTACAGGGACCTTGTCATCTGGGTACAAGGTTCTTTAAGGCACAAACCCATTTTGTAATGGATCCAAGGCACTGCATGTGGGACTTGGTGGCATCAATGATGACCTGTGGGGCCACTGCAATTCCATGTTGGAATCAATGACAATTTCATCAACAATCTCCCCCTTTGTCATTGATGAAAACAACTCATGCTCCCCTTATGAGCATGCTCCCCTTTTGTCTTCATCGCTACCTTTGTATTCATATCTCCCCCTTTGGCATCAATGGCAAAGGGTGTCCACACACATGTATCTAAAATCATTGATCACTGGTCATTCCTCTCCCTATCAATATGCACAATCCTAGGACCTGTTTGTATGCTTAGAGTATCCTTCCTTCTTTGAGTTCATCCTCCAGCTTCATGAACTCAAGATGTGTTAAGGTATTTGAGAGACCTTACACTTGGCTTGCCATATGGTAGCCATCCTCCATGCTCTAATCAACCTCTCCTATCTGCAACTGCTTGGTTTTCTTCATCCATAATTGCTTCTTGGCATCTGTCCTTTTAGCATTTATTTTTTCATTTATACTAGTTTTCCTTGACGATTTGTATAGGAAACCTCTCAAGGGTTGTTTCTGTGTACTCCAAAAATCTTGAGTTTTGTGCCCAAGTCCACTGCAACTATAACACCTCTTCGTACGATAGTATGCAACAATGTGACCAACATGGTTGCATGTCCAAAACCTGGCTGAGTTGTTGGAACTTCCAACACTTCTTTGATCAACTTCATGTCCCCATGCCTGAGAGTGTCCCTGAATGCAGGTCTTTGTCTTTTGATCTTCAAATCTTCTTGTTGATGTGTATGAAGAACTCCTCCTTGGTTGACTTTCTTGACTTGCACATTCTTGGGCTTTGTGACCAAGACCACTGCATGTGTAGCATCTCAATGTGTGACATGTGGCAACAACATGTCACATTTGATTACATGTCCAACATCTAACTGATTCATTGGTCCTTCCACCACATCTTCTTCTACAATCCACCACTTTATGACCAAAGTTAGAAAAAAATAGCAATAACCATTCAAACCACTTTCATACCTGGGTCTTGGAAGTGTTTCTTTTCTGATCTTGCTTTGAGGAATAGACCTAAGTCCTCGATTCATCTTTGAACTTCCAAATTCCTTGTTTTCATGTTCAGGTGCATGGGGAGCCTCTTTGGATGTTGATGGACCTGCTTCTGGAGTCTTCGAAGACCAAGTGTCATCTTCAGATTTTTCTTTGTCCTTCTTTTAACCAAGACCAGTTTTGTCAAGTGGAGATATTTGGAAATACAAGATCTTATGTAGGACAACTAAACTATCCTTGAACTTGACAAAAGAATCATTCTTCTCACCTTTCTTCTTGAGACCAACTACCTCCATTTCCAGCTTCTAGATTGTCTCCTCCTTTTCTTCCAATTGAATCTTCAAGATTTCTTCTATCCTCTTGCCTTCCTCTAGCTGAGTCTTCAGATCATGATTGACCTCTCTAGTTTCTTCAAGCTCTTCAGCATGCTCTTCTATTTCTTCCTTTTGAATGATCAATTTAGTCTTTAGTTGTTCAACTTCAACATCCTTTTCTTTCATTTGATCCCGCAACTCTTTGTCCTTGTTTTTGAGCTTCACAAGCAACACTTTCATTGTCATGGTCTTCTACTGATATTCATTCAAGGAGTCCAAGATTTTATTTTTGAACTTTGTGAAGTCACTCTGGTTTAGATTTACTGTGTTTAGAAACCATTTGGCTATGAGATCAATATTCAGCAACGTGAGATGTATCTCATGTGCAACCTTTGATATCCCTTCATCATCATTTGCAAGAACCTTATCAATTTCAGCACACAAGCTATCATTACAATCACAAGAATCCATACCTTTACTGGAGTCCTCTTCTTCTTTGTCTTCTTCTTGATTGACCTATGTTAGGATTATTAATCCTCCCTTGTCCAATTTGGTCATATGTCTAAATCAGGAATCCTTCCAGTCTATTTTTAGTCACTAGCACCATTGGGTCCACTTGGCCTAATTGGGTCACATGTTCCAGTTACTACAGTGTGGGGAACACTAATTGAGGCCCACTGCCACTGATTGCATTTGCATGCATTAGTTTAGGAGCCTCCTAGATCAATCCCTACAAATTAGGATCCACCGGGAGTTCCAATACCAACCAAGGTCAGTTGAGTTGAGTTGGTGACTAGTCAAGCTTAGTTAGGAGTCAGTTACATTCAATTCTAATCCCTTACATTCAGTTCTACTCAATTAGCACTAGGATTGCATGGTTTCATGCAGGTGAAGTGCATTTACTCACCTACCTCAATCAGTTAGACTAGTTAACACTGAATTAGACACTTGAGTTGTGATTTAGAACTCCGATGAACTCTGATAATGATTTAGACAAGGTCAGTTAACCATTCAGTCAAGTAGAGTCCAATCAATTCGAGTTTCCTCACATGGATTTGAATTGCATGTGGTTATTTATCCATTGTACTTCATTGTAATTCTTATCTAATTACTTTTTGATTAATGAAAGCATTCACAGTTGCAAGCCATTTTTGCATTGTTTATTTCTTCAATTACTGAGTAAATTATGTGATCTATTTTTTGAGTTGTGTGTTGATCCATAGATCTACGTGCTCAATTTAATAACCTCTTCCGGGTTGTTGTCTTTTGATTCCTTATCAGTCTTTTTGGATTCTGATATTGCCTTCTGATACCTGCTTTCCAACTTGAACCATAGGTATTTGGCTGAATTGTACTCCCCTACACTTTCTTTCACTGAACTAGGAAGTCCATCCATAAGGAACCTCAAGGTTGTAGTATTGTCCTTCTTTGCTTCCTTCTGTGCAGTTGATTTTCCTTCTTGTTTGAAGGAGCAGGTGGATTGATCACAATCTCACAAACAACAAATTTCTTCAAATAAGCCTTCATTTTTCTCCTCCAACTGAAAAAATCTGTCATATCAAGTATGGGCACGTCATTGCTTGATGACTCCTCTTTTGCTTCCATTGTGTCTCCATGGATCTCATTAAATCTTGTTAGGCTTGTGACAAAGTTCTGCTCGGATACCAATTGTTGGACACAATGTCCACATTGAGAGGGGGGGTGAATCAGTGTGTGAGCAATTTATAAACTTTTTACCTTCTTTTAGTCAACCAGAATATATCACTCATTATGTCATCAATAAGATAATCAAATGCATCAGTTAAATCAACCAAGAGTCATAAGCATAATCATCACATCAAAGAGACAAGAATATTTGCAATTTTATCTTTATTTATTGTACATGGAAGACAACAATCTTCACGATTACAATCAACACCAACTGATAAGAAGAGCACCAACTTTGCAACAGGACCCTGCCTGCTTTTCTTAGCTCCAACTAAGAATGGTTTGAGGATTCCAATCCTCAACTGCAAGTCATTACTTGCAAGCTTGATTCCAATCACTGATTTTCATCAATCTACTTCTTAACCATCTCTGCTCATGCCCATCATCTATGCTCAACATCTCTACTCATCATCTCTACTATTGGTCATAGGTCTGCTCATCAATCTACTCATCAATACTGTTGCTCATCAATCATCTTGTTCATATGCTCATGATTGCTTCTCATGAACCTCTGGTCAATCCTTCTTCTGTTGGTCATTATATATTGCTCATCCTCTTCTCTGCTCACCATTATTTACTGTTGTAATACTGGTCATCAAAGCATTATCACCATCATAGAATTCAGGCATGTATATGTCATCAAGGTTCCAATATTACCAACAAGGTCTGGAACATCATGGGGTATGCATGATACTATGTTCAAGGTACTATCATATCATCAAGGCATCAACAAACACAACTCATCTCATACAAGTTGTGTCATCACTGTACAGTCAACCACTTAGTACAGACCTCTGTGCATCATTCTTGCACATCACAAATACTTCTTGCATATTAAGAATACATCATCATCATCAACATAATATTAATGTTTTACACACTACAGGATACTTCACTATACATACATATATTGAATCACGGTACATCAATTTCAATCTTGACTGCGTATTCCAGTCATCATCCTAGTATCATCATTCACATCATGCATCTTCATACTGTATTACAATAGTGTAACACTCAACATTAAACATACCTTGTATATCATGCCATCATCACTGAATATGAATCTTCACACCTTACCACTATACATTATACATCACTACTCATCAATTATTTCTCTGTACATACATTCATACATACCTTCTTTAATGTCTGAGTATGTTAGTATAGAAAACTTTAAGCAAAACTCAGACTGGGACATGGCTAAGAATATCTCACACATATCAACCTCAAACATTGTGCCTCATCATGGAAGAAGCTCTAAACAATATGAGACTGTCAAATTCGGTCAACTTGCAAGCTTGGAATGTTTATATGCATGTCGTTGCTTATTCCTCAAAAGGTATAAAAAAAACCTTCAAAAGGATGCCCTTGACTGTGGTTGAAAAACAAATAGCAGACTATTGTTCCTTCATTGCCTCAGTCCACATTACAGTCAGCGAGCTCCTTTTTTTTCACCTCAGTGTTGGATGCATCTTAACCCAAAAAAAATATTAAAAATGGACTTGACTACTGTTGCAAATTTCATACTGTTTTCAACCCTCTGTTGCTGCAAAATTTAGACTGTGGAAACCCTCTGTTGCTGCTGCTTCAGTCACTTAGGAAATTCCTCAGAGCTATCCAAATTTTTCCATATTTTGAATGATTCTTCATTGGGTATTTATACTAGTTTCCATAGAATTTTTTTGGCACCGACTTGTAAAAAAATAAATAAATAAAATTTTATTTATTTATTTCAAAAGGAATGGTCAACGTTGGATATATTTGAATTGAGGGATTAATGTTGTCCACATCCTCTATTTAGGGAAGACTTCTCTCAAAAGGTATGTATTTTTATTTCTAATTATTCTTTTATTTGGTGTTGACACATACCTCTACCATTTCAATGGTCAACAAAATGTTTTGTCATTTTATTTTTCACACAACCACTCCTATAGGTAATGGTGTCCTCCATAGCTTACCATATATAGCATGTGGAAGGGTTTCAAGTGCTTTCATGTTACCCTATGTGTGTGGGTTCCTTCATCATGCCATCTAACCGCATCAAATGCAAGTAGTGGACTCCATAACCTTTACAAGGGCATCATGGTTTTCATCATGGGTTCCAAGTCTTCATCAAGTCACCAAGGACCTTTAATCCATCAAGGAACTTTAAGCCATCAATTATGGGTCCAAGGGCTTCTTCATTAAGCCAAGGACATGTTCATGGGTTCCATAGCCTGTTAAGGACCATAAAATGTCATCATCATCATACAAGAGCTCCATGACCCAACAAGGGTTGCAATGTCATCAACCACTAAGTGTGGGTCCAAGGACATCTTCAGGGCTTCTTCATCCACCTCAACCACACCAGGATACCTTTGGGGGTCAATATATCACTTGTGGGGATGCTAGGTCTTCTTCTCGGGTAGCATGACATCATCAGAGCATGAATGACCATAGAATGGGTCATTAATCCTTCTCCAACCTATCTAGGGTTTCTCCAACGTCCATCAAGTCTTCAGGACCATCTCCAACAAGGTACCTAGTCTTCAACACCATCGACAGAGTCTTCAACATCTTCAGCAAGGTGGTGGCATCAAGATCTAGTCTTATGGGTATAGGGACCTTGTCATCTAGGTTCAAGGTGCTTCAAGGCACAAACCCATTCTGTAACGGATCCAAGGCACTGCATGTGGGATTTGGTGGCATCAATGATGACCTGTGGGGCCACTGCAAGTCAATGTTGGCATCAATGATAATTTCATCAATAGAAGGGAATGATCAAATTTCTTCGTCTGTGAGCCAAGTGATTGATCATTCAATATCATCATGTATCACTTTCCTCAAACCTTATTGCACCACTCTATAGGGAGAAAATATATGAGAGAGAGAGCAACATGCTCTTTCAGACTCTGGGACCTTGTTCTCCTTTTGTCTTCTAGATTCCCAACACCATCCTCGGCTGCAGCAATGATCTTTTGGGCCCTTTTAGGCTTAGGAATTTGGTTTGGAATGGATGTTGGATATGGATCTAGAATCTCATGAGGTTCATCCTCAATACCAAGATCATGTTGATCTTGTTCCTCTTCATCTGAATCTGAAACATGTGACAAATCATCATCATCAAAAGGTAGTGGAAGAGTGGTTATACCTTCTTGTGCTTTGGATGGTGGTAGATCAAAAATCTTCTTCAAACTGAACACTGCATTCAATAAAGCATTTCCTAGTTGCAATCTCCATCAACTTGTATTATTTTTCATCCTCTACATACCGTAGCAATATGCATTCGCTACTCTGGGCTTGGAAGGCCTTTCTCTTATCAATGGGTATTATGTCCCAAACGTTGGAACCAAAAACTATCAAGTGAGAGACATTGGGATTATTCCCATGCAGCGCTTCGAATGGAGTGGACCCAACCAATGATTTATGAGGCACTCTATTATGTATGTATGAAGCACATTTTACAACTTCTTCCCAAAGAGAAGGAGGAAGATTCTTGGCTTGGAGACAGGTTTTCATCTCCTTCAATTATCTATTTTTCCTCTCAACCTCACCATTCTGTTGTGGTGTGTAGGGAACTAGGTGTTCCATTTGAATCCCCTCTTGATCACAATATTGTTGGAAGTCTCTTTTAATGTATTCACCTCCATTATCTTATCTTGTGGACTCGATATTTTTTTTGAAACTATTCTCAATCATATCTTTAAAAACTTTAAAAATTCCAAATACTTCTGATTTCTGTTTCATGAAATATATCTAGCAGAACCTAGAACAATCATCAATAAAAGTAAGGAAATACCTGGAACCATTAATTTATGTTGTAGGAATTGGTCCTAACACATCACTATGTATCAAATCAAGTATAGAGGCAACTCTATGTGCCTTCCAAACTTCATACCTCTTCTCTTGATGCTTACCTACCAAGCAACCAGGACATACTCCATCTGATGTTTGGATGAGGGGAAATCCTTCAACCATTTTGTCATTGTGAAGTTGTTGGAGATATTTGAAATTGATATGCCAAAATATCTCATGCCATATCTTGCTGGTGTTGTTAGCATGAGTCAATAGAGTTGTAGGAGGTGAAACATGAAAAAATTGAGAGAACTCATTTGCTTTTGAGGCATGATTTGCAACCCCTTTCTCTATGAGCTTTCCAGTAGAATTTTCTGTGATTTTAACTGAGTCATATTCGAATGTAACTCTCTTGGGAGAGCTTGTATGGGTCATCTGATAAACTTACAACAAATTAGCTGCAAGAGAGAGCACATAGAGAAAAATTTTGAACTCACCATGCTATATTGTAACTGAACCTCTTCCTGCTGCTAGAATTTGGGAGTCATGTCCCATGTGAATGTTAGGTCCTTATGATAGAGTGAGAGTGGAGAAGGATTCCTTGGAAGCAACCATATGGTTGAATGCTCCATAATCAATCAAGTAAGATTTCGACTGAGTAAGGACCGCCTTCAAGGCATGGCATTTCTCATGATCTTTTGTCTGTGGTCCAGCATCATACTTATTTGCTCCTTGTGGAAGGTAAATGGTGTTCTATTAAAGGAGGGTCAATAGATGGTCGATCGACTTCTTCATGCACTGGCTTTCAGGATGAAATCCCCTCATACAATAAGGACACTTAGTCTTTTCAAACTTTTTCTTCTTCTTGGAGCCCGAAGCTCCTTCAAAAGACTTCTGATTCTCTTTTGGTTTTGAATCATAGGCTTTAGGATCCTTCCCCTTGTTCTTCCCTTTAGCTTGTGCATTGGTTGAGTTCGACATCATAAGAGCTTGGTTCTTGGAAGTTTGGAGGACCCCCATTTGGACCAACTTATCCTGCACTTGTATTAAAGACTCGACAAAGCCTTCACATGAAAGCATATTCTAATTGGGGATGGAAGATATTCCAGAATGGAAGGTAGAGATGAAGACAGAGGACTCATAACCAATTTTACTGGTCACAGAGAGCACAAGTTGCTCATCCTTCCTCTCTATTCTGCATTGCTTACATTGTAGTGCTAGAGACTTGAATTTTGTGAAACACTATTGGATAGTTTCAAAACTCCTGGGATGCAATGCTATTAGCTCATTCTCCAAGATGTGCCCCCGAAGCTCATCTTGTTTTCCAAACAATAATCCAAGCTTATCACAAGCTTCTTTAGGAGTCTTCAATTCCTCAATATGAAAGAGGAGATCCATGGAGATGTGAGTGTAAAGGAAGCCAAATGCTTCATCCAACTAGTTCAAGAACTTATTTTTCTCAGTAGGATGATGAGGTTTTGTCTCTCTACCCATATTCATCCTATATCGTCCAAGCTTGCGTAAGGAAACCTCCATATCTTCCCTCCAATCAACATAGTTGAAGGGTGTAAGGATCCGGGGTAAGAGAGCTGAGGAATCCATCAAATTTCCTTCTGAACAGTCAATTCTTCAATCAAGCTACGTAGTACTTGTAAGAAACACTACAAAATAAAAAACAATTCGCAATCATGTCAGAATCAAGCCTTCCATCTCAACATGTACATTTTCACAGGGTCTATCACACACGTAGAGACTTCTCTGAATGAATCTAGAGTTAGCAATGCACACTTTTTATGACTTATGTGGAAACCCAACTGCTTCGGGTGTACAATGGAGATTGGATAGACTTGCTGTATGCCTGAATAGGATCTTATATCATGTTTAAATTATTATGCAATTGATCTACAAGAAATGAGTGCAATTGAATTGTATTATTTTGCAGTGGAATGGAATGGAAAATACACAATGAACAAGATAAATTTCACAGAAAATTGATAAGTATTGCTCAGTAAAATTACAGTATTATCTTCATTAATCCATGTAGTATACAACAGTGTTACATAATGGAGAATTAGAATCATGTGTTTAATATTCGAATCTACTAACTCAATCTGACTGACTCACTAACTAGAAGTGTCTAAATCACTATTGGGGCTCACTAGTATAACTCCATATGTCTAATTCAGTCTCTTAATCTTAATAGGTGCCTAACCCCATGCATCCATGCAATACTAGCCTTAACTGAACTGGAGGACATCTAACTGAATGTAACTGGAGCATAACTTAGCTTAACTAGTTACCAACTACCAACAACTGAAGGAGGTTGGTGGTGGCACTCCCAGTGGCTCCTAAATTGTAGAGATTAGTCTCATAGGAACATAAACCAATGTATGAACATGCATTCAGTTGTATTTAAACTCTATATGTGTTCCCCACACTCTAGTGGTTGGTCATGGTGGCACCAATAGCCCAAGCGGACCCAATGGTACTAGATGACCCAATATTAATTAATGACTCCTAAGGGAAAATATAATCTAATAGAATAAGTATGGACAAGGGAGGATTATAAATCCTAACACCACCATTGTAAGATAAGTGGACATTGGGAAGCAAGGTGTTGTTGAATTATTGTAACTTCAAAGAATATTCTATATATATTTTAATGATCCCCGATGTTTCTATCAGGAGAATCATTTGTATTTCTTTGTACCCCGATGTTCCTAATCGGGATAATTAAGAAGATTCATGAGGAAGTCCCCTCCATTGTAAGTCGGGTCATTAGTACCATCCGGAATATGTTATTATATTAAGTTAGTCTATTTGTGGTTACTCGAGCCTACATAACTGAGGTAATTTTACTCGATCCTACATAACTAGGTTAAATGTCAAGTGAACGAAAGAATATAAATAAAGGTGAGGTGCTTCTCATTAGAACACTCTCACACTCACTTGTGTAACACATAAGAGAGAGAGAGAGAGAGAGAGAGAGAAAGAGTTGTAGCTATAGAAGGGGGAGGATCAATTTTGGGTTCTACCTTTTATCTTTTGGGGCATCTAATTGAGGAAGCTTTTGCTGGGTTTTTCCCATTAGGGTTTTCCTAGGATAAATCTTTGTGTTCTTTTTTGTGTGTTTGTGCTTGTCTATATTTTAGTGATCTTTTGGCTTATGGTTATGCTGTTATGATGCTAAATGTTTTAAGATATGATATAACCATTAAAAACTTAACATTGTATCATATCCACCCTAAAATAAGTCATTGTGCAGCTGAAACAGTGTTACAGCTACAGCTATTGAAGATTAGGGTTTCATGCTTGAAAACCCTAAAATACTAAAACTAGTAGTTTTGGTATATTCGATATATCTAGATATTGGAGAAATATCAAGTGCCAAAACTTTCACAGGACAAATATAAATTCCTGATGTACACTTTCTAAAAGTTTCAGCCTCATATTCTCTATATTCTAGGAGATATGATTCTTCCAAGTTAGGGTTCCAGCCTCTCTCAGGATTTAGCCTTAAACAAGTGACCTAGGGAGAATTTCTATATCTCGAGCTACGAAGGTCCAAATTAAATTTAGCAAGATGTTCCATAAAGGGAATGGAATTTAATTTCTGTGGTAAAAATTTCAGACCCTGAAGATGAAACAGTGACACATGGAAGTCTGTACAAGTTCTCTCTTCTGAACAATCCTGAAATAAGTCACCTTGGTAAAACGCGCGTAAGTCCCAACTGGTGAAACCAATTCTACTCAAACCTGTTGTGTTGGATAGAGTACTAACGAGGATACCTCAGTATGAAATTTTGGACATAGAGGAGTGGTAATTTCATATATATAGCAGAAACAATATCAGACATTCTGCAGAAGAAACTGAAGAAAACTAGGGCATCAGATATTTTGCAATTATGATCACAATTTTGGGAAAATGAATATGCTGCTCAACTCACCTTCAGGAGGCACATATTTCTATCCAATAAGTTATGAAATATTCCAAGTTTTTAAAATTAAGTTTTCTCTGACAAACCCTAGATCATCAAGATCCGGAACCAGGATGAACACCTGAAACCGGTAAGATCTAATATTTTTCCATTTACATTTGAGGTTCTCATTTCAAAATGACCTAGCACCCCAGCTTGATGAAAAGCTTGGTGAAGCTGAAAACTTCTGAGCATGAAAGCATAGGATTTTACTGGTTCTTGAAGAAAATTANTTCCAGTTCCAAAGGGAAATGAGGCTAAAGCCTTACACAAGAAGAAACTCGACTCATAATAAGAGAAGAGAAGATGGGAGCAACTGAAGATCAAGTGCTCGTGATTCAAAGAAGATCCCTCAAGAGATGAGGAATATGAAGAACTCAATTCCTGAAGAACCTCTTATCCATCTTCGCATTTGGATAAGAAATGATGATGTCATGAATAAAGAAGATGATGAAGCAGAATGATCAAGAAGGAGTCTACCCATGAAACGAATAAAATATAAGTATTCAATTGTCATTTCATGATATTGTTTTATATTCAGTTGATGTGTTTTGCATGATAGAATGTTTGCATTAATGACAGTATACTATCAATATGCATGTGATGGGTAAGTAGCTCATGGTGCTATAAAACTCTCCATTGCTACTTATTTAGAATGAAACCTCTTTGCTGACATATTGGATTAGTGCACAATATAAATGATGTCATGATAGAGATGGAAGGCATCTAGAAAGTTTTCGTGAGATATGGATGAATGTTCTATTGGCTAAACATGTGCATGATGCATAAGAATTTGTATTTATGCATGTGTTCTATAAAACTGTTCTAACCATGCAACTGGTGCATTTGACTTGTAGGAAAGGTCTTGTACAACCTCCTACAAGAAAAGAAGGATGAGACTTGTTCCAAAGAACAAGTGATGAATACTTGTTCATGATTCACTCCAATAAACATGAATCTGAAGCTCCCAAGGTTAGAGACACCATGACGAAAGAAAGAGCTTCAAAGAGTGGTAGATCCACCTCGAAATATGAAGACTTGGGTACGAGAGATAACTCAAGATGAAGAAAAGTATGGCGAGACTTCCAAGAGGCCTCAGACACACTCTAGTTGTGTAGCATAGTTGGGTGACATCATTGATGTTAACCTTTCCGACTATGAAAGAAGCTATGATCAAAGAGTAAAAGTTGATCATGGGAAATTATGTCTACGATATGATTTCGAGACCTGAAGGGAAGTCCGTAGTGTCTTCCATATGAATTTACAAGAACAAGTGTACAAATCAAGGTTCGTGGTTTGCCTCAGAAAGAATAGACTATGGCATGATATACTCAATTGACCAGACACACTTCTCCAGTAGAGGCATATATCGAGCATAGGTTCATGGTTTGCCTCAGAAAGAATAGAACAAGTGTACAAAGAAAGGTTCATGGTTTGCCTCAGAAAGAATAGACTATGGCATGATATACTCTATTTACCAGACACACTTCTCCAATAGAGGTATATATCGAGCAGAAAACCACCTATACAGAATATGCTTTGTACGAGATCAGAAGGCACCCATAGAAAAGCACATCCAAGACCTTGACAAATCACCTAGAGTGATGAATATTTTAACCTTTGCTACAAGGTTGAAAATGGAAATGTACAAAAGACAACAATCTCACAGATGAGTGCATGAGGAAATTTTTGACAAATTTCAAGATAAAGGGATCTTGGTAAACTGAGATAGATACATAGTAGTAGAGAATTCTACCTGTCACTCCAGTACAGAATGAAGAGGGAAGATGATGCTCCGCTTCAGGGGGAGTGACTACAGAAGATCTCTGAGTTCAACATAGTACGACATTATGGACAGATTCCTGATGGATCGAGACTTTACCAAGAGTAAAGTGGGTTCCAACCTTCAAATTTCAATGCGGAAGACTAGGATATGTCGATGACCTAACTAACAGGATGATGGAAGAATACCAGAATGTTGTTCGGGATATAGTAACCAAGACGAAAAGAAAGAGTGTGGTATCCTCCAAATGGATCTACAAGATAAAACATGCAACTGATGGAAGTATAGAGAAGTACAAGGCTATATTTGTGGCTAGAGGTTTCTCTCAGAAAGAGGGATATGATTACAAAGAAACATTTGCACCAGTAGCAAGGTATAATTCGATTAGAGCCATCATGGCACTTGCATCCATGATGAAGTGGGACTTACACTAGATGGATGTGAAAACAACCTTCCTAAATGGTGTGATTGAAGAAGAATTATACATAGAATAGCCATAAGGATTTGAGGTTGAAGACAGACGAACTCACGTATGCAAGTTGAAGAAGGCCATGTATGGCCTGAAGCAAGCTCCCAAGAGCTTGGTATGGAAGGATAGATAGTTTCCTGATGAGCATGGGATTTTCCAAGAGTAAAGACGATCCTAACCTTCACTTCAAGGTTATAGAAGATGAACCTGTCATACTATTACTGTATGTGGATGATCTATTTCTGACACACAGATTGTAGAATGCAATAAGAAGCTCGCTGAAGAATTTGAGATGAAAGACCTTGGTCTAATGCATTATTTCCTAGGTTTGGAAGTATGGTAGAACTCAGAAGGAATATTTCTCAATTAGGGAAAGTATGCAGTAGAGATATTGAAAAGATTCAATATGTTGGAATGCAAATCCATGGCCACACCCATGGATTCCAACGTGAAGTTGTTAGCTGACGACTCGTCGGAGTTAGTGGATGTGACTCAATACAGACATATTATTGAGTTGTTGATGTATCTAACAAATAATAGACTAGACATTTGTTTTGTTGTGAACACCTTGAGTCAATATCTTGTTCAACCTAGACGTGTTCACCTAATAGCTGCAAAACATGTGATGAGATATATGAAAGGAACTATAGACTTTGGTCTATACTATGATGGAAACCATGAGTATATATTGTATGGCTATACAGATGCAGATTGGGCTGGAAACGTATCATATAGGAAAAGCACATTAGGTGGATGTTAGTCTGGGATCTGCTATGATTTCATGGTTTAGCAGGAAACAGTCCAGTGTTTCTCTTAGCATGGCTGAAGCAGAATATATAGCAGCTTTCTCTGCTAGCTATGAAGCCATATCGATTCGGAAGCTGATGTCAGGTCTCTTTGACCTGGAGATGGATACTACAGTGATTCTATGTGATAACCAGAGTTGTATAAAGATGACAGAGAACCCTGTGTTCCATCGAAGCACATAGAAATCTGGTATTTCTACATACGAGATAAGATTTTTTTTTCCAAGGAAAAAAAGCGTAATTTCATTCATCTTTCGAGATCAAGATTACATTCTGAATATTCACATCCATGTGAATTCTGTAGTTCAAAAACTGGATCCAATATATAGACTGCTAAGTCTTCTGTAATATAAAATCAAAGAAAGCATACATAGATGCTTTTTCACAAGTAGCTAGATAGATCATTACATTAAAAATTCCACAAAAGAGTATCATATAGATCGTCCGATTATTCACAGCCTGTATTAAACCATCAATAGATTTCTGAACCCACTGTTGAGTCAAAATCTGTCAAAGAACGAGAGCAAAAAAGACAAGTTCCAGTAAACTGAAATCATCTGTCATGTTTATGCTGTAATATCATACACCTGTTAACAAAATAGTATGCGTAAACAATATACAACAGTGATCTTATAAAATATTTAACCAAGATATCAACCCGCGACTATAAACAGCCGCTATTAACCATCAAAAGTTCTGTCAACTCATAAATTTTCAATGAACGGCCTATGATAAAAAGCCTGAACAGTGCCTTCAATTGATTCTTTCACCAGCCAAGTGCCCATTGCCATCCGGAGTCCTTCCTTGGAAGCTTTGTCTGCTTCCTTGTTATTTTCCCTGTATACATGCCGGCATGAAAAGGTGTCAAATCGATGAAGGAGCTGCCGAATGGAAGCTATAATATGTGCTAATCTCAAATGTCTACACTCTTGTGTATGATTGATCCAGTTTATAACATTCAAAGAGTCACCAAGAAAATTAAGTGCATTGCACCCTTTCTCCAAAGCAAACATCAGCAGCAATTTGAGGCTCATTAATTCGGCAAAATTGTTAGTGCCTCCCCCAAGCCCCATAGACATAACAAAGAAATGGGAATCAATTAAATAAAGTACTGCACCACCACCACACAGATTGTTCTGGGCTGCCCCATCAAAGAACGCCCACGGAAGAGATCTGTCTAATTCCAATGCTAGAATCCTTCGTTCTCTTATAACCCTGAAATGTTCCAGATAAGAATTGAAAAAACCCACTAATAGAGCACCGGTGATAGCTGGGATGCTTGGAGCATCCTTAAAAATAGCCATGTTACGTGCCAGCCAAATCCCCCAAATGACCAGCAAAGGTAAAATTTTATGTTGTTTCTGGGGTGTTCTCCTCCACCAGGTTTCCCATGCTTCCCCAATAGTTTCCCCTTCCCACTGACAGTTGAAACCAACCAAAACAATAACTTCCCTCCAGACATCAATTATTTAGGAACATGTAATAAATAAGTGAAGGGTAGATTCCAGCTCCCTTTTACATAACACACACCATCCCGGACCCTGAAAAGAGCGCTTCTGAAGGACATCCCATGTGGGACCCTTATTATTCAAAACACACCACATGAATATCTTTGATTTGGCTGGGCATTTTAGCCTCCACAGAGGCCGCCACCACCAAACTTCTTCCCTTTGTTCCAACCCTGCACTAAGAGCTAAATACCCAGCCTTAGGAGTGTAAACTCCCCCCAGATCGACATCCCACACCAGGGAATCATCTTGTTCAGAAAGTAGAATATTAGCCCGAACCAGTTCCCTGAGGTAATGATCCAAAATGCCAGTCTCCCATTCCCCCAATCCAAAGGAATTGGCCCTTCTCCATAGTTGATTCCACGGTTCAGTGGGCCTTGGAACAGCTAAATGATTAAGCGTGACAACCCCTTGATGGCCTAACAGCTCAATAACATCAGGAGGAAGAAGGTGATGTTGAAAGTTTCCCATCCATGGGTCCCTGCCAATCAAAACACTTTCCCCGTTGCCCACATCCCAAGCCAATTTGTTTTCGATCAGATCAAAAGAATTAACAATTGCTTTCCAAATCACCGAGCCTCCTGAATGAGACTTCCTGGGATTTCTAATCCAATCCAGTAGACTCACGCCATAAACATACTTATGTTTTATCACCCGAGTCCACAGGTTGCTAGATTTCAACAATCTCCACCCTCCCTTTGCAGTCAAGGCTTTTGAAAAAAGGAAAATGTCCTTAAGGCCCCATCCTCCCATTCCTTTTGGAACAGAAATCCTTTTCCAGTTGACCCAAGGGGTAGTCTGATCCTCCTTATGACCACTCCAAAGAAATCTAAAACAGACCCTCCTAATCCTTTCAAGGATTCCTTTCGGTATCCAAGATAAAGACATCCAATACACCGGAATTGCCTCCAAAACAGCTTTGACTAAAACTAATCTGCCTGCTCTAGAGAGCCACTTGTGACTCCAAACCATTAGGCGTTTCTCAACCTTCCTAATCAACCAAAACCAGTCCTGTTTCCGATACATGTTTGCTTTTAATGAGAACCCAAGGTATTTTAGTCCTTCCTCCAAACCTGCTGTAGTATATGGAAAAAACCTCCTGATTTCGGCCTCCTCTTCTGGACTTAACAAATGAGTAGTCAAGGAAGATTTCCCAGCATTAATCTCCATACCTGTGGCCTTTGAGAAAAGTTCCAAAATCTCCAGAAGAACCCTAGATTCTCCTCTAGTACCAGAACAGAAAATCAGTACATCATCTACAAAGAGTAGATGTGTAATATTTAAATTCGGAGCTATCTGGATCCCAGAGAAGCGACCTTCCATTCGTGCTACTCTTAAAGCCCTGCTTAAACCTTCAGCAACCAAAAGAAAGAGGAGAGGAGACAAAGGGCATCCTTGTCTCAGCCCTCTCTCGGCATGAAAAAAGGGGGAGGTCGCTCCATTAATCAGTACAAACAGTAGTTATACAAGACATAATCCATCTTATAAAATTGATGTCAAAACCTAGATGGGTTAGAAGCAACCTCAATAGCCAACTAACTCTGTCATAGGCCTTAGAAAGATCAATTTTAAGAATAGCCCCCTTCAGCCTTCTAGCTTTAAGACTGTGAAGGCCTTCCTGAGCCACCCCGATTGCCTCATGGATCTGACGACCTTCCAGAAAGCCGAATTGTTCTGCAGAGATGTGTTCTGAAAGAATAGCCTTTAGTCTTAAGGCTATGACTTTTGAGATAATCTTATACACACAATTGCGCAAGGAGATAGGCTTGAAGTCAGAGAGGGTTCTAGCATTGTCAGCCTTTGGGATGAGAGCTATGAAAGTAGTATTGAAACTAGCCGGGATCCAACCAGAAGACCTGGAGTCTTCTATCACCTACAACAAATCCATCCCCAGAATATCGAAGAGAGCCAGAAAAAAAAATCAATAGTCCATCCATCTGGCCCTGGCCTTTTATCTTTCTGGAAACTGCCCATAACCACCTTAAGTTCTTCTTCCATAACAGCCTTCATAAGGTCCCTATTGCCCTCCTCATCCACGAAACGAGGGAACATCTGTGCCAGTTTAATAACCTCTTCAATTGAGGCCTGAGGTAGAGCTTTGAACAAATTTTGAAAATGATTCACCCCGCATCTGGCCTTTTCTTCAAAAGAAACATATGAAGTACCCTCCTCATCCTGCAGACTCCAAATGGTATTTGCCACCTTCCTTCCTCTGGCATAGGCATGAAAAAAATTTGTGTTATCATCTCCACTCTCCAACCAAATCGCTCGACTTTTAAGTCTCCACGCTTCCTCTTTTTCCAACAATAGAGTACTGCGCCTGCCCTCCAACCTTGACAAAACCTCTTTAGACTCTTGAGTTAAAAACCCACCTCCTTCTCCTTCATAGATCAGTAGAAGATCAGCTTCAATAGTCTTCAGCTCGGCCTCATCTCTGTTTCTCTTCTCTACTGCCCACTCCTTAATAAACACCTTAAGGTGTTTAATATTGTCTGCAAATTGTAAAGCAGCCGATCTGTCATTTTCCTCCCCAATAGGGTTCCAATGAGATAGAAAAAGATTTTTGAAAGACTCATCCTGAAGCCAACTTTCATTGAATTTTAAAGGGCTCGGAGGATTGATGGGCCCCTTTTTTATTTCAAAGAAGATAGGGAAGTGGTCGGAATGACCCCCACTTCCCACCCATTGTCTTACCAAGAAAAAACTGTCCACCAACTGTTCTGCTACCAAAAAATGATCGAGTCTTTTAGCCACCCTAGCATCCCCACAACGATTATTTCTCCAAGTCGGTTTTATTTTAACAGGCTCAATATCCAGCAAGCCCTTCTCCATCAATTTCTGCACAAAAAACCCCGCCAAGGAATCCACCTGAGCATGAGGACCCCAAACCTCATTATGCCCTAGTGAGAAATTAAAATCCCCACCCAGCACTACCGAATCACCATTAACCAGCGGATTTTGTAGCAGTGTATCCCAAAAAGAAGCTCTGTTAAGATAAGGACCATAGATATTAATCATTGATAGAGAAATCCCCAATTCTTCAGAAAAAACCTCAACACCCAGCACTGCCTCTGATCCCCATGAGTTAATCATCTTCACACTTTTATTTCTCCAACCCACCGCCAGTCCCCCTGAGCGGCCTTTTGCATCCAAAGTCACAAAAGACCACCCAGGTAACCAGCTTTCCAGCCTCCCCTGAATCACCTCTCCTACTCCTAAAGTCTCTTGTAGCAAAATCACATCCGGGTGTTCAAGAGTGAGCACCCTGATGAAGGCTGATTTCTTTCCAGGCTCAGCCAGCCCCCGACAGTTGAAAGACAAGAGCTTCATAATCGACCTTTCTTCTTGGCCATCTCCGCTCTAAGGGCCTTTTCAATCGAAACTTGTTTTCCTCCCAAAAGATCCTCCTTGGCTCTGGACTGGGCCTTAAAAAGATTTGTCTTCCTGCCTCGACCTCTTCTCGCAATCGAGGAACTCTTACCCAGCCCTGAAACAGGTTTGTGACAGGATCTTAAAAAATAACCTGAATCCGTAGAGTCTGGAGGGGAAGGACAGGATTCCTCAGGACAAAAATCAGGAATAGGATCCACAACAGCAGCAGGGGATGCTTCCAATGAAATAGTTTGGACTGGATCAAACTCAGAAATGGTAGCAACAGGTTGAGAACCCAAACCCGGAAAAACCTCAGCTAATACAAAGGGCAAAGGGGGGCCATTCTTCCCCGAGAGTGAAAGCTTCCTCAAACCATCAATCCAATCAAAACCAAGAAAGGAAACATTATTCAAGAACAGATTAACATTAGATAACAGAGGTATGGCAGGGTTACCCGGACAAGAGGGATCCCCAATAGTCGTGTCATCTACCAGAATTGAAGCCTGAGCTATCTGATCAAGAGTCCCTTCATCCACCCCAGGAATAGGAAAAATCAAGTTATCTATAGGCAGATTGCTATCCAAATCATCTGCAGAGTACTTTGCAGAACCAAATACCACATGAGGCTTCTCAGAGGGTTTGTCACGCGCAACCCAATCACCTTTCTTCCTACTACCAATGTGAGAACGCACCTACATCTTGCATGTCGCCGTCAGGTGCCCATAGACATGGCATCGTCTACATCAAAAAGGGACATTCTCATAATCCAATACCTATGGAATAGGCACCGGTCCCCATTCCAAAATAATAGATTCTACCAAACCCTCCCTGATATTTATGTTCACCAGTATTCGAGCTACCTTTTTCTCCTTAGTTTCAAGGAAGGAAAGATCCGCCTCCAGAAAGGTTCCAAGAATATCACCAATCCTCCGGAAATGATACAAATCCCAAAAATGGAGGGGAAGCACCGGTAATCTCACCCAGATAGGGATTACATCCACCCGCTCTCTGCTAGCATCAAAAAGAGGGTTCCATGGTTTCAAGAGGACAAGAGAGTGATCAATATGCCAGCATTTGGTTTGAATCCATCGAAAGTCCTCCTCCTTCTTCAGATTGATGGCAAACCAACCTCTATTCAGCATCTCTATCTCTAGAGCATAACCAAATTGACTGCCCCATGAAGCCGCAACCCAATCCTGAACAGTCTTTTTAGCAAAATTGCGCCCCATAACCCTCCCGACCAGAGTACACTTCGCCATCTTCAGCACGTTGTCCCAAGCTAAATCTTCGCCGACCCTATAATTCCGAACCAGCTTCTTTTTGATCCAGTTATTTCGACGATTCTTAGAAAAACCATGAACCCCAGCCTGATTCCCTGCCGACTCACCCGAGTCCCCTAGACAACCATCCGAGAGAACCCTTCTGGGAGAGCCACACCCACGATGCTCCGCTGCATCCAACGACACCCTCCAATCCTTCTCCGAATTATCACCGCTTGAACCCTGACCCTGCAAAACCTGACCAAACACCCCACCTAAAGACGCCTGAACACAGCCAACATCAGCCACAAACCCTCCCTGTAAATCTGACGGCGAGAGCCCTAAATTCTGGGACAAAGAAACCCCCTATTTCATCCAGCTCGAGGGCCCCAACAAACCCTCAGACCACGGGGACAAGGGATCCACAAGAGAAACTGCCGAAACATGTTCCACTGGTGAAGAAACTAGGAATGCAGAAGGAGAGGTATAGTCTTCCAGCCCCATCGACTTAAAACTAACCGGAACCTGTTCATCCTGACCCAGCCTAGGGATGTCCATCATATCCTCCAACGACCCTCCACCTGGCACCGCCCAGATGTCAATGCTCTCCAACCTGTCACTGGAATAATCAACCACCTCCGGATCCTCCATTGCTTAGAGAACTGTGGCAGCCAATAAACCCTACAAACTTCTTCAAAAACAAACCTAAACAACTCACAAAACACCAATCCGGAGCGTAATGCCAAGAACTCCTACAACCATTAAAGCACTACATCCACCTGGCACCAATAAAACTACCTGCCACCATCCAAGCTATCTCTGCCATTGAACTCGAGAATTACGTTAAGTTCAAGGATTACGTTTAATCAAGATTATCCAGTCAAGTAATCTCCTCTTTCCCATCCATTCCTTCATAAAGGTCGTCTCATATGAGATAAGATACAGATGATGATGTTTCATTATTCTAATACGGAAGATATAGATGATGTTTTAGTATTTACATACTATAGATGCAGATGATGGTGATTCAATATTTCTATACTTAAGATACAAATGATGATGCTTTCAGTATTCACATACTGGAGATATAGATGATGATAGTTCAGTATTCACATACTGGATATACAGATGATGATAGTTCAGTATTCACATATTGAAGATGTAGATGATGATGGTTCAAATGATGATGTTACAAGATGATGATTCAACACTGATGTGTTGACAAAGCCTCTATCTCTGGTAAAGTTCGAAAACTTTCAAGACAAGCTTGGTGTTGTTAGGAAAGAGCTTCCTCGAAAGGGGGAGCAGTGATATTGCAGTGGGATTGTATCATCCCTGGACAATTGTCCTAAAGTGATCTGGTGACTTCAGTCCTCGAGAATGAAGAGGGATTGTATCATCCCGGGACATTTTCCCAGAATGGATCCGAGGAATTCGGTCCTCGAGAATGTGGTGGGATTGTATTATCCCTGAACTTCGGTTCAAAACGGATCCGGTGAATTAGGTCCTCGAGAATGTGGTAGGATTGTATCATCCTTGAAATTTTGTTTAGAACGGATCTGATGACTTCGGTACTCGAGAACGTGGTAGGATTGTATCATCCTTGAACTTTTGTTCAGAAAGGATCCGGTGACTTCAGTACTCAAGAACGTGGTAGGATTGTATCATCCTTGAACTTTTGTTCAGAATGGATCTGGTGACTTTGGTACTCGAGAACGTGGTAGGATTGCATCATCCTTGGAATTAGTCCTAAAGTGACAAGGAGTGATTATCCCATAATTGTATCCGGTGACTTCGGTTGTCAAGAATGTGGTGGGATTGTATCATCCTTGGACTTAAGTCCAAAAGGGATCTGAAGACTTTCATCTTCGTATTGTAGATTGCAGGTTATTGATGATGATGATGATGATGTCGATCGAAAGATCAGAGTGTGATGATGATGTTGCTCAGATTGATGATGATGATGATATTGCTGATCAAAAGATCAGAGTGTGATGATGATGTTGCTCAGATTGATGATGATGATGATGATGATTTTGTTGATCGAAAGATCAGAGTGTGATGATGATGTTGCTCAGATTGATGATGATGATGATATTGTTGATTAGAAGATCAGAGTTTAATGATGATGTTTCTCAAAGCGTGTTTGATGATGATGTTGTTGATCGAAAGGTCAAAGTACTATTGATAATGATGTTGCTAAAAAACAAAATGCTGACAATGATGTTGTCAAAGAAATATTGTTGCTGAAATTAAAGATGAAGACTATGTGTCAAAGATGTTGAAAAATCTTCCAATGATATATAGATGTTTCACCCTGATGATGTTGATGATGTCCTCTCTCTCCTACTGTTGTTGTTGTTGATGTTGTTGTAGAATACCCTTCTCGTTAAGGGGGAGTGTTGAATTATTGTAACTTCGAAGAATATTCTATATATATTTTATTGATCCATGATGTTTCTATCAAGAGAATCATTTGTATTTCTTTGTACCCCGATGTTCCTAATCGGGATAATTAATAAGAGTCATGAGGAAGTCCCCTCCATTGTAATTCGGGTCATTAGTACCCTCCGTAATATGTTATTATATTAAGTTAGTCTAGTTGTGGTTACTCGAGCCTACATAAATAGATTAAATTTCAAGTGAACGAAAGAATATAAGTAGAGGTAAGGTGCTTCTCATTAGAACACTCTCACACTCACTTGTGTAGCGCATAAGAGAGAGAGAGAGAGAGAAAGATTTGTAGCTGGAGAAGGAGGAGGGTCAATTTTGGGTTTACCTTTTATATTTTGGGGAATCTATATTGAGGAAGCTTTCGCTGGGTTTTTCCCATTAGAGTTTTCCCAGGATAAATATTTGTGTTCTTTTTTGTGTGGTTGTGCTTGTCTATCTTTCAGTGATCTTTTGGATTATGGTTATGCTATTATGATGCTAAATGTTTTAAGATCTGATATAACCATTAAAAACTTAACAGGTGTTGGAGAATTCATTTGGAGCTTCACCCAAAAAATTGCACTACAACGAGAAGAGTGTGGAGAGTGAAGAATGAGAGAGATGAATAGTCAAAGTTTCATGTATCTCTAATCCAAGGAGAAATAGTTTTCTAAGGTGAGAAAGTAGAAGAGGAGGTTTGCATCACCATCGATGATGATAGAAAATAGATGTGGACATCAAGATCCACTCCATTTTGATTATTGTTGCCCTTCATCTTGCAAAAATATTCCTTTATTGGGGATGCTTCAAAGGTTGGTGCATAGAGCTCAATGAGCTTGGTTTTTCATTGGAACTCCATGACAATGGATGAGTCATCCATTGCTCAATATCTTTGGTGGTTTTGGTGAATAGTTAATTGCATTACTGAGAACTATGTGGAGCAATAACTATGATCATGGTGGAGAATGTTGGGTTAAGGAATTGGGTGATACCACCACCTTAGTCTGTTGATGATGTTGTCACCTACATCCATACATGTGTAGGTGTTGACTCATGAAGAATTTCATACAGGTGGTTATTATTAATTTGTCACAGTGGTCTAGAAACTGAAAACATGGCCTCACAAAGAATACAGACAGATAATCATAAAATTGGCAAAATGGTGCTGCAATGGAAGTAGCAGCTCTATATAATCAAATGAATAATGAATAATACAATACAATGATCATGCTGGAAGCATGAATTCCAAAGCAATTCGAATTCCCAAGGAGGTCATTCGAATTGAATGAGTGAGTCTAGCTTAACTGAATGTAAGCCACAGTCAACACTTAGGTTAACCACAGATCAAAACCCTAATTGACTCAATTGATCCCTAACTGAAGTTGGAGTGCAATAAATGACTGAGTCTAACTGAAACTAGCTCAAACACATGTCACTGCAAGCCAACCAACAAGTGGTATCACATCAATGACTCCAATGAACCCCGATGAGGTTAACTGAAGTGTAACTAACCATCAGAAGTGGTTGGAGGCGCCCCTCTTGACTCCAGTTGATTAAATAATCAATTTAATGAAGGAAGGCACCTTCACTGCTCTATTTAACTAATTGTAACCATCAATTAGCAATATGGGTCATTAATGACACTCAGATCACCCCTGAAGTGCTCCAGTTAGCCTCCCTGAATGTAGGAGAAGGCTAAGTTAGCCTCCTTGACTGAAGGTAGGCATGGGTGTGCTCATGTAGATGTCATCTAGTGCTCCTCTGATGTCAATTAAGTCAATAAAACTTAGGATAGTAGTTTAACTAGGCCAAATTGACCAAAATGAGTGTGTATGGTGGTAAATGTCTCCAACACCCCCCCCTTAAGCTATACTCAGGAGGAGTAGAAAACATAAAGTGCATAATAATGCTAGGGCCCTAGAAACTAAGGCCATAGGTCACCCTATACAATACTGAAACTCAAACAATGCTCAAAAAACAAACTAAGTGAGGGAAAGAGGGAAAACCCAGTGGGAAAAATGCCCCCTCAAGCTAAACACTAAAAGTAGTTGGATCACCCTGATGAACTCACCCCCAACAGTGAACGGAGGTAAGTGAACTTATTTTTTGAAAATCTCTCGGTGAAGATGTCTGTAATCTGCTCATCAATCGAGCAGTATTGCAGAATGATGGTCCTGTCATGCACTAGCTCCCTGATATAGTGCATGTGTATCTCTACATGCTTGGTCCTCTGCCTGGTAACTGGATCTGTGGATATCTTAATAGCACTTTGATTGTCACAAAAGAGGACAGTGGACAAAGTACTACCAAGATCAAACTCTAAAATAATGCCTTGCAACCAAACAGCTTGGATGCAAGCATTCATCGCTCCTCGATACTCGGCCTCTACTGAAGACAATGCTATGGCGGCCTGCTTTTTGCTAGACCAAAAAATGAGGCCACCACCAAACATGAATACATATCTGGAAGTTGACTTCCGATCAATAGAATCACCTGCCCAATCAGAATCTGTGTATCCAACTAGCTCTAGCTCGGAGTCTGCAGCATAGTGAATGTCGTAGGTCCTGGTTCCCTGAATGTACTGGAGGATCCTCTTGGCTGCCTTCCAATGAATATCATGGGGCTGCTGCATGTATCTTGATATATCATTCATGGCATAATATATATAAGGTCAAGAATGAGTTAAGTACAACAAGCTACCAATCAGTTGTCGATAAATAGTGCAGTCCATGGGAGGTGTGCTTTTTCCTTCTTCAAGGCTGATCCCTGAAAGGAAAGGGAATGGTGCAGACCTACATTCAGCCATGTTAAACTTGACTAACAGGTCTGATATGTATTTATACTAAGTGACCATTATCCCATCAGAATTTTTCTCAATTTTGAGCACCAAAAATTGTTTTAAGAGCCCCAAATCGTTCATTTCAAATGCATTGTGGAGAGCAGTTTTGATGACTGAAATAGAAGCAACTGTGCTACCTATGATCAGTAATTCATCAACATATAAAAAAATAATAATCAAATGGCCATAATATTGTTGTATATACACATTTGGATCTGATCTACACCTTTGAATTTTTGCGAGAGAAGGAAGGCATCCATCTTGGAATACCACTCTCTTGGGGTATGTTTTAACTCGTATAGTGACTTCTTTAGCTTGAAAACCAAAGATGGATCAGAGATGTATCCCTTAGGCTGATTCATGTATATCTCCTCATGAATATCTCCATGTAGAAAGGCTGACTTAACATCCATATGATGCACTTCCCAATGCTTACATGCTGAAATTGCCAAAACTAAGCGGATGGAGTCAATTTTTGCAACCGATGCAAAAGTCTCATGGTAGTCCACACCTTGGACCTGGGAGAAACCTTTTTCCACCAGAATTGCCTTATATTTGTAGGTGCTTCCATTTCTAGCAACCTTATTCCAAAACACCCACTTGCATTGAACCAATTTCCTTCCCGGAGGAAGAGAAACCAGCTCCCAAGTAGTGTTTTTCTGAAGAGAATTCATCTCTTCATCCATGGCAACTTGCCATCTCGGATCCTTCCAAGCATGGTAGTAGGACTTTGGGTCTGAAATTATCATCAAATAACAAGATTTAGACAGTAAATAATCAGGACAAGAGAGCGCAATACCTACTCTTTGGAAATCAGACCAGGTTCTCCTTGGATCATCCAAATTTCCAATGTTATCTCCTGTGGAAGAGAGTGTCTGTCGGGCCCATGTTGGGAGATGATTTTGTACTTCAGGTTCTGATTCAGCATCCGATGTTTGCTGTACACTGATATCAGAAATCAGAGGATCCAAATCAGCATCATCACCCCCAATTTCATCATCCAAATATTCAGTAGAATAGGAAGGAAATTCAACAGTTTTCTCCTTCACTAGTTCCACCTCCTGAAGAGGCTTATCGAACTTGACACTCCTTTCGATGATGATCTATTTTGTTTTGATATCCAGCATATTGAAACCTTTTGATTCATTTGGATACCCAATAAACATACATTCTATGCTTTGCGGTTGCAAAGCCCTCCTTTTATCAAGTGGAATTCAGGCCCATGCAATGGACCCAAACACCCGCAGGTTCGACACATCCGACTTGTGTCCGAAGTATGCTTCAAAAGGGGTCCTTCCTTTCATGAATCAGTGTGGAACTCTGTTTTGAATGTATGCTGAAGCATGCATGGCTTCAGCCCACAAATTTGCAGCCAACTTCTTTGATTTCAACATACAGGTGGTCATCTCCTTGAGAGACCGATTCTTCCTCTCCGCTACACCGTTCTGCTAGGGAGTGTAGGGAATTGAATGCTAGACCTGAATACCACTTTGGGAGCATATGTGCAGCAACTCATTACTGACATACTCCCCACCATTGTCAGATCTCAAGGTCTTTATCTTTTGGCCAGATGCATTCTCAAGCAAGGCCTTCAATTCAGTGAATTTTTCACAAACTTCAGACTTCTTTTTGATAAAGAAGACCCATGTGTACCTGGAAAAATCATCAATAAAATTCAGAACATACCTTGATTCATTCATGGATGTGATAGGCATGGGACTACTGATATAAGAATGTATCAGCCCCAAGATGCATGTAGCTCAGCTTGCCTTCCCCTGATCGAACTTGTGCTCAAGGTGCTTTCCAACAACACAACCCTTGCAAATTCTAGTAGTTGCCTTGATGACCGGGAGGCCTTCAACCATGGAGTTTTTCTGTAATTGCTGAAATTATTTGAAGTTGAGATGGCCAAAAATATCATGCCACAGTCTACTAACTTCATTTCCATGAGTCAGCAGTGTGGTGGGCTTTGCATCCGCCACAAAGTGGGAAAACTCATAGGTTTTTACATGATGGTTTGCAAGGGGTTTTGCAACAAGTTTCCCATATGCAAGTTCTATGATCTCTAAGTCATTCAGACTAAAGGATACTCTCTTTGGCACTCCTGTATGTGTCATTTGATAGACACTCAGGAGATTTGATGCTAGAGACGGTACATACAAAACATTTGAAAAATATCCATTCTCAAGATCAACCGTACCTTGTCCTTCTGAAATGATGGTGGAGTCATATCCCATGTGGATAGGGATGGATTTGTCGGTCGCCAAAGATGAGAAGGAGTCTCTTTCATCCATCATCTGGTTCGAAGCTCTAGAATCTATCAAAAGTGCTTTGGACTTTAAAGTGCTTGCCATGAGGGCATGACCTCTTTCATGCTGTGGTTCCCGATCTTGTTGATCTCTCCTCCCAAAGCTTTCCGGAAGATTGATGTGATTTTTGTCAAGGAGAGAGGTAGATTCATCAAGTTTCTTCTTCATGCAGGCATGTTCAGGGTGGAATCCCTTACCACAATATAAACACTTGACTTTTTCCTTTCCATGATGCCCTTTTCCTTTGTTCTTCTTTAAGTCGGAAGACTCATCATGCTGTTGGTTTTCAACTTTAGGATTAGGAGCTTCGAATTTAGTTTTTGGGTTCTTCTGCTGCTTTCCTTTACCCTTCATATCTTTGGGCCCCGAGACATGGAGGGCTTGATCATGGGAGGATCTGATGATCTCCATCTGGACAAGCTTATCATGTTCACTGGTTAGGGACTCAATGAAGGCAGTGAGTGTAGGCATCTTCCATCCAGGGGTTATGAGCTTCCCTGCATGGAATGTAGAGACAAAAACTAAATGATCGGCTCCAAGTTTAGAGAGTATGGTGAGGATGAGTTGATCATCCTCCTTCTCCACTTTTCATTGCTTCAACAGTAAGACAATGTGCTTGAACTTTGTGAAAAAGTCATTCAAGGTCTCAAAATTGGAAGGCTGGAGAGACATCAACTCATTCTCAAGCTGGTATACTCTCAAATCATCCTACTTTCCATACAGGGTTTCCAATTTGTCCCAAATTTCCTTTGGAGTCTTCAATCCCGAAAGATGGAAAAGAAGATCCCGGGAAACAAAGAGGCACAAGAATCTGAATGCATCATCCTTCTTGTTCAAGAATCTAGATTTGTCTATCACAGAAGTAGGCTCTTCTTCAGTGTCCATAGTGACCCTATAGAGTCCTCTGGCACGTAGTTGGATCTCCATGTCTCCTTTCCATGAGTGGAAATTGAACGAAGTCAAGAGTTCTATGGAAGAAGCCATCAGAATCTGCTGGAGCGAATGCTTTCACCTTTAAAAAACCTAAAAATCACAACAAAAAGGGTACCGTAAGGTTGGACAGCCTACACATTTGAGGCGTTCCTCACACCCAGCAAAGTCGATCAAGCAAGCTTGATCAACAATTTCCTTACTTGGGGTATTAAGTGGTAAGCCTTGGCTTCTGGTGCAGTGCTTGATTTTTGAGCTATTGCTCAATTTTCATGCAAGATCTGTCAAAAACCTTGTTTTTGAGAGATCTAAGCTTTGTCCCGCCGTGAGCTCTGATACCATATTAATTTGTCACAATGGTATAGGAACTAAAAACACAGTCTCACAAATAATACAGACAGATAATCATAAAACTGGCAAAATGGTGCTGCAATGGAAGTAGCAGCTCTGTATAATCAAATGAATAATGAATAATATAATACAATGATCATGCTGGAAGCATGAATGCCAAAGCAATTTGAATTCCCAAGGAGGTCATTTGACTTGAATGAGAGAGTCTAGCTTAACTGAATGTAAGCTACAGTCAACACTCAAGTTAACCACAGATCAAAACCCTAATTGACTCAACTGAGCCCTAACTAAAGTCGAAGTGTAATAAATGACTGAGTCTAACTGAAAGTAGCTCAGACACATATCATTGCAAGACAACCAACAAGTGGTAGCGCATCAATGACTTCAATGAACCCCTATGAGGTTAACTGCAGTTTAACTGACCATCAGAAGTGGTTGGAGGCGCCCCTGTTGACTCCAGTTCATTAAATGATCAATTTAATGAAGGAAGGTGCCTTCACTACTCTATTTAACTGATTGTAACCATCAATTAGCAATATGGGGCATTAATGATGTCACACCCCGATTTTGAACCCGTTGCATTAGATGTATATGATGTATATATTGTAATGATCATGGTGTGGAGCTAAAGGCCAAGGCCCCGCCATTGATCGGTTATGCTATGTTTTGGATTTAAACTTGTCACCGATGGTATATCGAGGCATGCAGCATATATTATGTTTTTCATCATGTAAATATGCATCTATAATTAAAATGAACAAAACCAGCTACGGTCGCAGAAACTAAAATGAGAAAGGGGCATGATTTTCACAAGGATAAGGATGTGGGGGAATTTGTTAAACCTTGGCCAATGAGAGAAAAACCCATGTGTCTTCTTTCCTTGCCTTACCCAACCACTTTCATTAAGAATTGCTGCTGGTGGTTGAGGCAGTTATTGTCTTTGGGAGTGGGGTGGCAGGACTGCCAGTCCTCACCCACATGCACACTCCACCACAGCGGTTGACTTCACAATGGAGGAGAAACCTTCATGCACTCTCCACTACGCAGGCCTCACGATTGTCTGTTCACCTCCACGCACAGGATTTACCTGGTTTCACTCCCGTGGACACATTCTCCTCTCCACGCCTATGCTAAACACTCATGCATGTCTAATTGCATCCTCTCTGTAGGTTGTTCGTCTTCACGCAGGAGCGGAATTTACCCACACTCACGTACAGGATTTTCCTAGTTTTACCCATGTAGTTTTTCCTCTGCGGATCGACGGATGGTTTGGCTGTATCTTTCCCTCACGAGCTAATCTGTGGGTCCTGCATTGTTGATCCACTCACGCACAGACTGGGAGACTGTAATTTCATCCTCAGTGTGGTTTATGTATGTTCTCCCAGTGACTGCATTGCCCAAGGACGGGTTGTTGTTTTCCCCATGTTGCGAGCCACGTCCACTTATGCATTTCGGGGACTGTTAATTTCCCCAGGCTGTGAGCTGCGTTGCTGCTACGTTTTGGGAATTGTTGTAGATGGTTTGGAATTGTCTTTCCTGTTTAAGCTGTGATAGCTAAATGATTGCATGAGTGCAATAGTGGGTCTTGGGAATGTATTGGGAGCAGGGATGGGGGCTTGGTTTGCTTGATAAACCTAGTGGCTGGAAACCACACAAATAGAGCTAGAGGGCTGGCTTTCTTCTCCACAAACCCTGAATAGCACTGGAAGGGAATGCAGGGCCTAAGGGACTATGTAGCAGAGAAGGGACTGATTCCTTGTGTTGGGTGTGTGTGGGTGTCTTAGAAGTCAGGCTAGTTCTGGTGTAGGTGTTCTTGGCTCTGTAATGAGCTCACCAGCTTAGCATTTAGCCTTTCCCAACTCTTGGATGGCCTGATAAACCCAACTGTGTTGGCTTGGCTGTGTTTGTATATCCTTGGCTATGTGTAAGCCTGCTAGTTCCCTTATTCCTTGGAGAATCATGCCCAGTTCGGGGGTGGCAGCGTTGCTGAGAGATTAAGGAGCACACTGGCCTATGGTTGGGTGGAACGTTGCAGTGACGTAGCTAGTTGCGGAACGACTTCTTCATAAGATAAGTGATCTTGTCCATTTTACTTCAGCAATCGTAATTTATGTTAATGAATGTAATGAACATGTTGAGTGAATGCTTGTGTGAATGCATGTTGATTCCGCTGTGCATGATAAATAACGATAGTTGTGTATGATGAACAATGGCATTTGTGCATGTTTTACCTTAATGCATTCCCTACAGCATTATGTTTATGCAATTTTTATTCATGTACATGTTCATGGGCCCTTAGCCCGCATGGTTAACGCCATGGTGATCGCGTCCTCTTCGCCAGTCGGAGGCATGGGGACGTGACAATGTGGTATCAGAGCTCATGTTACAAGCATGGGCCTGAATGAGCCTTGAATGATGTAGTGACAGAAGCAGGACTTCATTCTGCCTAGCAGAAATTAAAACGTGAATGATTGTAAAGTTCAAAAATGGTCTAAGTGTTGAACAGTCGAGCCACTAGTGGAAAGACTTCCGTTGTAGTAGAAGAGATAGCGGGAAGGACATACGTTCTAGCGGAAGCGTTAGGCGGAAGTCTATCCGACGGAACAGTTTGAAGAAAATCAGAAAAAATTTCTAAGCGATTTGGCGTCCGTCAAAAGGAATCAGTGTTTGGTGTGTCGCCGTTGCGGAAGCCAAAGGCACTAGCCTTCCGAAGTGCAAAGACCGCCGACGCCCGAAGTTAAAATTTCTTTAAGAAAAGGGCGGCCAATCGGAAGAGAAAATGGTTTGTGCGCCGCCGTTGCGGAAGCCAAAAGCACTAAGGCTTCCGACCAGAAAGGCCGCCGACGCCGAAAAGTTTAAAATTGTTCTAAGTAAGTGTCGATCGGAAGAAGTTAGTGTTTGGTGTGCCGCCATTGCGGAAGCCAAAGTCACTAGACTTCCGATGTGGGAAGACAGTCGACGCCGCGAGGAAGTTAAATTTTTCTAAGCGGTTTGGCACCCGTCGGAAGGAATTAGTGTTCGTGCATCCGCCATTGCGGAAGCCAAAGGCACTAAGCTTCCGATGTGGAAAGAGTGCCGACACCGGAAGTTAAAAAAAAAAAATTCTCTAAGGCCGAAATCGGAAGAAGAAAGTGTTTCGTGAGCCGCCGTTGTGGAAGTGAAAGCACTAAGTCTTCCGACGAGAAAGACTGTCGATGCCGATCATGTTATGACTTAGCAGATTGGGCCGCCAATCGGAAGAAATAGTTGTTTGGTGTGCCGCCATTGCGGAAGCCAAAGTCACTAGGCTTCTAATGTGGAAGGACCGCCGATGCCGAAGTTGAAATTTTTCTAAGTATCAAAAACATCGGCCAATCGGAAGAGAAAGTGGTTTGTACGCCACCGTTGCGGAAGCCAAAAGCACTAACCTTCCGATTAGAAAAGACCGTCGATACAGCGGAAGAAATAGTGGAAGCGAGAGCCGATTCTACGGAAGAAATAGTGGAAGCGAGAGCCGATTCTGCGGAAGAAATAGTGGAAGCGAGAGTCGATTCTGTGGAAGAAATAGTGGTTCCAAGAGCCGATTCTGCGGAAGAAATAGTGGTTCCGAGAGCCGATTCTACGGAAGAATAATTGGGGAAGAGACCCGATTGAAAAAAGGAAAATTCAGCTGTTTTTCAGAGGAATTTTCAGTGGTTTTTCAGTGGATTTTCGTGGGCTGAGAAGGAGAAAAGTGGCAGCGATCTTATGCGCAAGCCCCCTTGACCACCGTCGTCCCCCTCAGATAGACATTCTTTGATGAAGAAATCTTGTGTTGGGAAAACTTGTTATTTTATGATTATTCCAGGAGAAGGTATGTGATCCTGATTTATATCAATGTTATGCATCTAACATTTGTGTTATTAACACGTTTGCAGAGTCATAGAGACCTTCAAGAACAGTATTCCAGGTAGTGCAGTAAGTAAGTGGTGGTTCAGTTATGAGAACCCATGATGGGTATGATGCTCGGGATTCTCATGAGAAAGCAGAAGATGCCATGGGAGAAAATGTTCGTAACAGGAATGATGGCATAGAGTCTAATGGAAGTAGATTCCAAGAGACATCGTCAGATGTTGCAACCACCATGAGAAGCTTGATTAAAGCCCAGGAAGAGCAGCATCAGTTGAATGCTGCAATGTTGCAGAGTTTGACAGACTTGCAAAGAAAGATAGACTCTGGACGGGGTACAGTAAGACCAGAAGGCAGTAAGAGCAGTACTAGGAGAAGGAGAAGGACTTCTAGTGGATCATCTGATTCTAAAGAATCCAGCGGGGATTCAAGTTCTTCTTCTCATAGAATAAAAAGAAAGAGACACCATAGGGATCGCTCTCGAGATGAATTTAAGAAATCTAAACCTCCTACATTTGATGGTGAGGTAAATACTGGACAAGAAGCTGAAGCTTGGCTTCTTGGGATAAAGAAGTACTTTCAAGTGCATGATTATTCAGGAAACATGAAGGCAAGAGTTGCCATATTCAATCTGAACGGAAGAGCATCCATTTGGGGGGAACAATTCAAACAAGTAAAGAGGATCAGTGAAAGGAGACTTAAGTGGAAACAGTTCAAGAAGTATTTCAAGCAGAAGTACCTCTCTGACAGGTATTATGATGACAAGATTAAGGAGTTCCATGAGCTGAGATTGGGACAGCAAACCATGGAAGAATATGCAAATAAGTTTTTGGAGCTGTTGAGGTATGTTCTGTACATCAGAGATGAAAAAGTGAAGGTCCAGCATTTTCTGAGTGGATTACCTTAGTCTTACAAAGATAGAATTGAGTTTTATAAACCTCGAACTCTTGAAGAAGCAATAAGGAAGGCTAAGTATTGCTATGAGCAAAGCAAAGGTAAACCTGATTACCACAAGGCATGGAAGGACAAGAAGAATGAGAAGTTTGACCAAAGAAAGAAAGGTTTTAAACCTTCTAATTTCAGGAATCAACAGAAGCAACCATCCTAAGCTACGAGTAAGCCAGTTGGAGTGGCAGGAGAAAAGCCTAAAGATCCACAACTGAACAGAGGACCACTTCAATGTTGGAAATGTGGTGGACCCCACATGCGCAGGAATTGTCCACTTGAGAATGAGAGTGTAAGGCCAGATTATAACATTCAAGCAGCAGAAATAGTGGGTCAAGTAGCAAGGGTGGTTCCTAGGATCTATGCAGCACTGGAGGACCGCTAGGCAGATCACCAGTCAGCTGTGGTTGAAGTAGCAGGTAAGATTGTTGAGCAATCTGTTTCTATTTTGATTGACCCTGGTTCTATGCACAATTACATTACCCCTAGAGTAGTGGATATTTGTGCTTTTAAGAAAGTAAAGCATAGAAAGTCTTGGTTAGTTCAGCTAGCCACTGGAACTAAGAGAAAGGTCAGTGAAGTGGTAGAGAAATGTCCATTGGTCATGAATGGATTGGTCACTTGTGTAGATATGAATGTTCTACCGCTTGGTTCCTATGATGTTCTCATTGGAATGGACTGGTTAGAAGCTCACATGGTAAAGCTTGACTGTTACAATAAGACTTTTGAATGCATGAATGAAGAAGGGAACTTAGTAGTTGTGAAAGGTATTCCAAAGGTGATTTCAATAAGGCAGGTTTCAGCGATGCAGTTAAAGAAGTTCTGTAGGAAGGGTTGCTAGTTGTATGCAGCTCAGATTCTGGAGACATCAGGAGATGAAACTCCAAGGTTGGAGGACTATCAGGTGTTACAGGAATTCAAGGATGTGTTTCCTAATGAGATTCCAAGGCTTCCTCCGAAGCGGGACATTGATTTCACAATTGAACTTGTGCCAGGAGCAGCACCAGTGTCCAAGGCACCCTACAGGATGAGTACACCAGAGATGCTAGAGTTGAAGATGCAACTACAAGAATTGTTGGAAAAGAAGTATATTCGACCGAGTGTGTCTCCTTGGGGAGCACCAGTTTTGTTTGTAAAGAAGAAAGATGGTACACTTAGGTTATGTATTGATTATAGACAGTTGAACAAGGTTACGGTGAAGAATAAATATCCTTTGCCTAGGATTGATGACCTCTTTGATCAAATGAGAGGAGCAAGGGTATTTTCCAAGATTGACTTGAGGTATGGTTAGCATCGGGTGAGGATCAAGGATGAAGACATTCATAAGATAGCCTTCAGGACAAGGTATGGGCATTATGAGTTTGTAGTGGTACCATTTGGCCTCACAAATGCACCAGCTACATTCATGTGCCTTATGAATAATGTCTTCAGCAGGTATTTGGACAAGTTTGTTCTTGTTTTCCTTGATGACATTCTTGTTTATTCTAAGAATGAGGAAGAGCATGAAGAGCATTTAAGATTGACATTGCAATTGCTCAAGGAGCATCAGTTGTATGCAAAATTGAGCAAGTGTGACTTCTATAGAGATAGAATTCAGTATTTGGGTCACATTATCTCAGAGGAGGGTATATCTGTGGACCCTGAAAAGATTGAAGCCATTATGAATTGGCCTACTCCAAGAAATGTGACAGATGTGAGATCTTTTATGGGAATTGCAAGATACTACAGGAGGTTCATTGAGGGATTCTCCAAATTTGCACATGCCATCACTTCTTTGCAAAAGAAGGGGATGAAGTTCGAATGGACATCGAGGTGTGAAGAAAGCTTCCAGAGGCTGAAGAGTCTTCTCACTAGTGCACCAGTATTGAAGGTTGCAGATCCAGACAAAGATTTTTTGGTATGTACCGATGCATGTGGACAAGGGCTTGGAGGAGTCCTTATGCAAGACAACCACGTGATATGTTATGAGTCGAGAAAGTTGAAGGAACATGAGAAGAACTATGCCACTCATGATCTAGAGCTTGCAGCCATAGTACATGCTCTCAATGTGTGGAGGCATTACTTAATGGGTAGGAAATTTGAGCTCAGAACAGATCACTATGGACTGAAGTATTTGTTTGATCAGCCTACTCTAAATGCTAGGCAAGCAAGATGGCTGGAGTTTTTATGTGAGTTTGATTTCAAAATCAAGCACATAAAGGGAAAAGAGAACAAGGTAGTTGATGCACTCAGCAAGAAGGTGCAGGAAATGCATGTGGCATCTCTTAGTATTTGCCAATCAGATTTGAGGCAACAGATTGTTAGTCATGTTGCTGGAGATGAATTGTATGAGCAGGTAAAAGACAAATTGCAGCAGCAAAGTCTTGAGAAGAGGTATGAGGGATATAAATTGGAAGAAGATGGGATTCTCACTTTTAAAGGTAGGATTTATATTCCAGATGTAGCAGATTTGAGGAGAGTTATTATGGATGAAATCCATCAAGCTCCGTATTCTGGTCACCTAGGATATCAAAAGACAATTGCTACAGCTAGAAAGTAGTACTTTTGGCCAGGAATGAAAAAGGATACGGCCGAGTACATTTCAAGGTGTATGAGATGTCAACAGGTAAAGGTTGAGCATCAACATCCAGCAGGTTTGTTGCATCCTTTACCAGTTCCGGAATGGAAATGGGAAGTTATTTCCGTTGATTTTATTATAGGATTCCCAATGACTTGGAGACAACATGATTCCATCATGGTTGTGGTAGACAAGTTGACTAAGGCAGCACATTTTATACCAGTTAAGTCTACGCATTAGACGGATGACATTGCCAAGATCTTCATGAAGGAGATATTCAAATTGCATGGATTGCCTAAGGCAATAGTCTCTGACCGAAATGTCAAGTTCACTTCCAACTTTTGGAAGGGGTTGTTTGCAGATTTGGGTACAAAGCTAAACTTCAGCACTGCATACCATCCTCAGACAGATGGGCAGACAGAAAGAGTTAATCAGGTGCTTGAAGACATGTTTCGCATGTACGTAATGGACAAACCAACCAAGTGGGAATATTACTTGCACTTGGTAGAGTTTGCTTATAACAATGGACATCAAGCATCCTTGGGGATGAGTCCGTATGAAGCTTTGTATGGAAGGAGGTGTAGGACACCAGTGACTTGGGATAATCCAGTGAATAGAGTTGTTCTTGGACCGGAATTGCTCAAGGAAATGGAGCAAGAGGTTGTGAAGATCAGGTAGAATCTGAAAGCAGCATAGGACAGGCAGAAAAGCTATGCAGATAAGCATAGGGTGAACAGGGAGTTCAGTGTTGGGGATCATGTTTACCTCATAGTGAGGGCAAGGAAGAGTTCCTTGAAACTTGGAAGTTGTGCCAAGTTGTCACCTAGATACTGTGGGTCGTTTGAAGTGCTTGAAAGAATAGGGCCAGTTGCATATAGACTTGCATTTCCTGCTAGCACTAGAGCTCATAATGTTTTTCATGTTTCTTTGCTTAAGAGATATGTACATGATCCTAACCATGTGATAAATTGGGATGTGATTCAGGTGGAACCCGAGGGAGAGTTCCGAATCGAGCCAATGCGCATCTTCGACAGGAAGGTCACCATGCTCCGGAACTGAGCCATAGGGAAGGTAAAGGTGCAATGGGAGCACTTCAGACTTGAAGAGGCTACATGGGAGCTGGAGGATGCCATGCGATTGGTAAATCCATTTTTGTTCGATTTTGCGGAACACTGAGGCGATACCAGTGTAGCATTTTGTTCAATTTTGTAAAGCACTAAGGACAGTGCTATTGAAGGGGGAGGGGAATGTCACACCCCGGTTTTGACCCCATTGCATTAGATGTATATGATGTATATATTGTAATGATCATGGTGTGGAGCTAAAGGCCAAGGCCCCACCATTGATCGGTTATGCTATGTTTTGGATTTAAACTTTTCACCGATGGTATATCGAGGCATGCGGCATATATTATGTTTGTCATCATGTAAATATGCATCTATAATTAAAATGAACACAACCAGCTACGGTCGCGGCAACTAAAATGAGAAATGGGCATGATTTTCACAAGGATAAGGATGTGGGGGAATTTGTTAAACCTTGGCCAATGAGAGAAAAACCCGTGTGTCTTCTTTCCTTGCCTTACCCAACCACTTTCATTAAGAATTGCTGCTGGTGGTTGAGGCAGTTATTGTCTTTCGGAGTGGGGTGGCAGGACTGTCAGTCCTCACCCACACGCACACTCCACCACAGCGGTTGACTTCACAATGGAGGAGAAACCTTCACGCACTCTCCACTACGCAGGCCTCACGATTCTCTGTTCACCTCCACGCACAGGATTTACCTGGTTTCACTCCCGCGGACACATTCTCCTCTCCACGCTTGTGCTGAATACTCACGCACGTCTAATTGCATCCTCTCTGTACGTTGTTCGTCCTCACGCAGGAGCAGAATTTACCCACACTCACGCACAGGATTTTCCTGGTTTTACCCACGTAGTTTTTCCTCTGTGGATCGACAGATGGTTTGGCTGTATCTTTCCCTCATTGGCTAATCTGTGGGTCCTGCGTTGTTGATCCACTCACGCACAGGCTGGGAGACTGTAATTTCATCCTCAACATGGTTTATGTATGTTCTCCCAGTGACTGCATTGCCCAAGGACGGGTTGTTGTTTTCCCCATGTTGCGAGCCACGTCCACTGATGCATTTCGGGGACTGTTAATTTACCCAGGCTGTGAGCTGCGTTGCTACTACATTTTAGGAATTGATGTAGATGGTTTGGAATTGTCTTCCCTGTTTAAGCTGTGACAGCTAAATGATTGCATGAGTGCAATAGTGGGTCTTCGGACTGTATTGGGAGTAGGGATGGGGGCTTAGTTTGATTAATAAACCTAGTGGTTGGAAACCACACAAACAGAGCTAGAGGGTTGGCTTTCTTCTCCACAACCCCTGAATAGCACTGGAAGGGAATGCAGGGCCTGAGGGACTATGTAGCAGAGAAGGGACTGATTCCTTGTGTTGGGTGTATGTGGGTGTCTTAGAAGTCAGGCTAGTTCTGGTGTAGGTGTTCTTGGCTCTATAATGAGCTCACCAGCTTAGCATTTAGCCTTTACCAACTCCTGGATGGCCTAATAAACCCAACTGTGTTGGCTTGGCTGTGTTTGTATATCCTTGGATATGTGTAAGCCTGCTAGTTCCCTCATTCCTTAGAGAATCATGCCCAGCTCGGGGGTGGCAGTGTTGCTGAGAGATTAAGGAGCACGCTGGCCTATGGTTGAGTGGAACGTTGCAGCGACGTAGCTGATTGCGGAATGACTTCTTCATAAGATAAGTGATCTTGTCCATTTTACTTCAGCAATCGTAATTTATGTTAATGAATGTAATGAACATGTTGAGTGAATGCTTGTGTGAATGCATGTTGATTCCGATGTGCGTGATAAATAACGATAGTTGTGTATGATGAACAATGGCATTTGTGCATGTTTTACCTTAATGCATTCCCTGCAGCATTCTGTTTATGCAATTTTTATTCATGTACATGTTCATGGGCCCTTAGCCCGCATGGTTAACGCCATGGTGATCATGTCCTCTTCACCGGTCGGAGGCATGGGGACGTGACAAATGACACTCAGATCACCCCCGGAGTGCTCCAGTTAGCCTCCCCAAATGTAGAAGGCTAAGTTAGCCTCCTTAACTGAAGGTAGACGTGGGTGTGCTCATGTTAATGTCATCCAGTTCTCCTCTGATGTCAATTAAGTCAATAAAACTTAGGATAGTGGTTTAACTAGACCAAATTGACCAAAATGAGTGTGAATGGTGGTAAATGTCTCCAACAGTTATGATTTCACACCAAGGAGGTCATACATTTGACGATGTTGCAGAGACAAAGTGTTGATTATCACCTACAAACAATAGAGAAATTATTCCATGATGAGGAGTAATTCATCCTAACTTACAAGGTTCTTACCATGACAAGAAGCAAATTATTTTAGCATTAAAGATCCCATTGCTTCGGAAACCCAAGGAGCATAAAGTGTCCACACATTCGTAGTGGCATGCGAACTCAGCCTCACAAATGAAGCAAGTATAAGTTCAATGAAAAGGGACAACCAAAGAAGATCCAATGCTTGGGTTGATATCTTACTTATTGAATACTGGTTGAAGAATGACTTGTCGATAAAGAATTGTTTCCATCCTAGGAAGCAATTGATCCTAGAAGAAGGTGGAATTCTACCCTTCCCTTCATGATAGAATATGCTCAGTAGGATCTCACCGTCGAATGATTCTTGCATACATTCATTTGACTTGCATACCAACATTTGACTTGGATTCATTGAACTGCCGAGATGGATTGTCTCCAAGTCTAAGAGGGAGATGTGAATGGATGCTGAGTCTAGAGCTCAAATGTCATAATTGCACAGAGCTGAGAATCAATGAGCAGACTTCTGTAGGTGGAAATAAGTGATCTAGAACCAAGAGTTGAGCCATAGCTAGGACTAGAGATAGTATCCAGATCCATAGCCAGAGTTATAGTTGTAGACGAGAGCCAGATTCAGATCCCACATTCCATAGAAGTTGATAGAATGCACATTGATCTAGTTTGGTTGTATTGAGATTTTAGAGACCAAAAGCCTCTCAATTGGGATCCGAAAATGGATTTAAACAAACGAATGGTTGTAATACTCAATACTTATAATGCATTTTGGAAATGTATAAATGTTAGACAATACATTAAAGATAATGCAAATGTAAATGCGAATAAGAAAACGAGAGGAAACATGATATAGGAGAAAATAAAAGAGAGGGCAAATGAAGGAATGGGAAATGAAATGCCATGACTGTAGGATTTCCCAACACCCTAGCTCTCCTATGTCTTCTTTCACTTATATTTTCAAAGGGATATTTGTATGTTTTCATCCTAGCGAAGAAAGTGCCAAGGATCCCAGAGTTGCATTATAATCCAAAGGTTACCAAAATGAAATACTGAGCAACCATTGAATGTTGGTTTTTCCATTCGGGTTTCTAGGGTAAAGAATGTTTTTTATGCATCCTTTTTGGATATGTGATTGATTCTTGCATTGATTTTATATATTATGTTAATTAAGATCTCATAGTGACATTAATGGTTGTTAACAAGTGAAGAGAATGGATAAACCAAAGAGTTGTGAATAGAATAGACTAATATTGCATTTTTATCATATGTTTTATTGATCCAAAGAGTTGTAACAACTAGTAAATCTCATCTATTAGCTGCCCAATCATTCTTAGATATCAAAGGACTTAATTTCAAAGTTGTTGCACTTGTGCAGGAGTATCTAAATTGCATTTTTTTAAAGTTATTGACTTCCTAGGACGATTTTGATATGTGTGATTCATTTTCTTATTCCCTTGGGTGAATTTGTTTTGCCTAGGGAAAATTTGTTTTTCCCAAGGAAAATTTATCAATGTTTGGGTCATTCTCTCATTGCCTGGGGAAAATTTCTCATTGTTGAGGTGAATTTATCAATGTATGGGTTATTCTCTCATTGCCTGGGGTAAATTTTAACCAAGGACTAAGAAAAGTAGTTGATTCAAAAGTAAAAATATCAAAAGTAATTCATGATTCATAAACCATTGTCAAACATGTACACAATAAAATACATTGCAATTCTAATTTCCTAAAACATTATCAAATTGAGATATGGAATCTTATCAATAATTTTGATGCATTTACTATCGTTTATGTAGCTCCTTCCCAAAACTTAGATTTTGTTCTACTAGAAATGTAGCTACAAAATTGATCCCTGCAGAAAATTTCTCAATTGATAACTTTTTGTAGAATTAATTTTTAAGACCCCCTATTTTAGATAACATAACAAATTGGAGGGTCTTTGATGATGATGATGATTAGATACTAAGTTTTTTTAACAAAGAAAATAGTTTTAAAGGATCAATTATTGATGAAATGCAACATGACGAATTAATCAATCATTCTTCTCGGCAAACTGAACCAAGCCTTGAAAACGCAATCCCTAAATATGTGGTTCACCTAGGAAAAAATTTATGATATACAAGACAAATTCGAGGTCATAAATTGCAAGACCAATAGCTCATCAATGCAATATGAAGTAATTACTCTAGGGAAAACAATATCCTCACAATATAAATCTTGGTATTGGTTGTTCTCCTTTAGAAAAAAAAAAAAAGTTTCTTTCATAAAACTCTTCGAAGAATATAAATATATATTTGCTTGGACTTATAATGATCTTAAAACTTATAATACCAAGATCATACAACATATCATTCCATTAAAAGAAAATGTAAAACTTGTCCAATAGAAGTTGCAAAAGATACACTATAGCCTTGAACCTCAAATTAAGAAAGAGAAACAAATTACTTGAAGCTAAAATAATTTTTCATGTTCACCATTTACAATGGGTTTCTAATCTTGTTCAAATGAATAAGAAGAATGGAGGTATCAAAATATGTATTGATTTTTGTAATTTAAAAAAAAATGATAAAAATAACTACCTCGTGCCCCAATAGAGAAAATCTTGTGATTTATATCCAGGTATGTTGTCTTTGCTAGATGGTTTTTCAGGATATAATCAAGTTTTAATATCACATCCCAACAAACTTAAATCAAAATTTTGAACTAAAGAGAAAAATTTATGCTTATGTCTTTTGCATTGATAAATGTAAAGGAAACTTTCTAAAGAGAAATGAACATAACTTTCCCTGTACTAATAAATAAACCGGTTGTTGTTTACTTAGATAATGTAACAATCTATTCCCGAATAAGAATGATCATATTCATAATCTCAGTTAGATATTTGAGCGTTGCGAAAGGTATGGCATTTCTTTAAACCCTAAGAAAAAGTTTAAACATATTTTTGTTGCAACAAAAGGAACTTGCTTGGATTTGTCATTTCAAAATACGGAATTATGATTGATTGAACATAAACTGTCTCTTAGATTTCTGTGCCTCATAATAAAAAGTCTATGCAATAATTTCTTAGCAAAATTAACTTTGTATGGAGATTTGTTCTAAGTTTTGTTGAAACGGTTAAGCCTTTGCAAGAAATGATAAAGAAGAATGTTATTTTAAAATGGGATAAGAAAGAAAAGGAATCTTTTGCCTCCATTAAAGAAGCACTAGCACGAGGTCCCACTTTTATGATTCATGATTTTAACAATGAATTTATACTCTACACATTTTCTTCTGATATATCTTATGCAACCGTTTTGACACAAGAGAATTTTGAGAGTTTTGAAGTTCTTATTTCCTTTATGAGCTATGGACTACAAGGAGCATAATTAAATTATCCAAAGATGGTTAAGAAATATTTTTCATTTTTTAAATATGTAAAACATTTTTATCTTTATCTTTTAAAATCTCACACATAGGTTATTGTACCACATCTTATAGTTTGAAATCTACTTGTTCAAAAAGAACTAGGAGATAAAAGGGAAAATCAGATGACACCATTGCAAGAATGTGATACACATAGGTTATTGTACCACATCCTATAGTTTGAAACCTACTTGTTCAAAAAGAACTAGGAGATAAAAGGGAAAATCAGATGACACCATTGCAAGAATGTGATTTTCAAATTAAGCATATTAAGATTGTAAGAAGTTAATGGTTATGTAACTTGGTAGTAGAACCAAATGGTTCACGGGTAGAAGAAGAATTAGGGTGGGAAAATGAATCAGAAATCAACAAACATGAAATATATTATGTTCCTACATCTACCAATTCCAGGTATTTTGAACATAGATAGTATCTTGCTCATGGATCTACACCCCAATACGTGGGGACCAACAAGAAAAAAGCACTTAGATTAAAATTTTCCCGACACCAACTTATATAAGGAGTAATTTGTAGGAAAACATATGATATCATATTGTTGAGATGTAAGGAAAAAACCGATGCATATTTTTCTTCAACTAAATTACATGATGGACCAACAAGAGGACATTTTGGTGGGGATACCGCCACCCAAAAAATCCTTTGCGATGGTTATTATTGGCCTAATTTGTTTAAAGCTACTTATACCTATGCAATAAAGTGCAAAGTCTACTAAACATCTTCTAGAAGAGAGAAGAAGCTTACTTTTCCATTGCATCCATTCATGGTTGAAGATCAATTTGAGCAATGGTTCTTAGATATAATTGGCGAGGTCACTATGAATTCTTTGCGGCTCTATAAATATATATTGACCGAAACATATCACTTCACAAGATGGACCAAAGCATTTCCTTTAGAAAAATTCAATGAAAATCAAGTGATCTCTTTCCTTGATCAATATATCATTACCAAGTTTGGTGTTCCTAATTCTCTTGTTTTTTTTCTAATGCGACTTATTTTATTTAAAATTCATTGAGTGTGATTTAGTAAAGGGAATCAATAATAAATATTGTGTAACAAAAAGAAAATGCTAAAACCAAAGGGAAAGATGGGATACAAACCATAAGAAGAAACCAATGCAATAACCACTTTAGATTGCCCAATGGTCAAGAAAATACATGTAGTGTCACCTAGGAGGTGTGGGATTCAAAGGCAAGCCAACAATATACCTTAGGGGTTCCTATTTTGTCCACACTAAATGCTAGAAAGCTTAAAGAACAAATGGGAGAAACACTTTCCCCTTGGAGGAAGGAGGTAAGGGAGCTTGGAGAATGGTCATAAGTGTTGAAGAGGTGAGATATGAGGAAGCTTCAGCACGATTCCAATAGCATAACCTTTCTCTAGATTTATCTTACACTATGCATGCCCATGGATTTCTTTTATTGACCAAGAAGTGGCCAAGAAACAACTAGATCCAAATGTAAACCCATTGACTCCATGAACTAGCTCCAAGGTACACAAAGGGGGATATTTAATGCCACCAGGTATAGGAGGAGACAAATTCAAAATCTTAAAGGTGATATGACATTAATGAGCCTTCAATGCATGGTGGGTAGCTGAGATCCCATCATTTTGGCAGTCACATAGATATCAAAGGGAAATCCCTGCTAGAATTGCACTGGAATAGAACCAGTATTCCACGTAGTAGCGCATGTAAACCGAGGTTTGGATGTGCAGCCTTGTATTTTGATTGTTCTTTGACATTTTTTACTCTCATTTATTTTTGGATATTGATGAAGATGTCTTTGGTGGGATGCATGATATATGTTGATGACGCCTTACTGTGAGAATTGCAAAAAATTCACATGTGTGCGATATTTGAGCATTAACACTTCTAAATCAATACATTCACTCATAATTACATATTCAAACACTCCCCCTTAATGATGTCTCAGAAATAGAGTACAAAATGGAGGATGATGGTATTACATAACATCCCCCGTGATGACAACTTCCATAATTTCCATAAGAGACAAATAAAAACACACTTCCCCTCATGGAGTAGATGAAGATAACAATCACTTATTACTTAACCATGAAATTGCACCTGAACCAAGTTGTATGATAAATGCTTCCAAAATACCACAACATTGTATGGCCAATACAATATACATGTGGCAGAAAGCTCCAATTGTAGAATTCCTATATCTAAAGAGAATCCTTAGTAGATACTAGATCCAACAAAAAAATGGCTAGAAAATGTGGCAAGAGATCCAACAACAAAGTGCCTAGATCTAAAAGAGAGACCATAGTGGTTACTAAATCCAACTACAAAATGCCTAGAACACCACAATAGTCATCACAATCGGAAATCAATTGATAGTTGAAGGAACTCTGCAAAAGACCCCATCACAAATATAAGACCCCAATGGTCTATACATTGGAAATGATATTGTGCAGATTGTCTTCAAAACCAAGCTAAAAGATGCAATAAAACTCTGCAATAGACCTCATAATGAATAAAAGACCTCAATGGTCTATCCATCCAAAATGATTTCGTGCATAGAATAATCATGATGTTAACAGTAGAAGACAGTGGTTCATTGCATTATATTTTGAATATGGTGATTGACATTATATCACATTCCCCTCTAAAAGACAACTTCAAATATTTGAGATAAAGAGGCAAAGAGAGTCACGCTTTGCTGCCAAGGATAAGTTTATCAATGAAGAAAAAAATTGAAAGAACAAAGATCGTCACAACATATGCCTCAACTTGTCCCACAAATACATAGGAAGTTGTCCCACAACTCTTCACAAATACATAGGAAGTGTAGTAAACAGAGAGCTAATCTGCACAATGAACTTCCAAGAGTAAATCATATAATAAGCATGATAAGCCCATGACACGATATATGAAATTGCTCCAGAACATATAAATATTGAGTAAAAGATTATTGAAATAAACATGACATGATATATATGAATATAGATCAAAATGTTGAGCATGATTAACATAAAGCAAATTATGATCTAATCACGATATCACTTATCAAAGTATGAAATGACTAGTCATTAAGCTTTGGTTACTTTCTTGTTGTCATCGTCTTAACATGCTAGAGATGAAAGCCTAAAAACTTTAGTGATTCCATATAGGAATTTTAGAGAGAAGCAACATTGGATCTAAAACAATATCTACAATACATGACAAATAAACTAAACCCTAATAAAAAATACAAGAATCGCATGGCAATCCAACATTAAAACATGATATCACATAGATTCAAAGATTGATTTTACTCAAGTAATTAGCAACAACAAATATGATCACATAACATAAGATACCACATAGATGGAAAAACAGTCATTATGCACTAGTTAAATTAGTAAGCATTATATGGTTTATTGTTGCCTTCATGAAAAAGATAGAGATGCATGCTCCTAAAGTGTCAAAAAATCATCCACCACAAAGATAGGTTAGTGACAAATAAATAGGAACAAGTGATGACCTCTAGAAACATCATGAAATAGACTAAAAAACTAATCTCTAATACAACCAAAAACAAAACACTCATCACCAATAGCATATAGAAAAAATTCCAAAATATCTATATCAAATATTAATTTAACAGCTTAATTAATAATCCAATACATATCAAATTTTAAAAAAATGAAAAGTATCAATTATTTAAAAAATTCTTGTTTAAAAAAATTCCATTTAAATAAAAGTTTAAATTTAAATTAAAACAAAATATTTAATAAATAAACTTTTTAAAATAAAAAAAGAGGTTAATTATAATAAAAAAACAAAATGAATTAATATTAAAAATTAAAGCAAATGTTTTAAACATAAAAAAGGGTTTAAATACAAGAAGGTTTTAAAATATGCTAAATTAAATAACACAAAATAAAGCACAAGTTACATAAAAGCACTATTTGCATAATATTAAAACCGCAAACAGTCTGCAAACCAACGTCAAGTGAAACCACAGTGAGTAAACACGCGGAGCAACTTTTTAACCCTCGCGGCTTGCACAACACATAACACATAAATAAGATGGGAAGAACCAGGAAAGGCATCGTTCGTTCGTATGAGTGCGTGCGTGGAGGAATACAAGCGGCAAAGCAAGCAAAAACGGCACCCTCCTCAAGCAACTGGACTTGCCCAACAAACTGTCAATTTCAGCTTTCAAAGAGATAAATAAATAAATATGGCCCCTCCAATGGTCTGGTCAGATCTACTCACCATTGCAAAGAAAAAGAAAAAGAAAAAGAGCCCAAACAACAACAAAAAATTCCTTTCGTATGGTCTGTACAACTCATCAGATCAAATGGTGGGTAGGCTCATTAGAAAGGCCTCCTACACTCGAGAAAAAGAATTTGACTGCAAACGGACTCCTGGTTCACATTATATCCGATTTGAAAGATAAGACTAGGTTCAGTTAAAAAATAGGCTTAGAAGTTACCAGACCTAAAAGTGCATAAAACGCTTTACGATTTAGAAACATAAACCAGGCTTAGACAAATTAATTCAAATCTAGAGAATCAGACGATGATTTTCATGAACCAATAGTCTATCTCAGTCAATGTAAAGGTTATAATTTTATAAAACTGAGCAGACATGAGGAAAACCTGCAAAACAAGGGTTAGGGTTTGAAAAAAAACCCAAACTTGCATTAAAAAAAATGCCCAAATCTAAAGAGAAGCCAAGATCTGACATCAAAATAACAAGATATGGAGAGCGCCAACAAAAATTGAAGAAAATGTTGTTGTAACAAAAATTATTGAAGGAGGTACAAAAATTGAAGAAAATGTTGTTGTAACAAAAATTATTGAAGGAGGTAGGGTCAACCACAGATGTGTATGTGTTTCATTGTTTCTCAGACTCTCTTGCCTCTAATACATACTAAGAGGTAAGAAGGAATTACATCTCATCTTTTACATGTGAGATAATTGTAATTTCACCTCTTTATATATTAAATGGTAAGAAGAGTAAATTATTACATAATACATGTGGGATAGCTCTTTTACATAAGAGTGGACATTATTACCTTCAAATTAATGCATTGAATCATCATTACATATTCCAACAATTAGTTTAAAAAGTTCATCTTTCTAGGTTTTTCTATATTTTTATAATGTTTTTCGGTAGATCCTTTGTTCTTGCATACAAAATGTCTAAGAATTCTAAATAGAAGCAGGTTAAAATAGAGGAGACAAAAGATAAAGAGTTCGACAAAAACAAAAACCAAAATTTTTCCTTCTTCTCATACACCTTCCACAATACAGACCTTAAAGGAGGCCCAGATTTGGATAAAATTCATCAAATGTTCATAATTGAATATTTCCCAAAAGGTGACGTTGTAGATAAAGAGGAATTCACGGACATCAATAAATCTACTCTTCATCATGTTGTTGTTAGACTAGTAGTTCTCCCCTTTTATGATATGGTACGTTGGATATGTTCTCGTGTCAATCTTGGAACTTCTACAATAGTTAATGCTTCTTGTCAGATTGTATGCTCATTCATAGGTCAAAGAATTTGTCAACTATATATAAATTAAGTCCACCTAAAATCAATTTAAATAAGGAAGTTTTGGAGGGATTCATATCTCAAGACTTGGACATGGTTGACTTGGTAAAAAAATAGCGGTATGATTTAAACTCATTCAAGGCTAGATTAAATAGATTATACCATGTCGAGGTTCTCAAAGAAACCTACAAGTTGATAGACACCATGTTATGCAGTTTATATGGTGAGAAATATGTCCAACGTTTTACATGAATGTGGGTTCCTAACATTTACCATATCATAAAAAAGGGTTTGATCTTCAATTGGGTTGAAATTTTGTCTTCTATCATTCATCAAGGGGTTAAAAAGTCTCTGGACTCACCACCGAGTTATGTAGAAGGATTTTTCATGACTGCTTATTTAGTGGATGTTGTTTGTGCTAAAATTCATTTTCCTTTGTTAAAATGGCATTGGAACCCTTCCCAGGAACCTATACATGTTTATTGTTCAATACTTTGGAGCAATAAGTACATCAACTTCTTTTATGATATTTGTAATGGTTTTATGGTCCCTCTTGATACATTGTTGTTTAACCAATAAGCTCACATATTTACTCTAGAAGCTAGAAACACTATCAATGAGATTGGATATTCGTTCTTAGATGAGCATTTCTCTTACATTAGAATTTATGATTGTGCATCAACCCCTCGTTTTCTCCCGAAATCTATCCATATAGATTGGTATTGAAAGAATTTCTTTTTTAAACAATGGTCACATGAATCACTCTTTCTTTGATGAAGAACCAGAAAATAGTGTGGCCTTCTTTTCCTCATATTCTTGAAAATTATACTCTATTAAATACCAAACATGCCAAAATGAAGGAAAAACAAGTTAAGATATTTGGTTTCACTATGTAGACTTCGAAAGGCATGACCCAACAAAAATTATCAAAGAACATTGTAAATCGATCAAATACACCTAGTCCTATCATCTTGAAAAGTTTTTGTTTGATGCTATATTCCAAGGAGATGGGACCTTTGAATATGTTCTGAGGAGGATTGAGGACATATTGGATGGCCAAGAAAAGACAAAATTCTTGGATTTTTAGAAATAAATACTGGGGTCATTTGAGGAAGAAAAGAAGAAGAAGAAGACCCAAGGCACAAAATTCATTTAGCTAGAATCAAACCAAGGCAAGAAAAATGATGAGAAAAAAAAGGAGAATTCTCCCTAGGACATGTGGATCGAAGAACGAGACCAAGATAAGTTGGAAAATATTTCTAAATAAGAAATACCTATGTATTTGCAAACTCAAGAAACCCAATAAAAATATGTCATTGAAGATAATCCAAGTCATATCACTATGACGTAAGAGTATTAGATTGTTCCAACATGTACACCAAGCATTATAGTACCCCATTATTCTCAAATTGTTTTATCAAGTTCATTAACTATTGCAGCTACACCTATTTCTACCATTAGTGGAGAAGTGGAACATATAATGCTCAACTTAGATGATTTACATCCTGTAGAGGAAATAGTAGTACCTCTTAGTGGCTTCTTCTTTATCAAATCTAAGAAGGTAATCATCAAGGGAAGGGCCAATAAGAGAAGGTTTGACAATATTGAAAAATAATCATGTAAACAAGTCTTAATTTGCAACGTAACATTGAAAAAGAATCATCTAAACAAGTCTTAATTTGGAACGTTGCATACTGGCATCTAGAGAAAGTTGTTGTGGAAACAACTTTTTCCTTAGGAGATTTTTCTAATGCTAATGTATGGTATGTCTATTAGATTTCAACATAATTGGATAGGAGAAAAACACACATAATTTAATTGGAGGGAGAATTTAGGAATCAAAGGTCTTCGATGGAAGCAAAATAATTCCAACAAACTAATCAACTTGAAGAAAAACAATAGTTTATAAGATCGGCATAAACAAGAAACTGACAAAATACGGGAAGAACATTCAAAAAGGATTGTTTGTTATTCATGAAAAACAAGAATTGAAACTTGTGGAGGTTGCTGAGCAATTTCAGGGACAAAACAATTCATTAGAAGCACATACACAAGAGTTAAAATATGAATAAAGGTATGTTTAGTTATTTAATATGAAGCCTTATCTATTAATTATAAATTAAAATATGTTCAAGAATTCTTCTATAGAAATTTAAGTGCAATTCGACATCAACATAATGGTTTAATTAACTTTTTTCAACCAAGTGGAAATTCAAGAATATGTGTGAAAGAATGCTCAAGGTTCTTTTGATAAGTCAAGATTTGGGAAGTCAAATATAGGACAAATCCTGAGAATATTATAAGAATGGTTGATATAGAAAGATCCCAAATCCATATATAATTAGATAACTGGTCAAATTCCTATGAACAAATCAAGGAATTGATCGATATGGCTATCCATTGCTACTCCTTTCTCTGGTATTCCATTCTAGATATGATTGAAAATTTCAACATGTCACATGTTGAATATCTAGGACGTGAAAATATTAGTCTATTGGTCATTGCAGGTTTAGAGCAATAGATAAATTCCAATTCAAACAATATCACTCGAATCAACAGATGGGACAACAACGTCATAGAAGAATTTAAGAAAAACCCTACAAGGTGTTGAGTTACAATCTCTATTTTATCTTAAAATTTTAAAAATAATAATTCAAAGATTACAAGGAAAATATATCAAATTGACTTAAGCATGGAGAATTTAAATCCACTGCTCACTTCACACACGATGAAAATATTTAGTTAATGGGAACTATATTTGGAGGAAAAATCTAAACAAAAGGAAACAAAACCTTCTTCTTAGGAGACATAAAAGGAAGTTATTTCCCATATTTAGAAAACTTATTGTAATAGAAAAACGTAAAGAATAGGAGTCTTTTTATGTATAATTAGAAACCTCCTTGTGGTGAAAAGGGGGTTGGAATTCTGGATCTCAGGCTTGTATATTGTTATCAGTTTGAACGTAAGTTTAAATACTTGCATCTTTATGCAAATATCAATTGAAAAAATGTGTCATACTATGTGATGGAATTTCTGTGAGTTAGTGCAATTTCGTTATTTATTCTGGTTCACCTGAAATTATTTTTATGTGATAAGTTTGATTTTTTCTTAAATGATGATAAACTAGATACAAGGATGCATAATGTGTTTTCTAATTATTTTTTTATCAAAATATAATATAAACATTTGCACTTAACAAGTTATTGAACTTATGGATTATTTATTTCATTCAATAACTTATCGTCCATTCTTATATCTAAACTCTTACATTTACGCTCCTAGCTAGGATGTTTAGAACTAACTCTTAACAATGATAAAATAGATGTTACTTTCTGTCTTTAGGATAATTTGGTTATTTATTATTCAAAACAATTTGATTTATTTCTTTTGGTGGCTAATCTAACCCACATATCGGTAGGAATTTTCTACACCAAATGAGAGCATATCTAATTGGGATCTACCATCAGGAAACTCTTTCCTTATTGTATGAGTAATTTTTTCTTCCTGTCAACAATTTGGCGCTAGAAAGAGGGCCATCCATGCTTAACATGAAGCATATGCCCCTATTCAATGAAATCTACCTAGGAGGAAATTTCAAACCAGACTACATAAAATTGATCTATGACCCTACCAAATCCGGTACAACCACGGTTACCTATGGGGATAGAAGATCATAGATCAATAATCAACCAATTATATGACCTAACCTTGTAAACAACTAGAAATAGAGCTGACCTTGACCAATATTGGTAAATATTGGCCTAAGAAGAAGATAGGAATTCGATACCATGGAAAAAGGTACGAATATGAATGGATGATTCATCTTAGTGTACACAGTCTCTTGTTATAGATTCTCACTCTTCAAAAGATTCATCTAATCATGACTCACCTATTAAATTAACTCCTAAATCTCAAATCAGTCCCATTCATTTACACAAACTCAACATATTGGTTCAAGTCTTTCTAAAGAACCTTTCCTTTGTAATCATGTACATCGATAACTATAATTATCCAGATTCCTAACCAGATATCAAAGTAAACAACTTGGACATCCATGACTGAATTCACCATTCCTGCCATATGTAAACAATCTAAGAAATAAAATTAGAGTGATTTTGAATATACCATTAAGACCAATACTCCATTTCATTTATCAGACGTTTTGTTGGGAACAAAAGATCTTGAAAATATTTAATTTAAGTTAAACGATGGTATTGAAAAGCCACTTTATCCCCCAGAAATTCCACAATCTCCTTGAAATTATTCAGAAGAATATTCTCATAACATTCCTAGACATTCTCCACCCAGAAACATAGAAAATAACTACTCAAATACAAAAATCCCTTGGTTGACCCTAGGATTTGTTGTTGTTTTAAGAATCATCCATGATCTCCCTAAACATCCTAAGAAATTTCTTCCAAAATATGACCTAGATAATAGATATTCTCCATAAGACCATATCAACAATTTTATGCTTTTTGTTAATTTGATGAATGTCCAATATGAGGATGTAGTTTTCCGTTTGTTTCCTTATACATTTGAGGGAAAAGCCTCTACATGGTAAATTTCCTTCACTCCAAGATTATTAACAAACTGATATGATTTTGAAAGAATATATATATATAGAAGTTTGGGGAAGACAAAACACCTACTACCTTGGTATTAGAAATATCAAGAATTAAAATAAAATTTAAGGAAAAAATTAAAGATTTTAATCAGATATTTATAAAATATTGAAAAAAATACCTGAAGATTCTAAACTTGTAACAAATGTAGTAAGTGAATTCTATACAACTTCTATCCCATCATCTATTGCTATGTTTGTAAAAAGAGTTGGTAAGACTACTTTAGCAAAAACATTTTATGAAACTTTAAATGTGGAGAAGTGAATGACGAGTATTGCGGGAAAATTCATAACTGGAGAAAAGAAAATCTCTCCAATAATCAAGAAACAAACCCCTTTAATGAAACATGTGGAACAAAAGAAGGACAAGGAAGATGTAGATATGGATAGTTTGCAAAGAATTTCAAAATGCTTTCCAATTGTATCATTGAATTAGAAAATATTTCAAGAGAGGAAACATCATATAGAAGTACTTGGTGATCTCCATTCAAGAGAAACATTACTCCTCCCCAAAATCAAGATACCTCTTATAAAGAAACTAATCTTGAATATTTCACCAATGAACATTATTGTAGAGCTCATAACATGAATCATTCAAAAAAGACTTGTTATGGTTTTATCAATATATTTAAAGTGTTTGTTTCTATGGAAGAACAATAAGGGGTCTAGAATAATGAATATGATTATGAAAATGAGGAATCCCATGAGCAATGAGTAAATATTATATGGCATATTTCTTAGTACAAGGAATATGATGACGAAGATGAGGAATTTGAAGAAATTTGTGTTGTTTAGGCGAGAAGCAAGGGACCTCCCTCTGTAATAGATTCATCATTGTTTTCCTCTCCTATATATTCTCCCATCAATAAAACGAGGTATAATTTAAAATAACCGTTTTAGTTATTCCCATAATGGTAATTTGGATTATGGTCTGGAAGAAGATATGAAGAAAACTAGGGAAAACATTTCCTTGTATGAATTATCCAAATTAACTCAACAAAAGGATAAAGTATTTAAAGCTTTAAGTCAAACTTCAACTGAAAATTATTCAACACTTTTAAAAAATAAGGTCAAGGGGGATTTGCCAAAACTTCTTCATTAAAGGGTAATAAGTCGCAAAATGTCAATATTGCATTAATTGGAGAAAAAACTAGTTCACATACGCCTCCCTTTGTGTTAACATTTGAAATATTCAATAGAAACGTTCGCAATTATTTAGTAGCTTATGGAACTTATTCAAATATTATTCCCTGTTGTTTATTTAGGAAACTGAAAGTAGAACCCAAGAGATCAACTACTCAAATTTTGCAACTTGATAGATAAAATGTCACACTCTCTTAGGAAATCTCAAAAACATTTTGATTAGATTTCCTTTAAACCCTAAAGTGCATCAAATTATTGGCATTATTGTAGTAGATATTTCTTAGTCTTATGGATTTGTCTTAAGCAAAAATTGGTCAAAAAAACATAGTGGGTATTTTTCTAATGATTGGCCTCACTATTGGTTGGCATATAATGATCGACCAAATATGATTACAGTTGAACATGAGAGGCATATGAAACACAATGTTACCTATCATGTTCAATAATTCCTCCTTGGGTAATTATTATTTTGACTCATATTTTGAAAAAAATTACTATAAAATCTTCACCTCACTTTGATCCATGCTTGAAATCTAAACTTCTTCATTGCACTCAGGTTTTTGTAACGAATTGTACAAATGTAGAATCTATGAAAATAGATTTGAATGTAAATTATAATTTTTGGAGTTTACACTTCGATGGCTCTAAGTATCAGGAGGGTGCAAGAGTTGGTTTTATCCTCAAGGATCCAAATGGAAACAAAACTCTAATTTCATGTATACTAGAGTTTGAATGTACAAATAATATTTCTAAGTATGAGGCCCTTATTCAAGGAATCAAAAAGTCAGTTGATTTGAAAGTAAAAATGTTAAAAGTAATTGGTGATTCATAAATCATTGTCAGATAGGTACACAATACAATACATTGCATTTCTGATAATCTAAAACATTATCAAAATGAGGTATGGAGTCTTATAAATCGTTTTAATTCATTTAATATTGTTTATGTACCTTGTTCCCAAAAATCATATGTTGATCCACTAACAAATGCAGCTGCAAAATTGACACCTATAGAAAAAAAATTAGTTGATAATTTTTTCGTGGAATTAATTTTCAGACCCTTCATTCTATATAACATAACAAATTGCAGGGTATTTGATGATCATGATTAGATATTAAGTTTTCTTGCCCAAGAAGTTAACTTTAAAGGATCAATTATCAATGAAATGTGATATGATGAATCAATCAATCATTGTTCTCGGGAAACTGAACCAAGTCTTGAAAATGAAATCCCTAAATCTATGGTTTGCCTAGAAATTTTTTATGATCTACAAGATAAATTCAAAAATATCACAAATTGAAATACCAATTGCTCATTAATGAAATATGAATTAATTAATCTAGAGACAGGACAACATCCTTAGAATATAAATCTTGGTATCGATTATTCTCCTCAGAAAAAAGCATGCTTTAATAAAACTCTTCAAAAGATATAAATATATGTTCCTAGACATATAATGATCCAAAAACTTATGATACCAATATCATACAACATATCATTCCATTAAAAATAATATGTAAAACCTATCCAACAAAATTTGTGAAAAATACACCATAGCCTTCAACCTCAAATTAAGAAAGAGATAAGCAAATTACTTGAGACAAATAATTTTTCTTGTTCACCATTCATAATGGGTTTCTAACCTTGTTCGAGTGCGTACAAATAATGGATATATCAAGATATATATTGATTTTTGTAATTAAAATAAGGATTCTAATAAAGATAACTACCTAGTGCCCCCATTGGAGCAAATCTTGCAATGTTTATCAGGCTCAAAGATGTTCTCTTTGTTAAATGGTTTTTTAGGTCATAATCAAGTTTTGGTATCACATACCAACCAACTTGAAACAACATTTTGAACTAAAGGGGGAGCTTATGCTTATCAAAAGATTCCTTTTGGATGATTTAATGCTGGGGAAAAATTCCAAAGACTCAATGGACATAAATTTCCATGAACTAATAAATCAATTGATTGTTGTTTACTTGGATGATGTAAAAATCTTTTCAAGAAATAGGAATGATCATATTCATCATCTTAGGTAGATCTTTAAGCATTGCATAAGGTATGGATTTTCTTTGAACCCTAAGAAAACTATTTAAGGAAACCTACTTGGTTTTGTTGTTTCAAAATATTGAACTATTATCAAAATTGAGAGCACTGAAACTATCTCTCAAATTTCTCTACCTCATAATAAAAAGTCTATGCAATATTTCCTTGGAAAAACTAACTTTGTACGGATATTTGTTCTAAGTTTTGTTGAAATGCTTAAGCCTTTGCAAGAAATGATAAAGAATAATGATATTTTTTAATGGGATAAGAAAGAAAAGGAATCTTATGCTTCCATTAAATAAGAAATAACACGAAGGATCTGTTGGCAGCCAACAACCTTTTCGCTTTTTATTTGTTTTTGGTTAATAAAATTGACATCAGCTTTCTTCTTTAATAAAATTCTTGAGAAAATTATTAAAGAGTGCCTTCAGAATCTATGCTTCTGAAGGTACTCTCAATTTGAGGACACTAATTATTTGAGTAAAAATCATTGCTAGCATATCAATCTCATGTGGTTGAGGTATCACTGATAATAAATTTAGCAGTTGTTAAATTTGCTCACTATACAATCAATTTTTCGTTACATATATTTAACTTTTTATTATATTTGTTTGATGATGATACCATTTCAATTAATGTTTCATTAAGTCGACAACATACTAATCTCATTTTGAGACCAAGTCAAATTTCGCTTCTATGATTTTAACCTCATCCTTCCCGCATGATCTTCTCATGTTGATTAATACAAGGCTTCATGTTTTGTTTATCATTCTAGGTAAATTATAAGTGATAAAATGCATTTCTTATCTTATGTAATGGTTAGGATAATAATGTTTATTAATGATATAATCTAAACATTATCTTAAAACTATGCTTAAATGATTATTCAAACCTACACTTGTAATTTATCCTAGCTACAATGGTGCTCCTGCAAACGAAATTGTCAGTGAATTTTATGTGACATTTGTCTTCTACCCTAACTAGAATCGAAACCATGAATCACTCTACCATTTAATGATGTGTGACACTTGTTTTATATGGTATAGCTATGATATGTGTGTCATTTCATTTGGGTTTGTGATTTGTAAAGGTCATTTCCATTTATAGTTCATGTATGAGAACTGCTTGTATCATCATTAACCTCGATTTGTCAAACCCTATGATGAAGCTTGTATTGTTTTGGTCGCTATGGTGGTTTAATTTAGGGTTTTTACAGAGGGTTAGCTTGACCTGTTTTTTATTTCCCATTCGCGTTTATGATCACTCTCAAAATTACCCTGTTTATCAGCTTAGCATTGAAACAATGGATCCACTGTGTAGATTCGAACCAGCTATTAAATTGAGCACATAGATTTGTGGACAAACACACAACTCACAAGATAGATCACACAATTTACTCAGCAATTGAAGAATGAAACAGTGCAAAAATGGCTTGCAGCTGTGAATGCTTTCATTAATCAAAAATTAATTAAATAATAATTACAATGAAGTATAGTGGCTAAATAGAAGCAATTCAAATCCATGTGAGGAAATTCAAATTGATTAGACTCTACTTGACTGAATGGTTAACTGAACTTGTCTAAATCATTATCGAAGTTCATCGTAGTTCTAAATCACAACTCAAGTGTCTAATTCAGTGTTAACTAAGCCTAACTGACTGTGGTAGTTGATGAATGCGCCTATCCTGCATGCAACCATGCAAACCTAGCACTAATTGAATGTAGAGGACTAGAACTGAATGTTCCTAACTGAGCTTGACTAGTCACCAACTCAACTCAACTGACCTTGGTTGGTATCGGCACTCCCAACGGCTCCTAAATTGTATGGATTGATCTAGGAGGCTCCTAAACTGATGCATGCAAGTGAAATCAGTTGCAGTAGGCCTCAATTAGTGTTCGCCACACTTTAGTAACTGGAACATGTGCCCCAATTAGGCCAAGTGGACCCAATAGTGCTAGTGACTAAAAATAGACTGGATGGACTCCCGATTTAGACATGACTCCTGATTTAGACATATGACCAAATTGGACAAGGGAGGATTAATAATCCTAACACCCCCCCTTAATGATAACTTGGACAATCTATGGGCCCTGGTAACTAAGACCATATGTCACCCATTACATCAAGTAAAGTAAAGTAACTGCTCAATACAAGGAGCTGGGGAAAAAACCACATGGGAAAAAAGCCCTCCTCTAACTAAGGATATAGAATCAGGATTAAAGTTTGAAAAAATTAAAAATGTGTTGTTGCAATCTCTGTGATGTAGCAAAGCAACATGCATGATGTTTTGTGCATAGGTATCCTGGGGCCTGGCATGTAGAATTCTCCTTCTTTTCCCAAAATGATGATGGAAGGAAGGAGGAATGTAACCTTTGTCTCTTGTTGGATGAAGAGGTGTATGATTAGCTCTATTCTTCTGAATGTAGTGAGACTGAGCCTTTGCCATGTAGCATCTTACAAGGAGTCTATTGCATCTCTCTGAAGGAGGTAATATTGCATGACATAGCGCAAGGGTCTTTCCCTTCTGAGTGTCAGGTGGTTTTCCAGTCATTTTCCTAGCTTCCAGTTTGGAAGTAGGGACCGGATCTCGATCTTAATCACCCTTAATCTCAATATCATAAACTGATATAGTTGGATCTGCAATACTAGTGGAAGTTGCAAAAGAAGTAGATGAAATGATTTTACCTTCCCTTGCAAGTGGCTGCTGAGAGTGCTCTGGTTCTGAAAAATGGCATGAAGTGTGAGAACTCATATGCATTGGATGCATGATTTTCAACACCCTTCGATATGATGTTCCCAGTAGAGATATCTTTGATCTCCACTGAGTCAGGACCAAATATCACTCGCTTTGGAGAGCCAGTATGAATCATATGGTATACATATAACAAGTTTGAAGCTAGGGAGGGAACATAAAGCACATCTTTGAACCTTCCATGTTCAAGCTTGATAGAACCCTTCCATTTGGTTTGAACTTTACTATTATTTCCCAAATGAATACTAGGACCATAAAAATACTGTAAATAAGAGAATGATTCTCTGGATGCAACCATATGATTGGAAGCTCCAGAATCAATGAGGAAGGCATGTGTTGTTGAGCAGCTAGCCTTCAGTGCATGACCTCTTTAGAAGTAATATTTAGTGTCTTCAATGTATTCAGTGTCTTCAGCCTTCCTTGTACTAGTCGGTGCAGCAATGTTATATTTCTTTAGAAGAAGAGTCATTTCATCAAGTTGTCTTCTCATACAAGAGATTTCTGGATGAAATCCCCTTCCACAGTAGGAAAAAGGAGTCTTTCCTTTGCCATTATTCTTGCTTCTTTTCGAACCTGAAGGCTCATTTGACTACTCTTTCTTCACAAGAGAATCATCCTTTTGCTTCCCTCTATGATTTGCTACCTTAGGTTCTCCTACAACCGATGCTTGATCTCTGGAAGATCGAATGAACCCCATTTGGATCAACTTGTCATGCTTATGAGTGAGAGATTCAATGAAAGCAACAAGAGTGGGAATCTTCCCATTTGGAGTAGTGAGCGTCACGAATTGAAAATTTGATACAAAGACTGAGTAGTTTGCACTGAGTTTTGAGAGAATGGCAAGGATGAGTTGATCATCCTCCTTCTCAACCTTGCAGAGCTTCAACTGGAATATCAGGTTCTTGAATTTTGTGAAGAATTCATTCAGTGTTTTGAAGTTGTATGGATGAAGCGAGATCAACTCATTCTCTAGCTAATGGACCCTTAGTTCATCCTGCTTATCAAATAAGGAAGCAAGCTTATCCCAAATCTCCTTGGGAGTCTTCAATCCTTTGATGTGGAAGAGAAGATATCTAGATATTGAGAGGCACATGCATCCAGAGGCTTCATCAAGCCTAGTCTAGTACCTTTCTTTGTCATGATTAAGAATTGGCTCTACCTCTAACTCCATTGTGAGTCTGTAGAGCTTGTCGGTGCGAAGCAGTGACTCCATGTCCTCCTTCCACTGGTGGTAGTTGAAGGAAGTGAGTTGCTCCATTAGACGGGCCATTTTGAATGTAGTGAAGAAGAGAGAGTTGTTGTAGCAAATGCAGTGAGGAGAAAGAGCTGCTTGTAGTGAATGCAGTGAGAAGAGCTGATAACCTATAAATCACACAATCAAATAGACAATATAAGGTCAACATTCTGCACTTTTGGAATTTTCATCACACCCAGCATAGTTGATCAAGCAAGCTTGATCAACAATTCATTTACTTCGGATATTAAGTGGTAAATTCTCCGCTTCTGGTGCAGTATTGGAAAGATCAAATTTGCTCAAAAAAATGATCTAGCTGGATATATGAGGAGAAGAAGTGCCTTGTCCACCGAGGCTCTGATACCATATTAAATTGATCACATATATCAATGGAAAAACACACAACTCACAAGATAGATCACAAAATTTACTCAGCAATTAAAGAATGAAACAGTGCAGAAGTGCCTTGTAGTTGTGAATGCTTTCATTAATCAAAAAGTAATTAGATAATAATTACAATGAAGTACAATGGCTAAATAGCCACAAGCAATTCAAATCCATGTGAGGAAATTCGAATTGATTAGACTCTACTTGACTGAATGGTTAACTGACCTTGTCTAAATCATTATCGGAGGACTGAATAGTTAACTGACCTTGTCTAAATCATTATTGGAGTTCATCGGAGTTCTAAATCACAACTCAAGTGTCTAATTCAGTGTTAACTAAGCCTAACTGACTATGGTAGGTGAGGAATCTGTAGCCATGCAAACCAAGTGCTAACTGAATGTAGAGGACTAGAACTAAATGTAACTGACTCCTAACTGAGCTTGACTAGTCACCAACTCAACTCAACCGACCTTGGTTGGTATCGGCACTCCCAGTGGCTCCTAAATTGTAGGTATTGATCTAGGAGGATCCTAAACTGATGCATGCAAGTGAAATCAGTGGCAGTAGGCCTCAATTATTGTTCCCCACACTTTAGTAACTGGAACATGTGCCCCAATTAGGCCAAGTGGACCCAATGGTGCTAGTGACTAAAAATAGACTGTATGGACTCCCGATTTAGACATGACTCCTAATTTAGCCATATGACCGAATTGGTAAAGGGAGGATTAATAATCCTAACACTATCTAGGAGTGAACTATTGGATATTGAACCTGATTATTCTCAATTGATTGAGAAAATCAGTTGGGATGAGTTCTTTAGAATTTTTAACGGGCATCATACAGAAGTGAACCAACAGTTTGCTCTGTCACTTAGAGAAAACATTTCCCAAATTGGGAACCTACATTTAGTTATTACTGAAGACCTCATAACAAAGGCTACAAAGTTGCCATAGAAGGGTGAAAGATGGTTTAAGTAGAGAGAAATTAATAGAGCGAAGTGGAAACAATTTGTGTTCCCTCTTCCAGATAATTTTGATGATAAACATGGATATCCAGTGAAGTTCCTCAAACCTCAATGGAGGCCTCTTATAAAACTAATTATAAGGCACATCACTTGTAATGGTAGGCTTTATTATGTACATTTTTATCCCCTCAGGATTTTTATGGTGTTCAAGGGTTCTAGGGTAAATTTACCCTGCTTCTTATTGAATAAATAGTTTGGAAAATATGGCTTACGCGGTCCAAAATACAGTAGGAGATCAATACCGAAGCTTATTCCACCATGGTTTACTCAAAATCGTGATGCAATACTAGTTGTCTATGATGGGTAAGAATTGGGATCAATTTTTAGATGAAAATAATTTTGGGCATACCTAGTTTTGGCCTTCTCCTCTCTCTAAGATCAGACAGAAAAGGAGGCGATCCTCTATGCATGAACCTTCTAAGTTAGACTCTGATTTAAAACCCTAAAGAGGAAACTGTCATTATCCATATCCTGGCGAAGAATTTAGGGTGTGATTTGACAGAGAATGATATTATTCCATTTTTTTAAATTCCTGTCAATCCATCGCAACCTGTGCAAACTCGTAGTATACCTACACAGAAGCTAGAGTGGTTAGCAAGTTCTAGAAAAAAATATTACACCTATTACAGTGATTGTAAACTCAAACAAAAGGAGTCAGCTTTTGTGAGAATACATCGATTCACTCGTAGTATGGCTATGTTTTCCAATCCTGTTATGATACAATAACAAAAAGAATCTCCTTTGATAGAGGTTGTAAGTGACGATGATAATATGTCTCCAATTCGTGAAATTTCCCACGACGGTGATGAAAAGAGTATGGAGGTGAACAACCCCATGACATCTCCTGCAAAGGAATTCATTGAAAGATCCTCTCCTTTCATATATGAGCAAAAACCTTTGTACATCGGGGACTCCTCACCTGCTAGAAGTGAAAAGAACCTTCAACAAACTCTTAAGCAAATACTTGAGGATATAATTTCTCAGTTAGAAACAACATTGAGGGAGTCTCAATCTAATATGCTCAGTAAAGAGGAAGAGATTAAGAACCTTAAAGGCAAGTTGTTGCAGTGGGTAGATCGATGGCATGATTTGAAACTCAAAAAAGACAAGAATAAAGCCATTAAAAAATTATTGGCATCTGCAAATGAAAGATTACTAAAAAAAGGAGAACAACGGAAGATTAAAATTATGAAACTTCGAGTTAGGTTGGACGAGGATCAACTACAAACAAAATTACAAATCGCGACTTAAAATCATTTTCTTGTTTCAGTTTATCTTTGAAAGGTTGTACAAAATTGATCACAAGTAAAAAAATTAATTAGCACATCTACAGAATCGAAGATTGAAGATTCTGTAGAAGTGGATAGGATTCTTTTTGTTTGTTGTTACTTGATTGAATACAAGTTTAAATGAAAATTTAATGTTCTGTTGAACTTCTATTGCAGGTGGCTTACATATTTTTCATGGATGCATTTTGTTTCATTGATGTTGTTGGACTTATGGATGTTTCGTTGCCAACTGTTAAACTGATTTCCTGTTATGATGCTATCACTGCCAGGTGCTTTTTATTTTGGGGAATAGTTTAAACTATTTGTGATGCTTCGTTATTTTCTCAACAGAACAATCGTGTAGATTGTTTGTTTTACTTTGACAGTTGTTAAACTGATGTGTATCAAGTTTTTAAATGATTTTTTTTTTACTTTGGGAATAGGTCCATAAAAATCTCTAAGTCGTTAGGTGTCTTAGTATATAAGTCACAAGGGTGAATTAAGATGGGGGATTCAATAGAGAGAAGAAGCTGTCATATAGAGTTGTAATTTCCAAAATTTTGAAGTTGATTCATATGTCATGATAACACTTATGCTGGCATACGTTTCTGAGATGTCTTGAGAAACTGGTAAAATTGTAGTTCCTGTTTTTTTTTATACATTTATATATACTTGAATATCAACTCTCTTTCGTAGTTTATTTTCATATGTTGATTTACATACACATTGTACTATGTAGTATTGACTATATTTTTACTTTCGAATACTCTTTGTTTAAATTTTTTATTGTATGATGTTTATAGTTATTATTAGATAATTTTCATTATTCGATATAACTTTTATGTCATTTTCATATGATTTATTGTTCTTATTATCTATTTGTATAGATTTTATGACCAATAAGAATTATTATTATAATCTTTTAGATATTGGACATAGTATAACTTGTTGTTTTGTGACGGTACATATGTTCTAGGTAGTAATAATTTATTATTATTTCTTATAACAAATTATTGTAATTTACTTTTATTGGGATTATGATATATTAAAACTAAAAGATATTTTTCTCATAGTATATTATATCTTAAAAATCATAACTTATAGTACAACAGGTGACAGTAATTAGTTAAAATTGTTCTTGGCCAAGATAGATTAGTATAGCTCGTAAATAAATAGTTAGTGTTAATTTAGTAGCTGTTAAATAGATAGTTTTTAGATAAATTTTTATTTGTTAAGTAGTTCTTGAGAAGTTTTTCTTGAAACCTAAATAGAGAGACTCACCTTAAGAGAGCAAGACTTAGATGGTAGCAGTACCATAACCTGCGAGAATTAACTACACCAAACACATCGGGGGTTGTGTTAAGCGCCTTGTGTGGGTTAGTTCTCTGTAGTTTTCCATAGTCAAACAATTAAGCCAACAAATGGCACTAGAAGGAGGGCCTGAAACTATTAATGGCTGAAAATGTTCAAAACAATCCTTTAACTAGTTCAGATCTTTCACCGATTGACGAATGTGATAACACTGTTATTTCAGATACATCGGTTCATCCACAAGTCGGAATTAGTGACTCACCATTTGCTAGTACTGTTGGGGAAATATTAGAATGAGATCGTGCCTCTTCTCCCTATACACCTCATCATATTGAACAAGCTTTAAGGGAATCTAAAAGAGTCCTCACTAGGGTTTACTCTCAACAAACTGGTATACCTCCTATTGATTTTGATTTACCTCATCGAAATAGAAATAACACATCATATTCTACAGCTGACCAATCTCCATTAGAAACTTGGGAGTTAGGATTAGGTATCCCAATTTACCAGTATGTCCCTTCGTTAAGAGGGGTTACTGAAACTAACACTTCAAGAAGGCTTGTTCCTTTCAATAGTTCTGGTAAACCATCGTTACCTTTGGATTCTCCACCTAATAGTCCAAGACCTAGTGATCATAGTAGTTCTTCATATTCTGAAGAAGACAACATGGAAGGAGCAAGAGGAGGTAGTCCACCCAATCCTTTAAATCGTCCTCTACCTTGGTTAAGAAGGAGCGCAATTGCAATCTCTGGATTACAACATCAATTTCCTAAACACAGAGATAAGCTTCTCCTTGAATTATACACAAATAATAAAAAACCTACTGAAAATCACATAGATAAGTTTATCCTTGTTGTTCAAACCATGAATGTGCAACATGAAGACGTAGCGTGACATCTTTTTCCTTTAACATTTGAAGGGAAGGCATCATCATGGTATTTTTCCTTGGTCTAGGGGTGCATAACCAACTGGGTAGAATTTAGTTCGGATTTCTTAGATAATTTTGGAGAAGATAAAATACCCGGTGCCTTAGCCCTTGAATTATCTTGTATCAAAATAGATAGTAAGGAGCGAATCAAGGATTTTAATCAACAATTCTTAACCTTGAAGAACAAAATACTTGTTTCCTCTCAACTGCCAGAAGACATTATTATTGAAAATTATGCTTCAACTTTACCTAAATATTTAGGTATGTTTGTTTAGAAGTCCAATAAGGCTACCCTAGTTGAAAACTTTGAGGAGGCTATCAAGGTTGAAAACAAAACTTTGACTTATGAACCTGAAATAAGTATGAAAATTGATAATGTTATTCATAGAAGAAATGAAACCTCATCCATGTCAAATTCAAACAAGGATTCCAAAGAATTTGGTGTTGAACAACTTCATAATGTTGTCAGATCTTTAACAAACGAATCGGTGGGATTGAAGAAAACTAACTCAGAAGGCTCTTCTTTTGGAGGTTATTTTAGGAACCAATTTAGGCAAAACACTATTACTAATAATAATAAAAAATCATGCTCCTGATGTAGCATTAAACGAAGAAATATTTAATACCATTCAAGCATTTTTATCTATGCTTGAATCCTCTTTTAAACAAGAAGCTGCTGATCAGGAAGAAGAATAAAATTATGAAAAAGAGGATGAACCTGAAGAACAAAAAAAATAGTTAGTGGGGCACTTCTTGGATAGTTTAGTTAAAGATTACAAGAGTAAATCCCCTCCCCCAGGACAACATGCTTATAACACTCGCAGCAAGGAATTAATGGGTACTCCTGAAGCATCAAAGACAAATCCAATTAAAGGAAATAATAATCCTCAGCCTTCCAAACAGTCTCATCTCATTCAAAATCCACTAAAGTTATATTTACAATATGATATTGTTGAACATTTGAAAAAACTACATGCAAATATCAGTATGTACGACCTACTTCAAATTTTTCCTATGCCCAGTGGTCCTATTATAACCCCTACAATGAGTTCAGTTACTTAAAATACATAAAATAATGTAGTTGCTAACACTAATTCGAATAGTGATTTAATATCTAATGATAAAGGAAAACCAACGGCTAATAAAATCTCATTGATAGGTAAAAATTCAACATCTACAACTCCCCCTTTCCTCCTCACATTTGAACTTTATAACATAAATTTACATAACTGTATGGTAGATTTATGGACGTCATCTAATGTAATGTCTTTGTCAGATTGTAAAGGATGAATGAAAAATACACTTTGTTCAAAACACATATTACACAATTAGATCGTTCAAATGTGAAGGTATTAGGAGAAATACAAGATGTTATAATCATGATGGAAATTAACCCATCAATTTACCAGATTATAGATATTGTTGTTGTTGATATTCCTGATGCTTGTGGGTTGTTTTTAAGCAGAGTTTGGTCACAAAATATGAATGTTTTTTTCTCAACTGATTGGTCAAATTTATGGCCGCCTAAAAATTGTAAAGCTAATCATATTAAAATTGGAAGAGAAATATATTTGAAGCATATTGTAACAAAATTACACGATCCCAATGAACTGGTGTTGTTTTCTGATTCTATTATGGGAAATTACACATATAGACTTGATTTTCGAAATTTTAAGGTTGAAAATTCTCCATTTATAGGCATGGAACAACAATACGAAATTTCTAATTTAACTTATTTTCAACCGGATTCTGCATCTCAAAATGTTGTAAATATTGTAGATAATCAGAATTATGTATATATTAGTGATAGTAAGGTGATTGTAAATGATTTACCATGGACTTTATATTTCAATGGGTCAAAATCTAAATAAGGAGTTGGAGCAGGGTGCCTTCTTATTGATCCTAAGGGAAAAAAAACATGTATAGTTTTCATATTATAATTTGAATGTACTAACAACATAGCTGAGTATGAAGCTCTTATCCAAGGTCTGAAAAAAGATTTAGATCTAAACATGAAAGTACTGGTGGTTTATGGTGATTCTAAAATTATTGTCCGACAGGTACATAACTCAATTCATTGTATTTCAGAACATCTTCAAGATTATCAAAGAGAGGTCTGGAACCTTATTTCTAATTTCAAATCTTTTAACATAAATTCCATTCCAAGATTCCAAAATCAAGAAGTTGATTTATTAGCTAATGTAGCCTCTAAATTAATTCCATCTGAAGATTTTCCTCCTAACACATTTTCAATTGAGGTAATTTCTAGACCATCAATCCCTGACAATATCACTAATTGGAGTTTTTTTATGATGATACACATATATTGAATTTATTGACGAATAAATGCACCTTTAAGGATTCATCTATTGATGAGATCACTCATCATGAATACCTACGCAACTTTTTGGTAATACATCATCATTGTTTGATAGAGAAAGCTTTCAACATGGTAAAATGTATCCCTAACTCTGTTTTAAAATTGGAAAAGATTTATGACCTCCAGGATAAATTTAAGGCTATACCAAATTGTAAAACAAATAGATTGTACCAATCCTCAAACTGTCAACCTAAGAACAGATTGTTCTTCCTTAGAAAAATCAGCTTTTATAAAATTGTTTAGGGAATACAAAGATGACTTCGCATGGGCGTATGATGACCCTAAAACCTTTAATCCACAGATCATACAACATGTGATCCCAATGAAACAAGCTTAGAAACATTTTCAACAAAAGCTTAGGAAAATGCATCCAACACTTGAATCAACAATTAGGAAAGAGTTAAATAAACTCTTAGATGCCAAAATCATTTTTCTGGTACACCACACTCAACGGATGGCTAACTTGGTTCCATTTTGGAAGAAAAACTGCGATATTTGACTTTGTGTCGATTTTTCATAATCTTAACAAGTCATTAGAAAAAAAAGATAATTGCCTAGTTTCGTCCATGGAGCAAATCCTCCAAAAGGTTTATGGCTCTGAGATGTTGTCATTACTTGGTGATTTATTAGGTTATAATCTGTGAAGAACCTCCTGCAATAAACAATGAGAATGCATGATATAACAGAAATAATGGATCACAGAAGAGATTTTATTAATCGCTGGCCACTTCGAGGGGGCAACCTCCTTTGAGAAAGCTCAATACAAAATAACTCTTCGATGATTTCATTGGCCTCAACACTTAGTTATATACTAAGTCTAATCTAAACAACTATTACTCCCCATGAATGTGGGATAATACAACATACTAACTGGACGACTTAACATCAACTATTAATCCCCATGAATGTGGGATAATACAACATATTAATGGGACAACTTACAAAGCATATGCGTCCAATAAAATATACTAACAGAATAAAGAGGAGGGTTGACACGGGTTCTTAACATCCCCTCCCTCTTAGAAAATATTTTTCCTCAAAGCTTAAGATATGGAAATTGTTGCCAAATCTGAAGGAGTGGTTCCCATGTAGCATCCTCTGGTTGCATGTTGTGCCACTGAATTGAAGACCTCTGTGATGGACTGAGAGAGAAGCTGACAAGTGGGCTTATTGAGGATGGCCTCCAACTCTAAAATGATGGATCCTTCATTATCCCATTCTGGTAAAACAATTTGTGCGATGATGTTGGTGCCAATCACTTGTTGAATGCAAGAAGGAGGAAGTGCCAATTTATAAGCAACATACCCAATCTTTTGAAGAACTGTATATGGGCCAGAGATATTTGGAGCGAGCGTTTGATTCCCTTTTTCTTTTAAGGAGGATTGCTTGTAAGGCTGCAGACGAAGAAAAACCATATCACCAACTTGAAAAGTGCGCTCAGAACGGTTTTGCTCAGCCTGTTGTTTCACGCGCGTTCTTGCCATGTGAAGATTGTCCTGCAGGAGGTGAAGAATATAATGTCGGTTTCGAAGAACCATGTCAACAGCCTGAATTGGTGAACTGCTGGGGGTGTATGGAAGGAGTACTGGAGGTGCATGACCATAATTGGATTCATAAGGAGTTTTTTTAGATGCAGTATGGTAGCAATTATTGTACCACCATTCAGCGAGAGGGAGCCACTTTTCCCACGGATGTTGTTCTTCATAGGTGAAACAACGAAGATAAGTTTCCCAATATTTGTTGACGACTGCAGTAAAACCATCTATTGGTGGGTGATAAACTAAACTCATATGTAGTTTGGTGTCAGTGAGGCGAAAATGACTTGTGAAAGTTGTGTTGCGGTCTGAGACAGTGGAAGAAGGGATTCCATGAAGAAGGAATATCTGGTCCATGAAAATTTGTGCAATTAAAGAGGTGGTATATGGATGGCTGAGAGCACAAAAATGACTGTATTTGGAGAGTCGATCCACCACAACCAAGATTACAGTATTCTCTCCATATTTAGGGATCCCTCAAATGAAATCCGTCGAAATATATGTCCAAATCCTTGTAGGGATGGGAAAAGGTTCGAGCAATCCGGAAAGGAGTGTAGTTTCACCCTTGTGGTACTGACAAGGAGCACATTCAGCAACCATATGTTGAATTTCTCGTTGCACCCCCTTCCAAAATAAGTTACGTCATACCAGCTCATATGTTTTGATGAAACTAGAGTGCCCTGCCGATGGAGAAGCATGGAGTTCATAAAAGACCGCATGTTTAAGGTTTGTGCTCAGGGGAAGCACCAGATGACCCGTGTATCTCAGAGAAAATCCATCCCAAGATGAATATGGTACCACAGAAGGGTTACAAGCCAACTGTTGGATGATTTTAGATAATGAGGATTCATTGACATATCCTTCTTGAACAGAGTGTAACCAAGTTGGAATAGGCATAGAAATAACTGAAAGAGAAACATGGGCATCAAATGTGCAGAAAAGAGCATCCACCACAAGATTTTCCTTATCCTTCTTGTAAGTGATCTCATAGTCATAATCCCAGAGTTTTCTAACCCATTTCTGTTGTGTTGGGGATGAGACCCATTGTTCCGGGAAATATTTCAAACTCTGGTGATCAATCTTGATGTCGAAAGGATTCTCTAAGAGGGATGGCCACCACTTCTGTACTATGTGCAAAATAGTCATCATTTCCTTCTCATATGTAGAGGTGGATAAATTCTTTCCAAAAAGGGATTTGTCGGTGAATACAATGGGATGTTCATCTTGAAAGAGGACAACCCCAAGTCCATTGTTGTAAGCATCACTCTCAAGAGTAAAGAGCTTGGAAAAATCAGGCATCTGAAGGGTGCATCGGAATGAAAGATCCAAGGGAGTAGTTGAGACTATTGAAGGTTGCATCTGAATGAAATGGAGCTAAGCGATGACACCATGTGAATTCGTCTTAAGGATATTTTCCATGCGATGGGAACTAATGATGCTGAGAGAACCTGGTTGTAAGCCATTGAATGTGTGTTTGTTACTATTGACTGAAAATTGCATCCACAGTTCAGCAAAATCCCATAAGATGGGTCCAATTTTGTGTAACCATTGAGTTCCCAAAATCACATCGCATCCTCCTAGAGGCATGGCAAACATGTTAGAGCGCAAGTTATAATCTCCAATAGAGATACACACATTGCGACATTTTCCTTTGCAAGGTAAGGTGCTCCCATTGGCAACCATGACTTTAAAGATGGAGCAAGGATGGACAAATCTATCGGCTTGTTTGGCAATCTGAGGATCAATGAAGTTATGGGTGCTACCATAATCAATGAGTATTGTAAGAGGAATCTTATTGAAGAAACCCTTCACCTGCATGGTTTGTGGGGCGGTGACTCTGGCTAATGCATGGAGAGATATCTCTTGGTGTTCGTCATGAGAATGAGGGTCAACAGGTGGCTGCTGAATGTCGACCTGATCGTCTACTAGATCCTGAGCAGCTTCACAAATTTCAAGTGCAGGCGGAGAAACCACATCCAAGAGATAGAGCTTTTGTTCAGTACATTGATGTCGTCAGGTGAATTTCCCATCACAATTATAACAAAGTCCTTTTTCCATATGTGCCCGCATCTCGGCTTCATAAAAATGCTTGATAGGAGTGGGTCTAGGAGTTAGAGGGATTGGATGTCTTTGGGAAACCATGTTTCTTAATGGAACAAAAGTTGATTTGGGGCATTGTTGAGCCCTGATCTTGTCCTCTGCCAACTTAGACAACCCTCGAATTTCCATCATTGTGTTGAAATAGAACATGTTAACCTTAGATCGGATTGTATCCTTCGGACCACTGATAAAACAACTCCTGTAGAATGCATCAGACAATCCTTTTGTGTGATTGACCAATTTCTCAAATTCAGTCTGATACTCTCGAACAGTGCCAGTCTAGCAAAGGTTGGTGAGTGCTCCTAGGAAGTCATCTAAACCACGAGGGCCAAATCGGTGCAAAAGGAGTTGGCAAAAATCTGTCCATTGTAGCGCGTCATGAGCCTTGATGTACCAACTGAACCATTGAAGGGCTTCATGTTCCAAATGAAAGGTGCGAGTGAGACTTTATTGACATCAATAGTGTTATGTAGGCTGAAATTTTGCTCATCCCTGTAAATCCATCTAGTCGGATCATCACCATTGAAGTGAGGAAAATCAAGCTTCGGCCCATGAAAGTTGCTAGAGGAAGAGGACCCAGTGCCTGCAGTAGACCCAGAATGTTGTTGGTTGTTCATGGGTGAATGCAGAGGATGGAGCCTGAGAATTTATACAAAATAACTCTTCCATGTGTTTATTTGCGCCTACGCGGGTGACAACTATAAGTAATTTTTTTTTTTAGGGAAATTGGTAGAAAAACAAAAATGGAAAGGGCTTTAGAGAAGGAAAATTTTAAGTTGGGAAAAACTCGGGTGGGTAATTGGGGTTTGATTGGGTTTTGAACATTTGTTGAGGGACAGGAAAGCAAAAAAGGTGAATTTCAGAGGTGGGATGAAAGAATTGGAAAATTTGTCAGAGAGGGACAATGAAGCAGAAATGGAAAACGAACACCGTGGAAAAATTTGAAGGCAATTGGGTGAGAATCATAGAAGTTATGACAAACCCTAAAACTAGACAAATGTGGAATTTCGCCCTTCAGGAAGTGAAATTGGGGATAGGGTCCTCAATGAAGGAATATGCAGAAAGGTGTGCTTTATCAACTTGAAATGGAGTAAATGAGCTATGACAATTCTGGAATTCTATGCGTTATCAACTGTAATTAGATATGGACCCCAGGTATATTCGGCTTCCTAATGGTTCAAAGGTAGTCACTCAACCACCAAGGTTGTCTCAGGCTTGCGTATTGGGGCAGTACCCCTCACTTCACGGTGCAAGTAAAACTGCTAACCGCTTGGCCAAAAATGACATCTCTTTGGTTCTCCTCACGGATGGGAATCTAGTCAATCTGGTAGGGTTCATTTCCCTTTTCACTTGGCAGGTCCTCTCAATGGCTAGCTACTTCGGGGTTCCTGTGGTACTCCTCACAATGAGTTTTAGGGCTATGCCCAAGTACTTCCCACATTTAAGCGGATAGGGTTTATTCCCTAATTCAAATGAATAATACCGCTCCAACAAGAAGAACTATTGCAATAATCACAGTGCCAGAAAAAATGTGGCAAAAATGTCATCCAATGCTCAAAATCCGGTAATTAGAGCTAGGGTTTTGAGATGAAAGTTTTAAAATGAGAATCACCCGATATATATTGCTCAGAATCGATATTATAACCTGTTTCTTAAACTGGAACAACCACTTTGCTTCTACCCACGTAATCAAAATAGAAATCTGTGCACCCAGTCAAAATATTTTTGCTCTGCAATTTCCACGATCATCACTGAAATTCTGAAAAATTGATGATTTTAATTCCGCGATATATCCACTTCTAAAACTCCAAACGAGATGATTTTTTTTAAACTACTTATTTTTGTAAGAGGAATTCAGACATGAAACCTGTTTCTTCTGATTCTATGCAGAAAGTTTCATAAATTGATCTAAAAATCACCGTCCATTTTTGCCCCTTTTTTCCCAAAAAAAAATATCCTACTTGTGCTAAGGAAAGTGCTCTGACACTAGATGTGAAGAACCTCCTGCAATAAACAATGAGAATGCATGATATAATAGAAATAATGGATCACATAAGATATTTTATTAATCGCGGGCCACTTCGAGGGGGAAACCTCCTATGAGCAAGCTCAATACACAATAACTCTTCGATGATTTCATTGGCCTAAACACTTAGTTATATACTAATTCTAATCTAAACAACTATTACTCCCCATGAATGTGGGATAATACAACATACTAACTAGACGACTTAACATCAACTATTAATCCCCATGAATGTGGGATAATACAACATACTAACGGGACAACTTACAAAGCATATGCGTCCAATAAAATATACTAACAAAATAAAGAGGAGGGTTGACACGGGTTCTTAACATAATCAAATCTTAGTTTCTCTTGTTTATCAAATAAAAAACACATTCACAACTTCATGGGGAACTTATGCAGATAGAAAGATTCCCTTCGGTTTGATTAATGTTGGGGATACTTTCCAACGAGCTATGGATATATATTTTAGGGGTCTAATTAATCATGTCATAGTTTTCTATCTCGATGATGTTACAATATTTTCTAAACACTAACCTGATCATATTTTCCATCTTAGAAAGGTTTTTGAGCGTTGTGGAAGATACGAGATATCACTTAACCTAAGAAATCAATATTTGTTGTGATCTAGGGGATTTTTTTAGATTTTGTAGTTTCCAAATATGGAATCATGATTGGTCCTCAGAGAAATCAGCCCATTATATCCAAGATCACTTACCCCTCTAGTAAAAGGGCTATGCAATCATTCTTGGGAAAAATTAATTTCATCAGGAGATTTATCCCTAGCTTCTCTGAAATTGTGTGTACCCTGCAAAACATGATTGAAAAGGATGCTAACTTTAGTTGGGGAAACAATGAAAAAGAGTCATTTAAAATAATTATAGAAGTTATAGCTGAAGCTCCTACTCTTCTAAGTCCTGATTTCAGTAAGGATTTCATACTTTATACATTTGCTTCAGATATTTCATATGTTGTTATTTTGACTCAACGCAATCAGAAAAACCATGAGGTTCCTATATCATTTATGAGTTCAAATATTAAAGGACCCGAGTTAAAGTATCATGAAGTTGACAAACAAGCATTTTTCGTCTTTAGAGCAGTCAAACATTTTCGACCTTACCACTTAAAATCCAGAACTAAAGTTGTTGTTCCATATCTTGCGGTAAGGAATATGTTAGTACAAAAGGATTTAGGTGAAAAAAGAACTCCTTGGATGTCAACCCTTCAAGAATATCATCTTGAGATAAAACCTTCTGTGGTGGTTAGAGGGGAGGGTCTTTGTAAACTTGCTGCAGATTCAGCTCATTTTCCGATGAATAATTATTATATTAACATATATGAATCTTTTCTAAAAAAGGAAATCTATTTCTTTCCTCCTCCTCAAGATTCCTGATATTTTGACATGAGAATTATTCTCGAAATTGGGAGTGCTTCGGATAACCTAGAACCAAAGAAGAGAATGACCTTAAGATTAAAATCAGTTGCTTATCAACTGATTAATAACATCCTTTTTATGAAAAATCTGGATGGTGTATTATTGCGTTGTCTTAAAAAAGATGAAACTGAAACAATTTTAAAGGAGTTGCACTATGGTACTATAGGTGGTCATTTTGGAGGTGAAACCACTGCACATAAAATACTTAGAGCTGGTTCTTATCGGCCTACTTTATTTTGAGACTCTTATGCATACGTTAGAAAATGTCAAGACTGTCAAACAACTATAGGAAGGGTTAAAAAACATGCTCTTCCACTACAACCAGTTTCAGTGGAAAGACCATTTCAGAAATGAGGTCTTTATATAGTAGGTCCAATCAATCCACCTTCATCCATGCAACATAAATATATTATCACTGTAACTGATCATTTTACTCGGTGGGTAGAAGATGCATCGTTGTGTGTAGTAAACACCAATCAAGTTGTCATTTTCTTAGTATCCTCTATTATTACTTAGTTTGGTGTGCCTGAATCTCTAGTCTTTGATAACGCTTCTTATTTTTCTTATATTGAGTTAACATAATTTTCTTTAGAGAAGGGTATCAGAGTCAGATATTATGCAAGTTATTACCCTCGGGGTAACAACTTAGCCAAGTCCACCAACAAAAACCTACTAGAGATTCTAAAGAGAACCATTTCCATACATCATCGAAATTGGCATACTGCCTTACACAACGCACTTTGGGAAGACAGAGTAACTCCAAAATATGTAATAGGAAGCTCATCTTTCTTTCTAGTCTATGGTACTGAAGCCATTCTACCTCCATTCTTTTCTTACCTTCTTTACAATTAGCACAATCCATCTAGATGTAAATTGTTCTGCTATTGAGAAGTGAATTAATACTCTGATTAAGTTAGAGGTACATATGGAAAGAGCCAAAAAAAAATTGTGAAACATCAACAGATTGTAAAATCTTGGTTTGATCGGGCATAAGTATCCAATAGAGATATGCAAGTAGGTGATTTGGTTCTAAAGTGGAATAAATCCCATGAAGACAAAGGTCAACATACAAAATTTCAGCGTCTTTGGCTACGAACTTATGTCATTACTGAAAAAATGGGCCCAAGTACCTTTTGACTCCATACCCTGGAGGGTCAGTCCGAAATCTTTCCGTTCAATGGGTTGATTCTTAAAAAATAGTTTCCCTAATTTCTATCAAATTCTTAATTTTGTACATAGTTTGTTTTATTTTGTTAATATCTGTACAGTATTTCTTTTTTTGGTTTAGTTTGTTTCAATCTTCATCACAATTCTGAAAATAATTGGGGCATATTTTAATGTACAGTTCAGTTTGTTCTTTGTCTTTTATTAAGGCTCATTTCATCTGTAAGTAATTACAAGTCTTTGTCTAAATCAACTGTTTTCAAGAAATGATCTGTATCATTATCGAATCATTACTCTTTGCAATCTTTAAAATCTTGAATGTATATATGCTGTCAGAAAAGGTATTTGTAGATAAATAAACCCCTGCAGTTTGGATTTCAGTTTGTTCATTCATTCTTAGTAATTGTGATCAAGTATGGTCGTTCATCTTGCTTATTCTGTTCAGATTTTCTTAAATAAAAAAAATAAAAAAACCTGTTATAAAATTTAAATATTTATGAACTCAGTTAGGATTAATCCTCTACAGTCCATTTTCTTATTATAGTAAAGATAGCTGGTAAGTTATTTCTTCAAAACCTTGTCCTTGGAAAATCCTTATGAATCTGGATTATCGGTCATCTTTCACACTCATTTACAATTTGGAAAGTTTCTCGATCTGTTCCATTTATAAACTTTTGCTTTTATGAAAGTAGGAATATAAGGTCTCGGCAACAAGCCGGTCTGCTTAAGATCATGGACATCATTGGCATGACATTATAAAAATTTTGTTATCGGGATTTGGTATTGGTCTTGGTCTTATGATCAAGAGATAAGGGGTCTTAGTAATGATCCAACTAATTCATCTCTGATGATGTTTGTGATTAACGTTGTCATTTGGTTACCAAGCTAGGGAAATGATTCCTGCTTTTATAAAGTTTAGTTAAAAAAAAATGAATGAAACGATGAATGAATGAATGATTTTAATAGATGGATCGGGTTCTAGGTATTTTTCAGAGAAGTAAATAGTTATATATTTATACTGATGGTTTGGATTATCTTTAATTTTTTAGTACTTGGTTTTAACGAGGTAATCTTATTTAGATCATCTACAAACAAAAATATTTATTTACGGTATGGAGGAGGGTTCTAAAAGTTTTTGCAATTATGAAAATCATTAAACACTGATTTCTATTAGATTGAGATTATCATATTTCTCATAGTAATTCTTAGACCATATCTTACTCAATTGTTTGAAGCAATATGAATAGAGATAACTGGTTCTCCCAGGTATGTCGCCATTTGTTTGAAGCCAACAACCTTTTCACTTTGTATTTGTTTTTGGTTAATAAAAAGTGACATCAACTTTCTTCTTTAATAAATTCTTTAGAAAATTATTAAAGAGTGCCTTCAGAATCTATGATTCTGAAGGTACTCTCAATTTGAGGACACTATAATTACTTGAGTAAAAATCATTGTTGGCATATCAATCTCATGTTGTAGAGGTATCACTGATAATCAATTTAGCAGTTGTTAAATTTGCTTACTATATAATCAATTTTTCTTTACATATATTTAAATTTTGATTATATTTTTTTTACGATGATACAATTACAGTTAATGTTTCATTAAATCAACAACAAACTAATCTAACTTTGATACCAAATCAAATTTCGCTTCTATGATTTTAACCTCATCCTTCCCACATGATCTTCTCATGTTGATTAATTCCGAGGATTCATGTTTTGTCTATCATTCTAGGTAAATTATAAGCGATAAAATGCATATCTTATGTATTGGTTAGAGTAGTAATGTTTATTCATGATATAATATAAACAGTATCTTAAAATTATGCTTAAATGATTATTCAAACCTACACGTGCAATTTATCCTAGCTACAATGGCGCTCATGCAAACAAAATAGTCAGTGAATTTTATGTGGCATTTGCCTTCTACCCTAACTTGGATAGAAACCATGAATCACTCTACCATTGAATGATGTGTGGCACTCGTTTTATATGTTACAACTATGATATGCATGTCATTTCATTTGGGTATGTGATCTTTGAAGGTCATTTCCATTTATAATTCTTGTACGAGACCATAATTTCAATGCTTATATCATCATTAAGCTCAATTTGTCAAACTATGATGAATCTTGTACCTTTTTTGTCACGATGGTGGTTGAATTTGGGGTTTTTGCAAAGGGTTAGCTTCACCTAGTTTTCATTTCCCATTTGTGTTTATGATCACTCTCAAAATTACCCTATTTATCAACTGAGCATTGAAACAATGGATCCATTTGTAGATTCGAACCAATTGGGAGTGAAGTATTGGAGATTGGACCTAAGTCTGCTCAATTGATTGAGAAAATTGGTTGGGGTGACTTCTTTAGAAGTTTTAATGGGCATCATATAGAAGTGACCCGTCAATTTGCTTTGTCACTTAGAGAAAATGTTTCCCAAATTGGGAACCTACGTTTAGTTATTACTGAAGACCTCATAGCAAAAGCTACGGAGTTGCCACATAAGAGTGAAAGATGGTTTAAGCAGAGAAATTAACAGAGTGAAGTGGAAAAAAATTGTGTTCCCTCTTCCAGATAATTTCGATGATAAACATGGATATCCAACGAAGTTCCTCAAACCTCAATTATAAGGTACATCACTTGCAATGGTAGGTTTTCTTATGTACATGTTTATCACGTCAGGATTTTTATGGCATTCAAGGGTTCTAGGGTAAATTTACCTTGCTTCTTGTTGAATATTTTGGAAAAGATGGCTAACGCGGTCCAAAATACAGTAGGATATCAAGTCCAAATCTTATTCCATCAATTTTTACTCAAAATCATGATACAATACTATTTTTCTACGATGGGTAAGAATTGGGATCAATTTTTAAATGAAAATAATTTTGGGCAGACCCAGTTTTGGCCTTCTCCTCTCCCTAAGATTCGACAAAAAAGGAGACGATCCTCAATGAATGAACCTTCTAAGTTAGAATTTGAGTTAAAACCTAAATAGGAAAGTGTTATCCTGGAAAAGTATTTAGGGTGTGATTTGATAGAGAATGATACTATTACAATTATTGAAATTCATGTCAATCCATCCCAGCCTGTGCAAACTCGTAGTATACCTACACAGAATCTAGACGGGTTGGAAAGTTGTCAAAAAAAAGATTATTCCTATTATAGTGAATGTAAACTCAAACAAAATGAGTTAGCTTCTATGAGCACATGTCGATTCACTCGTACTATGGTACGGTTTCCATTCCTGTTGCGATACAACAACAAAATGAGTCTCCTTTGATAGAGGTTGTAAGTGGCGATTGTAGTATATCTCCAATTCGTGAAATTTCCCACAATGGTGATAGTAGAGTATGGAGGTGAACAACCCCATGACGTATACTGGAAAGGAATTCGTTAAAATATCCTCTCCTTTCATATTTGAGAAAAAACCTTCATACACCAAGGACTCCTCGCATGCTAGAAGTGAAAATAACCTTCAACAAACTCTTAAGCAGATACTTGAGGATAGAATTTATCAGTTAGAAACAAAATTGAGGGAGACTCATTCTAATATGATCGGTAAAGAGTAAGATGTTAAGACCCTTAAAAGCGAGTTGTTGCAGTGGGTAAATCGATGGCATGATTTGAAACTCAAGAAAGACAAGTATAAAGCCATTAAAAAATCATTGGCCTCTGCAAATGAAAGATTACTTAAACAAGGAGAACAATAGAATATAAAAATTATGAAACTTTGAGCTAGGTCATCTAAGGCTCGAAAAGTAGCAAAATTACAAATAACGACTTAAAATTGTTTTCTTGTTTCAGTTTATCTTTGACAGGTTGTTTAATTCATCACAGGTAAATAATTTAATTAGCACATCTATAAAATCGCAAATTCTGTAGAAGTGCATAGGATTATTTTTGTTTGTTGTTCCTTGATTGAATACCAGTTTAAATGAAAATTTAATGTTATGTTGAACTGTTATTGCAGGTGGTTTACATATTTTTCATGGATGCATTTTGTTTCGTTGATGTTGTTCGACTTATGGAAGTTTCATTGCGAGTTGTTAAATTGAATGCCTCTTGTGATGTTATCACTTCTAGGTTATTTCTATTTTGGGGAATGATTTAAACTATTCGTGATGCTTCATTATCTCATCAACAGAACAATCGTGTCGATTGTTTGTTTTACTTTGACACCTGTTAAATTGATGTGTATTAAGTTTTTAAATGAAAAAATTTATTTTGGGAATAGGTCCATAAAACTCTACAAGTAGTTAGTTTGTCTCAGTATATAAGTCACGAGGTTGAATTAAGATGGGGGATTTGATAGAGAGAAGAATATGTCATATAGAGTTGTAATTTCCAAAATTTTGAAGTTGATTCTTATGTCATGATAACACTTGTGCTGGCATACGTTTATGATATGTCTTGAGAAACTGGTAACATTGTAGTTCCTATTTTCTTTAATATAGTTCTATATACTTGAATATCAACTCTCTTTTGCAGTTTACTTTCATATGTTGATTTACATACACATTGTACTGTGTAGTATTGACTATATTTTTACTTTCGAATACACCTTGTTTAAATTCCTGACTGTATGGTGTATGGTGTTTATATTTATTATTAGATAATTTTCATTATTTGATATAACTTTTATGTCATTATTCATATGATTTATTGTTCTTATTTTCTATTTGTATATATGTTATGATCAATAAGAATTATTATTATAATCCTTTAGATATTAGACATAGTCTAACTTGTTGTTTGTGACAGTACATATGTTCTAGGTAGCAATAATTTATTATTATTTCTTATAACAAATAACTGTAATTTACTTTTATTGGGATTATGATATATTAAAAGATATTTTATCATAGTATATTATATCTTAAAAATCATAACTTACACTACAACAAGTGACAACAATTAGTTAAAATTTCTCTTGGCCAAGATAGATTAGTATAGCTCGCAAAATAAATAGTTAGTGTTAATTTAGCAGTTGTTAAATATATAGTTTTTAGATAAATTTTTATCTGTTAAGTAGTTCATGGGAATTTTTTCTTGAAACTTAAACATAGAGAATCTCTTTAAGAGAGCAAGACTTAGATGGTAACAGGACCAAAACCTGCGAGAATTAACTAAACCAAACACACCAGGGGTTGTGTTAAGTGCCTTGTGTGGGTTAGTTCTCTGTAGTTAACCATAGTCAGAAAATAAAGCCAACAAATAGCGCTAGAAAGAGGGCATGAAACTATTAATTATTGAAAATGTTCAAAACAATCTTGTAACTAGTTCAGATATTTCACTTATTGACGAATCTAATAACATTGTTATTTCAGATACATCAGTTCATCCACAAATCAAAATTAGTGAATCACCATTCACCTGTGTTGTTGGGGAAATTTTAGAATGAGACCGTGCCTCTTATCCCTATACACCCCATCCAATTGAACAAGCTTTAAGGGAATCTAGAAGAGTCCTCACTAGGGTTTACTCTCAAAAAACTAGCATACCTCATATTGATTTCGGTTTACCTCATCAAAATAGAAATAGCACATCATCTTCTGTAGTTGAACAGTCTCCATTAGAAACTCAGGTGTTAGAATTAGGTATCCCAAGTTTCCAATTGATCCCCTTCATCAAGATGGGTTACAGAAAGTAACACTTCAAGAAGGCTTATTCCTTCCAATAGTTCTGGTCAACCACTGCCATGTCTAGATTCTCCACCTGATAATCCAAGACCTAGTGATCATTGTAGTTATCCGTATTCCAAAGAAGACAACATGGCAGGAGCATGAGGAGGTAATCCACCCAATCCTCCAAATACTCCTCTACCATGGTTATGAAGGAGCGCAGTCGTAGTCGCTGGAGTACAACATCAATTTCCTAAACACCCAGATAAGCTTCTCCCTAAATTCAACTCGGATAATAAAGAACCTGTTGAAAATCACATAGATAAGTTTATCCTTGTTGTTCAAACCATGAATGGGAAACATGAAGACATAGTGTGTTGTATTTTTCCTTTAAAATTTGAGGGAAAGGCATCAGCATGGTATTTTCCTTGGTCCAAGGGTCCATAACCAAATGGGTATAATTTGGTCAGGATTTTTTAGATAAATTTGGAAAAGGTAAGCACTCACTGCCTTAGCCCTTGAATTATCTCATATCAAAATAGATATTAAGGAGCGGATCAAGGATTTTAAAAAATGATTCTTAACCTTGAAGAACAAAATACATGTCACATCTCAACTGCCAGAAGACATTATTATTGAAAATTATGCTTTAGTGTTACCTAAATATTTAGGTATGTTTTTTACATAGGCCAATAAGGCTACCCTAGTTGAAAACTTTGAGGATGTTATCAAGGTTGAAAAAAATTCTTTCATTTATGAACCTGAATGAAATGGAAAAATTGATAATGTTATTTGTAGAAGAAATGAAACCTCATCCAAGTCACATTCAAACAAGGATTCCAAAGCATTTGATGTTGAACAACTTCAGAATGATATCAGAGATTTAACAAAAGAAGTGGTGGGATTGAAGAAAACTAAGTCAGAAGGCTCTTCTTCTAGAGGGTATTTTAGGAACAAATTTAGGAAAAACATTGTTACTAATAATAAAACAAATCCTCTTATTGATGTAGCAGTAAATGAAGAAATATTTAATATCATACGAGCAGTTTTATCTATGCCGGAATCCTCTTCTAATCAAGAAGTTGTTGACCAAGAAGAAGAAGAAAACTATGAAAATGAGGATGAACATCAAGAACAACAACAACAACAGTTAGTGGGGCACTTCTAGGATATTTTAGTTAAAGATGCCAAGAGTAAACCCCCCAAAGAAAACATGCTTATAATACTCGCATCGAGGGATTAATGGGTACTCCTAGGGCATCAAGCTCGAATCCAATTAAAGGAAATAATAATCCTCAGCCTTCCAAATAGTCTCATTCCATTCAAAGTCCACAAAATTTATAATTGCAATATGAGGTTATTGAAGATTTGAAAAATATACGTGCAAATATCGGTATGTACAACCTACTTCAGATTTTTCCTATGTCCAATGGTCCTATTATAACCCCTACAATGAGTTCAGATACTCAAAATACCCAAAATAATGTAGCTGCTAACACTAATTTGAATAGTAATTTAATCTATAATGATAAAGGAAAATCAACAACTGATAAAACCCCATTGATAGGTTAAAATTCAACATCTACAACCCCCCCTTTCCTCCTAACATTTGAAATTTATAACAGAAATGTACATAATTGTATGGTAGATTCTGGAGCTTCATCTAATGTAATGCGTTTGTCAGTTTGTAGAAGGATGAATGCAAAATACGCTCTGTGTGAAACACATATTACATAATTAGATCGTTCATATGTGAAGGTAATAGGAGAAATAAAAGATGTGCTAATCAGGCTGGCAATTAACCCATCAATTTATCAAATTATAGATATTGGTGTTGTTGATATTCCTGATGCTTATGGTTTTTTTTAAGCAGATATTGGTCACAGAATCTGAATAATTTTTTCTCAATCGATTGGTCAAACAATGGCTTCCTAAAAATGGTAAATCTAATCAGGTTGAAATTGGAAGAGAAATATATTTGAAGCATACTATAACAGAATTACACGATCCTAACGAACCAGTGTTTTTTTTCTGATTCTATTATGGGAAATTACATGTATGAACTTCATTTTGGAAATTTTAAGGTTGAAAAATCTCCATTTACATGCATAGAACAACAATCTAAAATTTCTAAAAAGTTCTG
>LPNX010504879.1:1507225-1570264 GCA_001517045.1 Pseudotsuga menziesii | reverse complement strand
ATTGTTAGGGGGATTAAAGCAGTTAACCATACTCAGTTTGCTGATGACACCCTCCTTCTAGGCAGTGCGAGTCCTTCTTCAGCAAGGAAGTTCAAAGAAGTTCTGGACAAATATCAGGATATTTCAGGTAGCCTCATTAATTATTCCAAAAGTCAAATCTTCAGTTGGAACTGTTCCCCTCTAGAGCTTCTCTCTCTCTCTCATATTTTACAGATAGAAGGAAACCCCCAATGGACGAAGTTCAAGTATTTAGGCATCCCAATTTTCAAAGATAAGCCCAAAGTTGCAAGTTGGGATCCGATGGTGGAAAAGATTAAATCGAAAATCAAGGTTTGGGGTGCCTCCTGGTTAAATTTGGCAGGGAAAACTGTCCTTATAAAATCAGTTCTTGCAAGTATGCCAGTTTTTCAGTGCTCCATGCTTCTTGCCCCGGTCACTGTTCTTCGAAAGATTGAGGTGATTTTGAGGAGATTCCTCTGGAAAGGTGGCAAACAAGGAGAGAATAAGCTCCCATTGGTCAAATGGGACAAAATCACGGCTCCTTATATAGAGGGGGGTCTTCATTTGAGGGATCTCAAAGCCCAAAATCTAGCTCTAGGCGCCAAGCTTCTCTGGAATATGGTATCAGGGAAACTCTCTTGGAGTAAACAAGTTCTTTGGAAAAAATACTTCTCAGGTCCTCGGATCAGATGCTTGGATCAAGGACCAAAAGTGGCCAAAGGCTCCTCGGTGTTTGCGCTCTGCTCCAAGGCTTTCCCCATTATCTCCAGCAAGCTAACCTGGGTCCCGGGAAATGGGAGGAAAATCAGAATTTGGGAAGATTCAATCTTAGGGAGTCCCCCACTTGGAAACATGGAAGGTCTGGAGGGTATCAGAAGATTTCTGTCAGCCCAGGGGATTTCATCTCTTATGGATATTTCCTTATGGAACCCGGAAGGAAGAAATAAATGGATGGGTTGGGCCATCCCAGAGTGCCCCCAAAATCTGGAAGAAGAAAAAGTTCATCTCCTCCAATTACTGAATGGAAAGGCCCCTCTAGCTAAACGTCTAAAAGATGCCCGTGGGTGGGGATCTAAGTCAGGGAATTATTCTGTGGTTGAAGGATATAAAAGTATCAAAGCTATTCCTCATGTGCCTAGAAACCCAGCAATCTGGAATTACATTTGGGGGACCAAAACTCTCCCAAAAGTGGATCAGTTCTCTTGGATTTTGGCCCATCAAAGTGCTCTTACTGCTGAAAATCTGCGTAAAAAAGGATGGGAAGGTCCCTCTCGGTGCCCTCTCTGCCTCGTTGCAGAAGAATCCTCCTCCCATATCTTTCTCTCCTGCCCTTTTGCCGCGGAAGTTTGGAGCTTAGTGACTTCCCCCTGGCAAATTCCCGTGCATTTTGATGATGTCCCCTCCCTTCTAAGTCAATGGTCTCTCTCTTCTCCTGTTAAGCCTCATGCGAAGGACTCCCTTGCTGTCGCCTGGTTGACTCTTCCAAAATTTATCTGCTGGAAACTCTGGCTTGAACGCAACAACCGTATCTTCAGGGGAATTATCTCCCCTCCTAGTCGCGTGATGGCCAGAATTAAAGCCCTTTTAGGAGATTTCATCCGTTGTTGTCTTCCTATTAGTCTCCATTCTCCCCTTTCAAGAGACGAAGAAATCTGGTTCAATAGCCTGAATCCTGGTACCTTTGTAGACCTTCCTCAAAACACCCCCTCTCTGCAAATTTGGGAGATCAGAAAAGATAAGGCTGATTTTGATCAGTGGATTAGTGAATTAGGAAGAAGTCTTCTCTTCTTCGATGGAGCTTCTAAAGGAAATCCAGGGGCGGCAGGAGGGGGAGGGGTGCTCTTTGACCCCGGCGGACATTTGAATCTCAGTTATGCCTGGAATTTGGGAAGCGACACTAATAATATGGCTGAAGATCTTGCCCTTTGGCAAGGATTAAGACAGGCTATTCGTCTCGGAGTCCAAGAATTAATGGTGGTTGGGGACTCGAGGATGATCATCCAGCATCTCTTCAAACAGGAGTTGCCCTCCTCTTTTCGCTTAAAACAAGTGATCCGAAGAATTTTACTCCTAATTCCTCTCTTCCGATATATAGACTTCTTCCACGTCCTAAGAGAATTAAATAAACAAGCCGATAACGCTGCAAATGAGGCTATCTCCTTAGATTATGGGGTTCTCAGCCTTAATGGAATTACAAGGGTGGATCCAATCCCCTAAGTCAAGGGTTCCGTTGATAAATCCGATGAAGGGGGGCTCGTGGCATAGGGGCCCCAGCTGCGCGTCAGCAGTCTTGGCTGATCCGTGGCTCCCTCTCCTCTCGAATCATGGTGACACGCGCCAAGCGGCTCTTCCATCCGCCATGCAATTTCCTCCCATTAAATTCCTCGGCTGTCCAAATCCTTCGCAGCATTTTCGCTTGCTGCTTCTTATGATGGCGTTTAATTATTCCTACANTCCGGTGGCTGTGCTCTCGGTGGTTTTCCTGTCAGCGTTGGTTGACATGGCTGAGTCAACAGGTTCCTTCGCCTCCTCTCCGGATCCTGTGGAGGAGTTGGTGGCTGATATCAAGGTCCTCAAACGCAGAGTTCGCAAGCAAGGAGACTGTCTGCGCCAGATGGATGTTATGGGTGGGAAACGCTTGAGTCAATTAGAAGAGGATATTGGGCGTCTGCGCACGGAATCTCACGAAGCCATGAAGAACCTGGAGGCAGGGGTTCAGCATGCATTGGTGAAATTGGACCTAAGGCTGCATACTCTGGAGCAGAAATGGGCCAAATGAAAGAATGTCGGCTCTGCAGGGTCTATCAACCCAGGTGCAGAAGTTATTCGGAGTTAGTTAGACTGTGTCAGTTTTTTTCAGATTAGTCTCAATCTATAAGTCCTGATTTTGTAGTTTTACAGGCATATGTAATTACTCTATGTAGTTTGCAGTCCTGGTAGCCGAGTTCTCAGGCTTACTGGTTGTCGTTGTACTCTCTTTTTGGCTTGGCCATCCTTTAATATATATCTCTAACCGTTCTTGTCAAAAAAAAAAAACAACAATCTAAAATTTCTAAATTCACTTATATTAAACCCGATTCTGAATCTCAGAATGCTATAAATATTGTATATAATCAGAATTATGTATATATTAGCGATAGCAAGGTGATTGTAAATAATTTACCATGGACGTTATATTTCAATGGGTCAAAATCTAAAGAAGGAGCCGGGGTAGGGTTCCTTCTAATTGATCCTAAGGGAAATCAAACATGTATAGTTTATAGATTAGAATTTGACTGTACTAACCACATAGATTAGTATGAAGCTCTTATCTAAGGTCTAAAGAAATATTTAGATCTAAACATTAAAGTATTGGTGGTCTATGGTGATTCAAATATTATTGTCTAACAGGTACATAACTCAATTCATTGTATTTCAAAACATCTTCAAGATTATCAAAAAGAGGTATGGAACCTTATTTCTAAATTTGAAGCTTTTAACATAAATTCCATTCCAAGATTCAAAAATCAAGAAGCTGATTTATTAGCTAATGTAGACTCTAAATTAATTCCATTTGAAGATTTTTCTCCTAAATACTTTTCAATTGAGTTAATATTTAGACCATCAATCCCCGACAATATCACTAATTGGCGTGTTTTTGATGATGATGCACATATATTGAATTTATTAACGAATGAAGGTACCTTTAAGGATTCTGCTATTGTTGAGATAATTCATGATGAATACTTAGACAACTTTTCAGTAATACATCCTCACTGTTTGATAGAGAAAGATTTCAATATGGTAAAATCTATCCCTTACTCTATTTTGAAACTGAAATTTTTTTAGGACATCCAGGATGAATTTAAGGTTGTACCAAATTGTAAAACAAACAATTCATGATTGAAGTATGAAACTATAAATTTAGGGACAGTCTCCAATCCTCAAATTGTCAACCTAGGAACAAATTGTACTTCCTTAGAAAAATTAGCTTTTATAAAATTGTTTAGGGAATACAAAGATATATTCGCATGGACATATGATGACCTTAAAACCTTTAATCTACAGATCATGCAACATGTGATCCCAATGAAACAAGATTCGAAACATTTTCAACAGAAGCTTAGGAAAATGATGCAACACTCGAATCAACAGTTAAGAAAGAGTTAAATAAACTCTTAGCTACCAAAATCATGTTTTCCGGTATGCCACACTCAATGGGTGGCTAACTTGGTTCCAGTTCAGAAGAAGAACAATGATATTCAACTTTGTGTCAATTTTTCATAATCTTAACAAGTCATCAGAAAAATATAATTACCCAGATCCTCCCATGGAGCAAATACTCCAAAAGGTTTCTGGCTCTAAGATGTTGTCATTACTTGATGGTTTCTTAGTTTATAATCAGATCCTAGTTTCTCCTGATGATCAACTAAAAACCACATTCATAACTTCATGGGGAACTTATGCATATAGAAAGATGCCCTTCGGTTTGATTAATGTTGGGGATACTTTCCAACGAGCTATGGATATAGATTTTAGGGGTCTAACTAATCATGTCGTATTTGTCTATCTTGATGACGTTGCAATATTTTCTAAACACCGACCTAGCCATATTTTCCATCTTAGAAAGGTTTTTTAGGATTGTAGAAGATACAGTATATCACTTAACCTAAGAAATCAATATTTGTTGTGATCCAAGGGATTTTTGTAGGTTGTATAGTTTCCATAGATGGAATCATGATTGATGCTGAGAGAAATCAAGACATTATATCCAAGATAACTTACCCCTCCAGTAAAAATACTATGCATTCATTCTTGGGAAAAAATATTTTTGTCAGGAGATTTATCCCTAGCTTCTCAGAAATTGTACATCCCCTGCAAAACATGATTAAAAAGGATGCTAAATTTAGTTGGGGAAACAATGAAAAAGAATCATTTAAAATAATTATAGAAGCTATATATGAAGCTCCTACTCTTCTAAGTCATGATTTCATTAAGGATTTCATACTTTATACATTTGCTTTAGATATTTTACACGTTGTTGTTTTTGACTCAACGCAATTAACAAAACCACAAGGTTCCTATATAATTTATGAGTTCAAATTTTAAAGGACCTAAGTTAAAGTATCATGAAGTTGACAAAAAAGCGTTTGTCGTCTTTAGAGCAGTCAAACATTTTTTACATTACCTCTTAAAATACAGGACTAAAGTTGTTCCATATCCCGCGGGAAGGAATTTGTTAGTACAAAAGGATTTAGGTGATAAAAGAGCTCCTTGGATGAAAAACCTTAAAGAATATGATGTTGAGATCAAACCTTACACGGTGGTTACAAGGCAGGGTCCTTGTAAACTTGCTGCAGAGTCAACTCATTTTTCGGTGAATAATTCTGATATTAAAATAGATGAATCTTTTTCTGGCACAAAAAAAAAAAACTATTTCTTTCCTCCTCAAGATTCCTGGTATTCTGACATGAGAATTCTTCTTGAAACAGGGAGTGCTTCAAAAAACCTAGAACCAAAGAAGAGAAGTGGTTAATATTAAAATCAGTTGCTTATCAGCCGATTAATAACATCATTTTTAGGAAGAATTCAGATAGTGTATTATTGTGTTGTCTTAACAAAGATGAAACTTAAACAGTTTTAAAGGAATTGTGCTCTGGTCAGACTGGTGGTCATTTTGGAGGTGAAACGACTACGCATAAAATACATGAAGTTGGTTATTATTTTCCTACTTTATTTCAAGACTCTTTTTCATACGTTAGAAAATGTCAAGACTGTTAAACGGCTCCAGGAAGGGTTAAAAAAACATGCTTTTCCACTACGACCAGTTTCAGTGGAAAGACCATTTCAGCAGTGGAGTCTTGTTATAGTAGGTCCAATCAATCCACCTTCATCCATGCAACATAAATATGTTATCACTGCTACTGATTATTTTACTCGGTGGGAAGAAGTTGCATCATTGCGTGTAGTAAACAACAATCAAGTTGTCATTTTCTTAGAATCTTCTATTATTACTCGGTTTGGTGTGCCTGAATCTCTAGTTTTTATAACGCTTCTTGTTTTTATTCTATTGAGTTCAAAAAAATTGCTTTAGAGAAGGGTATCAGAGTCAGATATTCTATAAGTTATTACCCTCGGGGTAACATCTTAGCCGATTCCACAACCAAAAACCTACTAAAGATTCTGAAGAGAACCATTCCCATAGATCATCGGAATTGGCATACTGCCTTACACAATGCACTTTGCGCAAACAAAGTAACTCCAAAATATGCAACAAGAAACTCCTTTCTTTCTAGTCCATGGTATTGAAGCCTTTCTCCCTCCCAATATTTTATTACCTTCTTTACAGTTAGCAAAATCCATCCAGGATGTAAATTGTTCTACTATGGAGAAGAGAATTAATACTCTGATTAAGTTAGAGGAAGATAGGGAAAGAGCCAAAAACAAATTGTGAAACATCAACATATTGTAAAATATTGGTTTTATCAAGCCTCAATCTACAATAGAGATATGCAAGTAGGTGATTTTGTTCTAAAGTGGGAGAAATCCCATGAAGACAAAGGTGAACATACAAAATTTCAGCGTCTTTGGCTAGGACCTTATGTCAGTACTGAAAAAATGGGCCCAAGTACCTTTCGACTCCAAGTACCTTTCGACTCCAGCCCTTGGAGGGTCAATCCAAAACCTTTCCGATCAATGGGTTGATTCTTAAAAATTACTTTCGCTAATTTCTATCAAATCCTTAAATTTGGACATAGTTTGTTTTATTTTGTTAATATTTGTACAATATTTATTTTTTTGGTTTAGTTTGTTCCAATATTCATCACAATTCTGAAAATAATTGGGGCATCTTTTAATGTACAATTCAGTTTGTTCTTTGTATTTCCTTAAGGCTCATTTCATCTGTAAGTAATTCCAAGTGTTTTTCTAAATCAATTGTTTTCAAGTAATGATCTCGATCATTATCAAATCATTACTCTTTGCAATATTTAAAATCTCGAATGTATATATTCTGTCAGAAAAGGTATCTGTAGATAAATAAACCCCTGCAGTTTGGATTTCAGTTTGTTCATTCATTCTTAGTAATTGTGATCAAGTATGTTCTTTCATATTTCTCAAACTGCTGAGATTTTCCTAAATCTGAAATAAACCTGTTATAAAATTTAAAAATTTATGAATGCAGTTAGGATTAATCCTCTATAGTCTGTTTTGTTATTATAGTAAAGATAGTTGGTAAGCTATTTCTTCAGAACCTTGTACACGGAAAATACTTATGAATCTGGATTATTAGTCATCTTTCAAACTCATTTACAATTTGGAAAGTTTCTCGATATGTTTCATTTATAAACTTTTGATTTTATGAAAGTAGGAACGGAAGGTCTTAGTAACGAGCCAGTCCGCTTAGGATCATGGGAATCATTGGTATGATATTACCAAAATTCAATTATCGGGATGTGGTAGTGGCTCTTGGTCTTATGATCAAGAGATAAGGGGTCTCAATAATGAGCCATATGATTCATCTCTGATGATGTCTGTGAGTGACGTTGTCATTTGGTTACCACACTAGGGAAGCGATTCCTACTTTTATAAAGTTTAGTTTAAAAAAACTGAATGAAATGATGCCCGGTTGAATTATTTTAATAGATGGAACATGTTCTAGGTATTTTTCAAAGAAGTAAATAGTTATATATTTATACGGATGGTTCAGATTATATTTAATTTTTGAGTACTTGGTTTTGACGAGGTAATATTATTTATCTCATCTACAAACAAAAATATTTATTTACATTATGGAGGAAGGTTCTGAAAGTTTTTGCAATTATGAAAATCATTAAACACGGGTTTGTATCAGATTGAGATTATCTGATTTCTCAGAGTAAGTATTAGACCATATCTTACACAATTTTTTGAAGCAAGATGAACAAAGATAATTGGTTTTCCCATGTATGTCTCCATTTGTTGGCAGCCAACAACCTTTTCCCTTTTTATTTGTTTTTGGTTAATAAAAAGTGACATCAACTTTCTTCTTTAATAAATTCTTTAGAAAATTATTAAAGAGTTCCTTCAAAATATATGATTCTGAAGGTACTCTCAATTTGAGGACACTAATTACTTGAGTAAAAATCATTTATAGCATATCAATCTATGTTGTTGAGGTATCATTGATAATCAATTTAGCAGCTATTAAATTTGCTTACTATATAATCATTTTTTCTTTACATATATTTAAATTTTGATTATATTTGTTTGATGATGATACAGTTTCAGTTAATCTTTCATTAAATCGAAGGCATACTAATCTCATTTTGAGACCGAGTCAAAATTTGCTTCTATGATTTTAACCTCATCCTTCCCACATGATCTTCTCATGTTGATTAATACCAAGGCTTCATGTTTTGTTTATCATTCTAAGTAAATTATAAGTGATAAAATGCATTTATTATCTTATGTAATGGTTGTTAGGATTATTAATCCTCCCTTGACCATAATGTCTATTAGAATATTTAGCCTAACTTAGGAACCTGAATTAATTAATTGGGTCCACTTGGCCTAATGGGGTCACATGTACCAGTCATTGGAGTGTGGGGAACACTTATAAAGGTTAACTTCCACTTACTGCATGTGAATGCATCATCTTGGGCGCCTCCTAGACCAATCCCTACATTTTAGGAGCCACTGGGGGTCGTGGCACCAACCTACTTCAGTTAGTTGGATTTAGTACTAGTTAGTCTCAGTTAGCCCCCAATTACTTTCAGTTAGTTCACAATCAGTTAGATAGTGCAAGCTTTACATGGATAATGCATGGTTGCATGTGGAGTAGGTGCCTTTTCCCACCTACCACACTCATTTGCATTGAGTTAACTAGTTGTCACTGATTGTTTGAGTTGTTGGACATCTGGGAGTTGATTTGTTGGACTCCGACATTGATTGAGACACCATGAGTTAGATGGTCAGTTAGCTACAGTCAGATCTAGTGGATAGATTCGAATTGCATGGCATGCATTCAAATTATTTTCCTATGTAAACTATTGTAACACCTGATTTTATTATTGTGAATGATACTGTAAATTCCTGCGCAATAATTGTCTATTTCCTGTGTGGTTTGTTTTGTTTTGTTTGTATCGTCATTCTCCATTTACTACAAAAATTATTAGAATTATCTGCTTGAATATATAAATGGAATTCAAATTCTAATATGGTATCATAGCCTTCTCATGCAGGTTTCATGCTTGCTTCTCCCCATTGAACATCAGAAGCAGTTGGGTTTCCACAGAGTCCCCTATGATGATTTTCTAGCTCTGGATTTATTCAGAGCAGTGAAGAGGGTGTGATGGACCCTGAAAATATGTTCATATTGAGAGGAAAATCATGATTCTAATAGTTCATATGTTTTAGTGTTTTGCAATGATATTTTACAGGTTCAACTTCATATGGATTTGATATTATCAGTTCCTCTTCTTACTCCATCCATAAGATATTCAGAATGGAATTCGAAGATGATTGCATCTTTGAAGAGACAAGGTCTCTATGAGGTATCTATGGGACATGTTAAAGAGTCTTATGAATATGAGAAAGACTGGCTAAATTACGGTGAAAGAGCTTATGGAGCAATATGTGGGACTTTTTCTCGAATCTTTCTTATAGACCTTATTGAGTTTGCAGAATACCCAAAGGATCTCTGGATAGAATCTTTGGGAAGCACAGTGAGGATTGTTATATTAGAATGGAGAGCACATTCAGAACCACAAGAGTTATTTACTCAGAAGTCTCAATCTCTACTCTCTCTAATGAAGTTGTTCAATGTAACGAACATAAAATAAATAAATATTAAAAATAATATTAATAGATAATTATTAATTAATAATTAATAATTATCAAAGAGTCATGACTGTAGGTTGGAAAGTCACGAATGGACGTATATAAGTCCGACCATTGTAAATGTATCATATCTATTCTATCATCAATTTATATATTATTATGGCTTATTTAATATTCCAAGTCTTTTAGTAATATTATTTGTGTAAGTGAATAATTTATTCACTTCAAGTGGTATCAAAGCCTCGTTGGCTAGATTCCGGCCTTTGGCCATTTTATCGACTTTTAGCCATTATTCCAAGTTTCCTAAATTGGGTCTTTGACCATAAAAATAGAGAGTAAAAGGAAAAAAAGTGAGATGTAAAAAGATAAAAAGAAAAAATAAAAAAGAAAAAAAGGAAGAAGTAAAAATAAAAATAAAAAAAGAGAAGAAGGGAGAAGATCCCATAAAGAAAGGAAAGAAGAAAACAAACGCCCGTGGTTTTATAAAACAAACCCTTGGTTTTATTAACAAACCAACTCACACCTTAATTAAGTTATTTACTTATTGAAAGGTTATTGGATATTAAATAATAACTCATACCTTAATTAGGTTGAGTTTAGTCTTTAATTCTCTTTATTAAATAACATAAAATCTAGAAGTGCATAAAGAAGTGAGATTTGAACTTGGGTGGGGAAGTTAACAATCATTTTTCTCAACCACCTAATCTACACACAATCCACAAAGAATTTAATCTAAATCAAAAGGTTAACGAACGTGGAGATCCAGGTGCCTTGTTAATATTATTATTATATTTATGAAAAAATATTATTAATATTAATAATTGTAATAATTGTAATAATTACAATTATTATTTAATACCAAAAAAGAAAGAATACCATTATTATTCAAGAATTCGAAGTCAAATACCCTCCTATCGTCGAAAAATTTGAAGACCATTTATTGCCAAAGAAGTCAAAGGAAGATCAATCATCGCCGAAAGTCGAAGACTATTCACCTTCGAACACAAAAATGGAGTCTCATGGTGACAAAAAAGGAAGATTCCAGAAGACCGACTCAAAGGTAGCCATTGACATTCTAAAACTTGAAGGGATTATTCAAAGCAAGCCTATTAGAATCACTATTTTCCCAACCAACGAGGAAAATCACATTAACGTCAGCTTGGCAAATCAATTACTCGTCCCAGAACTAAGTATAACCGAAAAGAAAGATAAATATGTTGGGAAGCAATATGCCATTAGGGACTTAGAACTAACAATTGATGAGTATAAGTTCACATCCCGATTCAATGTTACGAGTATTTATCTAAATGAAGTTGACACTTATCGTGGATGGAAACATTGGGAGCAATCATCTTAAATATGAAGAAAAAGTTTTTAACATTTCCATATAAGAAGAAACAAATCAAACTGCAAGATGTTTCAATGAAATCAGATTCTGAGGATGTGTCATTTGAAGATTTCAAAGACATTTCGAAGATGATTTCACAAGAAGATCAAAAATCAAGACAAAAGATGCAGAAAGAATTCAACAAAGTCATCGAGGACAAAGAAGAAGAGATATCTCGTTTAAGAGATCATAATCAGAAGTTGCTCTTTCAAATTAAGAAGGCAAAAGATAGGGCACAGGACCATCAAAAGATAGAAGAGGAAAATCGAGATCTACAGAAGAAAATACTAGAGCTTAAAGACGATGCGAAAAAATAAGAAGAAATGATCAGGAATCTTAATAATGCTAAAGATTTAGTCGGAAACAAGTTGGTGCACATTCAGAAGAGGACATCAAAAATTTTGGGCTCAAAAAAACAAGTTGAGGAAAAAAAATCAAATACAAATTCAATCATCAATACAGATAAAAAAGAAGTCAATCCAGCAAATGAACAAACAATAAAAACTCCTTATCGACCCCCTAACTATACAAGTCATTTTGACCAACGACAGGGTCAAAATGTACATAAACAGATAGGTTACGATGTCAAATGTGAAGGAACACAAAATCTACAACCTAAACAAAAAACAAGAATTTTTATCCAGCAAGGAGACCAATAGGCAGCTCGGATGAAAGTAAATCTTGGATGGATCACTCCCAAGGAAATGCGACAATTCAGTTCAGGGATTCGGAAATTATATCACTATGTCTCATCAAGTGTCGAAGTTACAAGTTCAGAGAGACATGGCAAGACGTTATTCATAACTGAGAAGTCCTTCACTAAACAAGCTTTGAGGGCAAAGCTTCCCTTAAGGGGAAGGCAATGTAACGAACATAAAATATATAAATATTAAAAATAATATTAATAGATAATTATTAATTAATAATTAATAATTATCAAAGAGTCATGACTGTAGGTTGGAAAGTCACGAATGGACGTATATAAGTCTGACCATTGTAAATGTATCATATCTATTCTATCATCAATTTATATATTATTATGGCTTATTTAATATTCCAAGTCTTTTGGTAATATTATTTGTGTAAGCGAATAATTATTCGCTTCATTCAAGATGAAGAAGAAGCAGAATCTTCCTCACAGTCAATTCGAATTGAAGAAAGTCTCCTTGGAGTGACTCCTTCTCCTGTTGCTCCCGAAGTGTATGAGATCTCTGATATCTCATCTCCTTGCATGGCTGATCCAGAAGAAGACATTTGAATCTCTACTATTGAAGAAAATATCTCCTTCCATTCTATGAAAAAATTCTCCAGTGATTCTTCTATTATAAATTTTGTGCATAGTTTACCGGTGATTTCTCCAGGAAAGGGTGAGGAAATTGATTTCTCTGTCTCTAATGATGTTGATGGTGTGCAGATACGTAATTCTTTGGATATTTTGGAAATAATATCATATTTTAGGGGTGATCGATTCACTCTCATTGATCTAGAGCTTCCAACAAATTCCTACATGATTGCACTCACCGATACTCAGGGTTTTGAAGAAGGGGAAAACTGTGCATCTACCATCTCGGTGGAGCACACTCTTGGATCTGATATGGACTTTATTGGATCTAATATTATCTTGTTTGGATATGATCTAATATTACTTGGCTCTAGGGTTCAAGATATTTTAGTACTGCTTGTAGCTATTCTCATCAATTTTGGTTTGAAGAAACAAGTACCAAAAATCTCTTTCAAAGGTTTTGAAGAAGGATAAAATTGTGCATCTACCAGCTCAGTGGAGCACACTCCTGGATATGATATGGAATTTATTGGATCTGATATGATATTATTTGGATATGATCTGGTATTACTTGGTTCTAGGGTTCATGAGATTTCAGTACCGCTTGTAGTTGTTCTCGTCAATTTTGGTGTGAAGAAACAAGTACCAAAAATCTCTTTCAAAAGTTCTGCTAGGGATTTGATGTCAGTTTTCTCTCATGAGTTTTCTGATATTATATTTTTTAAATATTTGGATATTTTGGAAATAATTTCAGGTTGTAGGAGTGATCCATTCACTCTCATTGATCTTGACCTTCCAGCAAATTTCTACATGACTGCATGCACCGATATTCAGAATTTTGAAGAAGGAGAAAATTGTGCATCTACCATCTCGGTGGAGCAAACTCTTGGATCTGATATGAAATTTATTGGATCTGATATGATCTTATTTGGATCTTATCTGGTATTGCTTGGTTCAATATTTCAGGTTCATGAGCCTTCAGTACTGCTTGTAGCTGTTCTCGTCAATTTTGGTGTGAAGAAACAAGTACCTCAAGTCTCCTTCAAAATTGTTGCTAGGGATTTGATTTCATTCAACACTTTTGGATGTGATATGGAATTATTTGGGTCTGATATGATCTTTTTTAGATCTGATCTGATATTACTTGGTTCAATATTTCAGGTTCATGAGTTTTCAGTACTGCTTGTAGCTGGTTCCATCAATTTTGGTGTGACAAATCAAGTACTGCAAGTCTCCTTTAAAATTGTTGTTGGGGATTTGATTTCACTTCACATTTTTGGATCTGATATGAACCTTTTTGGATCTGATATGAACATTTTTGGATCTGAAATGAACATTTTTTTATCTGATTTATTTTTTGATCTGATAATATATTTGGTTCAAGTTTTAAGATTCAAGAGCTTGCAATATTGCTGGTAACAGGTTTCATCAATTTTGGTGTGACAAATCAAGCACCGCAAGTCTCCTTCAATTTTGTTGTTGAGGATTCGATGTTAGTTTTCTATTATGAGATTGATGATATTATATTTTTTGAATTATTGGATATTTATGAAGCTATATCATATTATGGAGCTCAATCATTCGCTCTCCATATTCCCAGGGATTCTCTACCTTTGGTCACATGCCCATCTCCTCACAGAACTAGTAAAGAGGAAGACATTATGCATCCGCCTGGACAGTTGCTCCTAACACTTGGGGATGATTTTACCACTCATGGTTTGCTATTCAAGGCTTAAATATATTAGTTTCTTGGGTGTTCCTCACATGGTTCGAATTCTAAAGCACATTTTCTCTCTCTTCAGATAATTTCAGCTGCTCTACATGGGTTCAGTTTTCACCGTGCAGCTGCTTATATTTCTGATTCAATTGAGTGCAGTGTTCTTCTTCCAAAGAGGAATATTCCTCTAGACATAAGCAATTTGTTTGGATTCATGGGTTCACCTGCACATAACCAAGAAACTGTTGTTGCATAGTGCTGCAAATAGTAGCAAAAATTTTCACAAGTTTTTTCAAAATTTGTATTCCTGCTTATTTTGAGGGGGTTTTTTTTCCCATGAGGTTTTCCCCTATTTCCTTAGTTGTATTAAGTAGGATTCTATCTTTTAGATTGTATTTGGGTGACCTATGGTCTTGTTACCAGGGCTCACAATTATCCAAGTTAGGATTCAGGGGGGGTGTTAGGATTATTAATCCTCCCTTGACCATACTGTCTATTAGATTATTTATCCTAACTTAGGAAGCTTAATTAATTAATTGGGTCCACTTGGCCTGATGGGGTCACATGTACTAGTCACTGGAGTGTGGGGAACACTTATAGAGTTTAACTGCCACTTACTGCATGTGTATGCATCAGTTTGGACACCTCCTAGACCAATCCCTATGTTTTAGGAGCCACTGGGGGTCCCGACACCAACCTACTTCAGTTAGTTGGAGTTAGTACTAGTTAGTCTCAGTTAGCCCCCATTTACTTTCAGTTAGTTCACAATTAGTTAGATAGTGCAAGCTTTTCATGGATAATGCATGGTTTCATGTGGAGTAGGTGCCTTTTCCCACCTACCACACTCAGTTGCACTGAGTTAACTAGTTGTCACTGATTGTTTGAGTTGTTGGACATCTGGGAGTTGATCTGTTGGACTCCAACATTGATTGAGACACCATGAGTTAGATGGTCAGTTAGCTACACTCAAATCCAGTGGATAGATTCGAATTTCATATCATGCATTCGAATCCGTTTCCTATGTAAACTATTGTAACACCGGATTTTATTATTGTGAATGATACTGTAAATTCCTGAGCAATACTTGTTCGTTTCCTGTGTGGTTTGTTTTGTTCAGTTTGTATCTTCATTCTCCATTTACTGCAAACATTATTAGAACTATCTGCTTGAAGATCTAAATGGCATTCAAATTCTAATAATGGTTAGAGTAATAATGTTTATTCATAATATAATATAAGCATTATCTTAAAACTATGCTTAAATGATTATTCAATCCTACATGTGTAATTTATCCTAGCTACAATGGTGCTCATGCAAACAAAATTTCCAGTGAATTTTATGTGATATTTGTCTTCTACCCTAACTAGGATCGAAACCATGAATCACTATACCATTGAATGATGTGTGACACTTATTTTATATGGTACAACTATGATATGCATGTCATTTCATTGGGTTCTATGATCTGTGAAGGTCATTTCCATTTATAATTCATGTATGAGACCATAATTTTGTTGTTTGTATCATCATTAACCTCAATTTCTCAAACCCTATCATGAATCTTGTATCATTTTGGTCGTGATGGTGGTTGAATTTGGGGTTTTTGCATAGGGTTAGCTTGAACTAGTTTTTCATTTTCCATTTGCGTTTATGATCACTCTCAAAATCACCCTGTTTATCAGCTGAGCGTTGAAACAATGGATCCCATGTGTAGATTCGAACCAACTGGGAGTGAACTATTGGAGATTGAGCCTGAGTCTACTCAATTGATTGAGAAAATCGATACAGAAGTGACCCGATAATTTTCTTTGTCACTTAGAGAAAACGTTGTCCAAATTGGGAACTTGCGTTTAGTTATTATTGAAGACATCATAGCAAAGGCTATGAAGCTACCACAAAAGGATGAAATATAGTTTAAGTAAAGAGAAATTAACAGAGCGAAATGGAAACATTTGTTGTTCCCTATGCTAGAGAATTTTGATGATAAACATCGATATCCAGCGAAGCTCCTCATACCTCAATGACGGCCTCTTCTACAACTAATTATAAGGCACATCTCTTGCTATGGTGGGTTTTCTTGTGTACATTTTTATCACCTCAATATTTGTATGGCATTCAAGGGTTCTAGGGTAAATTTACCTTGCTTCTTGTTGAATAGTTTGGAAAAGATGGCTTATGCGGTCCAAAATACATTAGGAGATCAAGACTGAAGCTTATTCCATCATGGTTTATTCAAAATTGATATGCAATACCAATTGTATATGATGGGTCAGAATTGGGATCAATTTTTAAATGAAATTAATTTCGGCCAGACCCTGTTTTGGACTTCTCCTCTCCCTAAGATCCGACAGAAAAGGAGATGGTCCTCTATGCATGAACCTTCTAAGTTAGGCTCTAATTAAACCTTAATGAGGCAAGTGTCCGTAACCATATCCTAGCGAAGGATTTAGGGTGTGATTTGACAGAGAATTATACTATTTGAATTGTTGAAATTCATGTTAATCTATCGCACCATGTGCGAACTCGTAGTATACCTACACAGAAGCTAGAGGGGTTAGCAAGTTGTTGAAATAAAGATTCTTCCTGTGAAAGTGAATGTAAACACAAACAAAAGGAGTCATATTTTGTGAGCATGAGGTTATTCAATCATAGTATGGATACGATTTCCATTCCTGTTATGATACAACAACAAAAAGAGTCTCCTTTGATAGAGGTTGTAAGTGACAATGATAATATATCTCCAATTCGTGAAATTTCCCACAATGGTGATGAAAAGAGTATGGAGGTTAAAAACCCCATGATGTCTTGTGCAAAGGAATTCGTTGAAATATCATATCCTTTTATATCTGAGCAAAAACATTCATACACCGGGGACTCCTCGACTGCTAGTAGTAAAAAGAACCTTCAACAAACTCTTAAGAAAATACTTGAGGATAGAATTTCTCAGTTAGAAACAAAATTGAGGGAGTCTCATTCTAATATGCTCGGTAATAGGAAGAGATTAAGACCCTTAAAAGCGAGTTGTCGCAGTGGGTAAATCGATGGCATGATTTGAAACTCAAGAAAGACAAGTATAAATCCTTTAAAAAATCATTGGCCTCTGCAAATGAAAGATTACAAAAACAAGGAGAACAATAGAAGATTACAATTATGAAACTTCGACCTAGGTTGGCCGAGGCTTGACAAGCAGCAAAATTACAAATCATGACTTCAAATAGTTTTATTGTTTCAGTTTATCTTTGACAGGTTGTTCAATTCATCACAGGTAAATAATTTAATTAGCACATCTATAGAATCAAAGATTCTGTAGAAGTGAATAGGGTTCTTTTTGTTTGTTGTTCCTTGATTGAATACAAGTTTAAATGAAAATTTAAAGTTCTGTTGAACTTCTATTGCAGGTGGCTTACGTATTTTTCATGGATGTGTTTTGTTTCGTTGATGTTGTTGGGCTTATGGAAGTTTCATTTCCAGGTGTTAAACTGAATTCCTCTTATGATGCTATCACTTCCAGGAGCTTTTTATTTTGGGGAATGGTTTAAATTCTTCTTGATGCTTCGTTATCTCATCAATAGAACAATTGTGTAGATTGTTTGTTTTACTTTGACTATTGTTAAACTGATGTGTATCAAGTTTTTAAATGAAAAAGTTTATTTTTTGAATAGGTCCATAAAACTCTCAAAGTAGATAGTTTGTCTTAGTATATAAGTCACGAGGGTGAATTAATATGGGGGATTCGATAGAGAGAAGAAGCTATCATATAAAGTTGTAATTTCAAAAAATTTGAAGTTGATTCTTATGTCAAGATAACACTTGGGTCGACATATGTTTATGAGGTGTCTTGAGAAACTGGTAACATTGTAGTTCCCGTTTTCTTTGATACAGTTATATATACTTGAATATCAAATCTCTTTGGCAGTTTATTTTCATATGTCGATTTACATACACATTGTACTGTGTAGTATTGACTATATTTTTACTTTCGAATACACCTTGTTTAAATTTCTGACTATATGTTGTTTATAGTTATTATTAGATAATTTTCATTATTTGATATAACTTTTATGTCATTATTCATATGATTTATTGTTCTTATTATCTATTTGTATAGATGTTATGATCAGTATTAATTATTATTATAAACTTTCAGATATTGGACATAGTATAACTTGTTGTTTTGTGACAGTACATATGTTCTAGGTAGCAATAATTTATTATTATTTCTTATAACAAATTACTGTAATTTATTTTTATTGGGATTATGATATATTAAAAGAGATTTTTCTCATAGTATATTATATCTTAAAAATCATAACTTACAGTACAACAGGTGACAATAATTAGTTAAAATTGCTCTTGGCCAAGATATATTAGTATAGCTCGCAAATAAATAGTTAGTGTTAATTTAGCAGTTGTTAAATAGATAGTTTTTAGATAATGTTTTATCTGGCAAGTAGTTCTTGAGAAGTTTTTCTTGAAACTTAAACAGAGAAACTCTCCTTAAGAGAGCAAGACTTTGATGGTAGCAGGACCATAACCTATGAGAATTAACTACACCAAACACACCGGGGGTTGCGTTAAGCACCTTGTGTGGGTAAGTTCTCCGTAGTTGGCCATAGTCAGAAAATCAGGCCAACAAATGGCACTAGAAGGAGGGCCTCGAACTATTAATGGATAAAAATGTTCAAAAAAATCTTGTAACTAGTTCATATCTTTCACCGATTGGCAAATCTAATAACACTGTTATTTCAGATACATCAGTTCATCCACAAGTCGAAATTAGTGACTCACCATTTGCTAGTGTTGTTAAGAAAATATTAGAATGAGACCATGCCTCCTCTCCCTATACACCTCATCAGATTAAACAAGATTTAAGGGAATCTAGAAGAGTCCTCACTAGGGTTTACTCTCAAAAAATGGGTATACCTTCTATTGATTTCGGTTTACCCCATCAAAATAGAAACAACATGTCATCTTCTGCTGTTGACCAGTCTCCATTAGAAACTCAGGAGTTAGGATTAGGTATCCCAAGTTACCAGTTCATCCCTTCGTCAAGAGGGGTTACTGAAAATAACACTTCAAGAAGGCTTATTCCTTCCAACAATTCTAGTCAATCACCGTCACCTCCGGATTCCTCACCTAATAGTCCAAGACCTAGTGATCATAGTAGTTCTTCAAATTCCGAACAAGATAACATGGCAGGAGCAGGAGAAGGTAATCCACCCAATCCTCCAAATCCTCCTCTACCTTGGTTAAGAAGGATCAAATCCGCAGTCCCTAGAGTACAACATCAATTTCCTAAACACCCATATGAGTTTCTCCCTAAATTCAACCCGGATAATAAAGAACCTGTTGAAAATCACATAGATAAGTTTATCCTTGTTGTTCAAACCATGAATGTGCAACATGAAGATGTAGTGTGTCGTATTTTTCCTATAACACTTGAAGGAAAAGCATCATCATGGTTTTTTCCTTGTTCCAAGGGTTCATAACCAACTCAGTAGAATTTAGTCATGCTTTCTTAGATAAATTTGGAGAAGATAAAAAACCCGTTACCTTAGCCCTTGAATTATCTCGTATCAAAATAGACAGTACGGAGTGAATCAATGATTTTAATCAACGATTCTTAACCTTGAATAACAAAATACCTGTCTCCTCTCAACCGCCAGAAGACATTATTATTGAAAATTATGCTTCGGTGTTACCTAAATATTTGTGTATGTTTGTTAAGCAGGCCAATAATGCTACCCTAGTTGAAAACTTTGAAGAAGTTATCAAGGCTGAAAAAAATTATTTAACTTATGAACCTGAAAGAAGTGGGAAAATTGATAATGTTATTCGTAGAATAAATGAAACCTTGTCCAAGTCAAAGTCATACAAGGATTCCAAAGCATTTGATGTTGAACAACTTTAGAATGCTATCAGAGCTTTCACAAACGAAGTGTTGGGATTGAAGAAAACTAACTCAGAAGGCTCTTCTTCTAGAGGGTATTTTAGGAACCAATTTAGGCAAAACACTATTACCAATAATAAAACAAATACTCCTCTTGATGTAGAATTAAACGAAGAAATATTTAACACCATTCGAGTAGTTTTATATATCCTTGAATCGTCTTCTAGTCAAGAAGATGTTGATCGGGAAGAAGAAGAAAATTATGAAAATGAGGATGAAACTCAAAAACAACAACAATAGTTTGTGGGGAACTTCTGGGATAGCTTAGTTAAAGATGCCAAGAGTAAATCCCCTCCCCCAAGAAAACATGCTTATAATACTTGCAACAAGGGATTAATGGGTACTCCTGGAGCATCAAGCTCAAATCCAATTAAAGGAAATAATAATCCTCAACCTTCCAAACAGTCTCATCCCATTCAAAATCCATAAAATTTAGATTTACAATATGATATTATTGAAGATTTGAAAAAGCTACGTGCAAATATCAGTATGTACAACCAACTTAATATTTTTTCTACGTCCTGCGGTCCTATTATAACCCCTAAAATGAGTTCATATACTCAAAATACCCAAAAATAATGTAGCTGCTAACACTAATTCGAATAGTTATTTGATCTCTTTTGATCAAGCAAAATCAGCAGCTAATAAAACCTCATTGATAAGTAAAAATTCAACATCTACAACTCCCCCTTTCCTCCTCACATTTGAACTTTATAACAGAAATGTAAATAACTGCATGGTAGATTCTGGAGCGTCATCTAATGCAATGCCTTTGTTAGTTAGTAAAGGCTAAATGCAAAAAACACTCCGTGCGAAACACGGATTACACAATTAGATCGTTCAAATGTGAAGGTATTAGGAGAAATAAAAGATGTGCTAATCAAGCTGACAATTAACCCATCAATTTATCAAATTATAGATATTGTTGTTGTTGATATTCCTGATCCTTATGGGTTGTTTTTAAGCAGAGATTGGTCACAGAATCTAAATGGTTTTTTCTCAAATGATTGGTCAACTTTATGGATTCCTAAAAAAGGTAAAGTTAATCAGATTAAAATTGGAAGAGAAAATATTTGAAGCCTACTGTAACAGAATTACACGATTCCAGAGAACCAGTGTTGTTTTCTGATTCTATTATGGGAAATTACACATATGAACTTGATTTTGGAAATTTTAATGTTGAAAATTATCCATTTAGAGGCATATAAAAGCAATCTGAAATTTCTAATTTCACTTATATTCAGCCAGATTTTGCATCTCAGAATGTTGTAAATATTGTAGATAATCAGAATTATATATATATTAGTGATAGTAAGGTGATTGCAAATCATTTACCATGTATGTTATATTTCGATGGGTCAAAGTCTATAGAAGGATCTAGAGCATAGTGCCTTCTAATTGATACCAAGGGAAATGAAACATGTATAGTTTGCAGATTAGAATTTGACTGTACTAACAACATAGCTGAGTATCAAGCTCTTATCCAAGGTATGAAAAAGATTTAGATATAAACATTAAAGTATTGGTGGTCTATGGTGTGTTACCACCTAAGTTGTACTTAGTGGTTTTTTATCAAGTGAGCCTAGTGAACCAGACAAGGATAACTTGTTCAAACTTCAGAAGACCTTCAATCTTGCTTCTGGGAAGCTTTGTTGTACCATATCACATGTTCATACCCCTTGTGGAGTTGTAAGAAAATTTTCTAGCATGATAGTGTCTGTAAAGACTCGGTCTACTAGACCTCATTTGTCAATCCGATCAGCCCAAGGTGTTTTTTCCCTTGGTTATTATCAATTTTGAATAAACAACTAATAATTTCTGAGTATTTCACTCCATACCTCCAAAGTTGGGGTGGTCGGCTTGGCATTTGGGCCTAATGAGGTTATTAGAGTCTGTGTTTCAATGTATAAACATGTTAGGCATTATTGTCGCGTCATATGAACATGTCTAATCCCCCCTAGGTTTTAAATTTTTTTAATTTTTTCAGTGTTTTTTATTAAAATTTATTTTTTCCAAAAACTTAGGGGATTTTTTAATAGTTTAATTGAAAAAAATGGTTTTGTAATAAAAGTGGGCTCAGAAATCGGATTCAGTCATGTAGGTGCTCATTTTCAAGCTAAGAGCACCCAGTAAACCTATAGACCCACTATTTCCAAGTTTTAAGTGATTTTCCATCACTCAGGTCAGAAAGCCCCAAAAAATCAAATATTGATTATTTAATTGATAAATTAATTAAATAATGGAGAAAACCCAAATCCTAAATCATTGGGATTTGCTCTAATTTGACTGAAATCAGTCTCATCGACTTGGGATTGACTAGATCTGGCCATTCCTTGACTAAAGGAGGTGATCTGGGCTGAACTGGGAGTGCATTAATGCATGCAATCTTGGGAATTTCATCCTCCCTTTCTCCTCCACACGTGTGTGCCTCTCTGGATGAGTTTTGGTGGATGCTTCAGTCAGCAGAGTGAGGTGTCAGTCAAATCAGCTCACCGATTGACAGTTGCACTCAGTGAGACTCAGATCAGGCTCAATTAGACACATATCAGGCCCAGATTCACTCCACGTGCAGATGCAGTCTCTCTCTCTTTGGGATTTGCACCCCCTTAGGTTGGATCTCCTATTTTTTGTATAAATAAAGCTCAGGATGCCTCTTCCAAGCTAGTTAGATTTGGATTGAGGAGCTATTGTTGTTGTAATACTGTGTAATATATTTTTCTATTGGAATAACGTGAAGCTTTGGATGCCAAGACGGTGTAATGCTTTTATGTGTGTGGATTTAACATTGTTTTTTGCAGCTTTGTTGTTACCGGTGTCTTCCTCTCAATTTCTGCATTTGAATCCTGTCTGGCTTAATGATTCGGCCAAATCAATAGGAGTATAGTTGTGCAAGTAAGGTTACTTGCTTTTCAATATCTCATAGCATATATGTTTACAAATTCATATTATACATGTTTAAATAAGTTTATTTGCATGTGATCCCTCTCTATTTTCATATATCTCTATCCAGATCTAATAAGGTTTTTGTGCAGGATTGTTTGTTATTTTTCAGGTAGCAAGGGTTGGATGAACTGTGGATCTAGCTTGAATCCACTGGGAATCTAACTATGTTGTTAAGGCATTGTCCCTCGACATTCCACTAACTAGTCCTTTTTTGCAGATCCATTCCGGCAACAAGCGCTCTTCCTTTCCTCTTCCTCCTTCAAATTTCTTGAAATTCAGTTCGGTTACTTGTTTTCAGCTTTAAAATTGTTTAGATCTATCAATTTCAGAGTTTATTTTATGTATATATTGTTTCCTTAAAGCTCATAAACTAGATCTCATTCCTAAAAGAAAATTTACAAGCATTCTAGATCTAGTTTTAGGGAAAATTGTCATTTTTCAAGGCTGTGAAAGTAGATCTAAAGCTTGTTGAATGCATGGTTTTTTCCTTAGAATCTAAAAAGTTATATTCAGCAATTTAATTGCTTCATATTGGCTGCCCCCAAAGCAGGCCAAGATCCCAAGGAAAGCTTGCTTTCCTTGGTTCTTTTCCGCTTCTTTAAAAACTAGTTTTAACTTAGAATTTTTGGGTAAAAAGTTTGTTCATCCAAAAGTACTTTCAAAGTACTTTTGGGCATATTTAACTGTGATAAGCTTGCTGTTTTTTAGCAGGTGTAACAGAAAAGAGGAGGAGACGCTGTCCGGAAAGCATTTTTGGACCATTCGAAACCTCCCAGGGGGTCTCTGTCTTCCCAAAATTTTAAATTTTTGCAACTTGTAAACCTTTGGCCTCATTCCATATAAGGACCAAGTGGATTAATTTCAGTTTTCTGATATTTTAATTGCTGCTAATAAAAATAAAAATCTCTTTGAATAGGCTCTTTCGAGCCTGTTCACCATTCCCCCTGGGGGGATTTGCGTTTGTGTCATTTTTTACTTTTTGTTTATCTTTTTTTCAATCTAGTGTAGTTCTAATATGCAGGGTAGTATACTTTGACTTATAATAATTTTCATATTCCATATCTGGTGGTTTCAAAGTAATTTTAATACTTACCCCACGAGCCTCCTTTTGAGTCGAAAGGTGAAGAAAGGGTCGTGGTAGTCTAATTAGAAAATTGTGGTTTGCTTATATGTTTATGCTTCATCTGCTATCATCATTTGTTATAGTAATCATAATAAAATCAACCCCTCCTTGATTCCCCGATTGACGTCCACTTGGACCAAAAGAGGTTCTTGGAGGGTTTTCTTTTTAATAAGAACACCTCTTTTAAAATTTACTAAAAACAACAAAGACTCCAGTGTGTATGCTCTGTACTTGTATGCGGTTCGTTCGATCAGTCAAGTTGCATCAAAATCACTTGAGTGACTAGATTAATTAGTCTTCACCTCCCAAGTTAAAAAACCATCAGGCGAAAATCCAACACCTCAAACGAACTATAAACGGTGGCAAAATACCCAAAGGAGTGGGAACAACTGGAAAGTGACCTCGAGGCACCGATCTCTGTCACACCATGATGGGTGCATTATGAACAATAGTCTCCGAGACTCTGTTCCAGCCCACAAACCACCTTGCGGGTAGCCATGAAAGTTCACTTTTGGACATACTCCAAGTACCCCTTGGGTATATCTGGAGTCCCCTTTTCGCCTAATTTAATTCATTCACATTCCACATTAATTTAAAATATACCAAGAGACATTTGCAAAACATTCATTCAAGCGCATGCAAGCACATTATTTTCTCTATTGACTACATTTAAGGCACTAGTGATTTATTTGATCATTTCTTTCAATTATATATATATATATATTGAGTGTCATTACTGTGCTTATCTATTTTAAATCTTGCATCTTATTATCTTTTGTTTCCACTGGTTAATTTCAAAACTCCTAAACAACTTAATCAATATAACACTATCACAGTAAGTAATTAGCCTTAGTAATTTAATAGGGTCTACCCCCCTTGGCTTCGTTAGGAGTTAGCCTGAACGGAGGAGTCAAGAACAAGGTGACAGCCTTGACTCGAGACTTGCCCCCAAGGACACACCGAGTGGATTGAAGATTTCTACCACGTAACCCAGGTGTGTGAAAGGCGGCAACACTTTTTGGCGTCATTTTCCGGGGATAAATATTTTTATTCCCAAGTACAACTTTTGTTTTCTTCCTTTTTGTTTTTTCTTTTCTTAATGAATGCTTAGAGTAGATCTTTAATTTTCATCTCGCAACTCCACTGACCTTTTGTATAGTTTTTATTTTTTCAAAGAAAAGCAAAAAATATTTTTTCTGAAAAGATTTATAAATGCTTATTTTTCTTTTTCACATGGCGACTCCATTGAAGGGATAAAACCCTGCTTTCTCATAAATTTGTTGAGACTTGTTGTGTGTAGATGAGCTCATACGACATAGTAAAACCTTAGAATGCTCATTAGTCGACAAATCCTCTTCAGTACAAAATACATGGTTGATATATGCTACCGATAGGCCATTGTGGATGATGAAGATTATGGTGCTCTAATTTCTAATGCATATCCTTCCATCGATTTCTCAGGCATCCCAGGTTTTCCTAACTATGAACCATATCTCCAGGATGAAAGATATACCCAGGCTCTGACTTTTTGTGGAAATGGCGATTCAACTATTTGTCACATCATTTTTTTTTTGCATTTGTGACAAAACTCAAAATACTTCATAGGGATAATGTGATGCGAATATTTGCTCATTATTTGAAAAATATGGCTTGGGCATGGCTTTGTGGTCTTCCTGATAAATGCATTACCTCCCATGGATATTTTTGTGCTATGTTTTTTGAGAGGTGGCATGATGGTGAGGGAGATATGATGACAGTTGTAGAAAGGACCCTCACCTACCTAAATGAGATAAAGGAGCCCATGACTTCCATTGTAGATGAGGACACTTAGGATGATCCTATTGAAGAGCTTCAGGAGGAGCCCATGATTGAACACATTGTTGAAGACTCTCCTCATGTCACCATAGCTGAAAACATTGAATATTTGAGGTATTATCAAGTGTGTTGCAATGCTGATATTTTTCCAGAAAGCCCTCTAGAGGAACCCACTGAGCAACACATCCTAAGTGATCCCATTGAGTATCTTCAAAAAGTTTCCTTGATTGAAGATAATATTGAAGATCCTTTTCATGATATCATAACAGAAGCCTATAAAAAAACTTATGATAAGATCAGTATGGCGTGTGATGACACTAGACCTTGTTCTCCATATAATGATGACAGTCTGGGAGGTTTACTGCCTTATGACCTTTTTTCTGAAGAAGATGAGTATGAAAATCAGGACAAGTATAACTCGGAGCATGACACAAGTGACGAAGACTCCCTTATCTCCAACAAAGATATTGATGAGGAGTCCTAGACATTCATGGAAAATCCAGTCTATGACATGAATAAAGAGGAAAATAATGAACCAGAAACTTTTGATGGTTTTGTTGATTCTCCTGTCTATGGCATATCTAAAGAAGAGAGCATGGACCTTGTGGCCTTGGGAAACTTTGATATGGAAAAGGAGCATGCAGTTTATCCATATGATCATTCTGAGCCATATATCCGTATCAGTAATGAGGACAAAGAGAACTTGATATCGGAACTTGATATCAACAATGGGGAATCCATCACATATGACATGGATGGGAGTGATGACTATTGGAATTTCATAGATAATCCAACTTGGGAAAATCTTATTAAGAATTCCATCCATGGTATGTCCAGCAAGGGGAGTGTCTATTCAAAAAATTGTGGAAGTCCAATCTACAATACGTCCATAGAGGGGAGCACGGATCTGGATACCTGGGAAAATCTTAGTATGGAAGAGGAGCATTCAAAACCTTCACATGGCCATTTAGAGTCATATCATGTAGAACCGCACAAAGGTATCAGTAATGAAGACATTGAAAAAACGTGTTGTGAAAAGTCAGATGTGATGCAGTCAGTGGAATATCAGTCTCAGCCATCTTTTTCACATATAGAGGTTTCTTATGATTTGGAGCTACTTGGGGCTTGTGCAATGAGTTATCATTTGATAAGCCCCGATGATCAGTATGATGATGTAGTCAGTCTGCCTCATCGTGTCGATTGGTATATCAGTCCTATCCAGTCATGGATAGAAGCAGCATGCACAAGCACATACCATTTTGGGAATAAATTTGGTGAAGTATTATATTCTTATGGTCTCCCATCCATCCCACCCATTCCGGGTCATCACGCAGGTTTGCATTTTCTGAATAAAGTATCCTTACTTTGGCTAGTAACCAAAGACAAGGAAATTTTTTTTATGTTAATAAAATGCTTAGGTGGTTACATTGGATTTATGATTACACTTAACCCTTTTTATATCATGCTTAGAGTAGGAAAATAAGCTCCTTGAAAGAGAGCATTTACTTTCTGCATTTCTATTTTGTATTTAGTTATAACAAAACTTTTCTTTCATTAGTTAGCTACATTTATTTTGTTTGAATAAATCAGCTTGATGGTTCATTTGGATTTTATATAAAGCTTGTGCTATTAACGTTTTCTTGTCAAGTTGAGATGTTTTTACAAGGTGTATAAACCAAAGATTCTGGTGTTCTTGTATCCTCTCCTTGGCCTATGACCAGATCGAGCACACGTCCCACAGTTGGAGCCAGATGTTACCACCTAAGTTGTCCTTAGTGGTTTTTTATTAAGTGAGCCTGGTGAATCGGACAAGGATAACTTGTTCGGACTTCAGAAGACCTTCAGTCTTGCTTCTGGGAAGCTTTGTTGTACTATATCACATGTTCATACCCCTAATGGGAGCTGTAATAAAATGTTCTAGCATGATAGTGTATGTAAAAGACTCGGTCTCCTAGACCTCATTTGTTAATTCGATCATCCCAGTGTGTTTTTTCCCTTGGTTATTATCAATTGTTGAATAAACGACTGATAATTTCTAAGTTTTTCACTCCATACCTCCAAAGTTGGGGTGGTCAGCTTGGCATTTGGGGCTAGTGAGGTTATTAGAGTCTGTGTGTCAATGTATAAACATGCTAGGAATTATTCTCGAGTCATATGAACATGTCTAAGTCCCCCTAGGTTTTAATTTTTTTAATTTTTTCAGTGTTTTTTATTAAAATTTAATTTTTCCAAAAACTTAGGTTATTTTTTAATAGTTTAATTGGAAAATTTGGTTTTGTAATAAAAGTGGGCTCAGAAGTTAGATTCAGTCATGTAGGTGCTCATTTTCAAGCTAAGAGCACCCAGTAAACCTATAAACCCACTATTTCCAAGTTTTTAGTGATTTTCCATCACTTAGGTCAGAAAGCCCCAAAAAATCAAATATTGATTATTTAATTGATAAATTAATTAAATAATGGAGAAAACCCCAAATCCTAAATCATTTGGATTTGCTCCAATTTGACTGAAATCAGTCTCATCGGCTTGGGATTGACTGGATCTGGCCATTCCTTGACTAATGGAGGTGATCTGGGCTAAACTGGGAGTGCATTATTGCATGCAATCTTGGGAATTTCATCCTCCCTTTCTCCTCCATAAGTGTGGGCCTCTCTAGATGAGTTTTGGTGGATGCTTCAGTCAGCAGAGTGAGGTGTTAGTCAGATCAGCTCACCGATTGATAGTTGCACTCAGTGAGACTCAGATCATGCTCAGTTAGACACAAATCAGGCCCAAATTCACTCCACATGTAGCTGCAGTCTCTCTCTCCTTGGGATTTGTGCCCCCCTGGGCTGGATCTCCTATTTTTTGTATAAATAAAGCTCAAGATGCCTCTTCCAAGCTAGTTAGAGTTGGATTGAGGAGCTATTTCTATTGTAATACTGTGTAATATCTTTTGCTATTGGAATAAAGTGAAGATTTGGAGGCCAAGACAGTGTAATGCTTTTATGTGTGTGGATTTAACATTATTTTTGCAACTCCGTTATTACCGGTGTCTTCCTCTCAATTTCTGCATCTGAATCCTGTCTGGCTTAATGATTCAACTGAATCAATAGGAGCATAGTTTGACAAGCAAGGTTACTTTATTTTCAATATCTCGTAGCATATATGTTTATAGATTCAGATTATACATGTTTAAATAAGTTTATTTGCATGTAATCCCTCTTTGTTTCCATATATCTCTATCCAGATCTCATAAGGTTTTTGTGCAGGATTGTTTGTTAGTTTTCAGGTAGCAGGGGTTGGATGAACTGTGGATCTATCTTGAATCCACTAGGAATTTGACTGTGTTGTGAAGGCATTGTCCCTCAGCAATCCACTGACTAGCCCTTTTTTGCATATCCATTCCGGTAACAAGCGCTCTTCCTTTCCTCTTCCTCCTTCAAATTTCTTCAAATGCAGTCCGGTTACTTGTTTGCAGCTTTAAAATTGTTTAGATCTATCAATTTAAGATTTCATTTTACATAGATATTGCTTCCTTAAATCTCATAAACTAGATCTCATTCCTAAAAGAAAATTCACAAGCATTCTAGATCTAGTTTTAGGGAAAATTGTCATTTTTCAAGGCTGTGAAAGTAGATCTAAAGCTTGTTGAATGCATGGTTGTTTCCTTAGAATCTAAAAATTTATATTCAAAAATTTAAGTGCTTCATATTGGTTTCCCCCAAATCAGGGCAAGATCCCAAGGAAAGCTTGCTTTCCTTGGTCCTTTTTCCGCTTCTTTAAAAACTAGTTTTAACTTAGAATTTTTGGGTAAAAAGTTTGTTCATCCAAAAGTACTTTCAAATTACTTTTGGGCATATTTAATTGTGATAATATTGCTGGTTTTTATTAGTTGTAACAGAAAAGAGGAGGAGGCGCTGTCTAGAAAGCAATTTTGGACCATTCGAAACCTCCCAAGGGGTCTCCGTCTTCCTAAAATTTAATTTTTTTGCAATTTGTAAACCTTTGACCTCATTCCATATAAGGACCAAGTGGATTAATTTCAGTTTTCTGATATTGCAATTTCTGCTAATAAAAAGAAAAATCTCTTCGAATAGGCTCTTTCAAGACTGTTCACCATTCCCCCTTGGGGAATTTGCGTTCGTGTCATGTTTTACTTTTTGTTTATCTTTTTTTCAATCTAGTGTAGTTCTAATCTACAGGGTAGTATACTTTGACTTATAATCATTGTCATATTCCATATATGGTGGTTTCAAAGTAATTTTAATACTTCCCCCATGAGCCTCATTTTGAGCCGAAAGGTGAAGAAAGGGTTGTGGTAGTCTAATTAGAAAATCGTGGTTTGCTTATCTGTTTATGCTTCATATGCTATCATCATTTATTATAGTAATCATAATAAAATCAACCCCTCCTTGATTCCCTGATTGAGTTCCACTTGGACTGAAAGAGGTTCCTGGAGGGTTTTCTTTTTAATAAGAACACCTCTTTTAAAATTTACTAAAAACAACAAAGACTCCAGTGTGTATGCTCTGTACTTGGATGCGGTTCGTCCGATCAGTAAAGCTGCATCAAAATCACTTGAGTGACTAGATTAATCAGTCTTCACCTCCCAAATTGATAGACCATCAGGCGAAAATCCAACGCCTCGAACGAACTGTAAACGGTGGCAAAATACCCAAAGGAGTAGGAACAACTAGAAAGTGACATCGAGACACCGATCTCTGTCACACCCTGACGGGTGCGTTATGAACAATAGTCTCTGAGACTGCGTTTCAGCCCATAAAACACCTTGTGGGTAGCCGCGAAAGTTCACTTTTGGACATACTCCAAGTACCCCTCGGGTATATGTGGAGTCCCATTTTCGCCTAATTTAATTCATTCACATTCCACATTAATTTAAAATCTACCAAGAGACATTTGTAAAACATTCATTCGAGCGCATGCAAGAACATTATTTTCTCTGTTGACTCCATTGAAGGCATTGGTGATTTATTTGATCTTTTCTTTCGATTATATATATATTGAGTGTCATTACTGTGCTTATCTGCTTTAAATCTTGCATCTTATTATCTTTTGTTTCCACTGGTTAATTTCAAAACTCCTAAACAAATTAATCAATATAACACCATCACACTAAGTAATTAGCCTTAGTAATTTAATAGGGTATACCCCCCTTGGCTTCATTAGGATTTATCCCGAACGGAGGAGTCAAAAACAAGGTGACATCCTTGACTCGAGACATGCCCCCAAGGACACACCGAGTGGCTTGAAGATTTCTACCACGTAACCCAAGTGTGTGAAAGGCGGCAACATGGTGATTCCGATATTATTGTCCGACAGGTACGTAACTCAATTCATTGTATTTCAGAACATATTCAAGATTATCAAAAAGAGGTATGGAACCTTATTTCATATATCGAAGATTTTAACATAAATTCCATTCCAAGATTCCAAAATCAAGAATCTGGTTTATTAGCTAATGTAGCCTCTAAATTAATTCCATCTGAATATTTTTCTCCTAACACCTTTTCAATTGAGTTAATTTTTAGACCATCAATCCCCGACAATATCATTAATTGGCGGGTTTTTGATGATGATACACATATTAAATTTCTTGATGAATGAAGGTACCTTTAAGGATTCTGCTATTGATGATATCACTCATGATGAATACTTACACAATTTTTTCGGTAATACATCCACACTGTTTGATAGAGAAATCTTTTAACACAATAAAATATATCCCTAACTCTGTTTTAAAATTGGAAACCTTTTAGGACCTTCAGGTTAAATTTAAGGTTGTATCAAATTGTAAACCAAGCAGTTCATGCTTGAAGTATAAAACTATAAATTTAGGGACAGGCTCCAATCCTCAAACTTTCAAACCTAGGAACAGATTGCACTTCCTTAGAAAAATCAGATTTTATAAAATTGTTTAGGGAATACAAAGGTGTATTCGCATGGACATATGATAACCTTAAAACCTTTAATCCATAGATCATGCAACATGTGATCCCAATGAAACATGCTTCAAAATATTTTCAGCAAAAGCTTAGGAAAATGCATCCAACACGTGAATCAACATCTAAGAAAGAGTTAAATAAATTGTTAGCTGCCAAAATCATTTTTCCAGTACGCCACACTCAATGGGTGGCTAACTTGGTTGCAGTTCAAAAGAAGAACGGTGATATTCTACTTTGTGTCAATTTTCGTAATCTTAACAAGTCATCAGGAAGAAAAAAAATAATAATAATAATAATAATTACCCAATTCATCCCATGGAGAAAATCCTCCAAAAGGTTTCTGGCTCTAAGATGCTGTCATTACTTGACGGTTTCTCAGGTTATAATCAGATCCTAGTTTCTCCTGATGATCAACTAAAAACCGCATTCAGAACTTCATGGGAAATTATGCATGTAGAAAGATGCCTTCAATTTGATTAATGGTGGGGCTACTCTCCAACGAGCTATGGATATAGATTTTAGGGGTATAATTAATCATGTCGTACTTGTTTATATTGATAATGTTACAGTATTTTCTAAACACCGACCTGGCCATATTTTCCATCTTAGAAATCTTTTTTAGCATTGTAGAATATACGAGATATCACTTAACCCTAAGAAATAAATAGTTGTTGTGATCCAGGGGATTTTGTTAGGTTGTGTAGTTTCCAAATATGGAATCGTGATTGATCCTCAGAGAAATCAAGCCATATCCAAGATCACTTACCCCTCCAGTAAAAAGGCTATGCGGTCATTCTTGGGAAAAAAAAATTCCGTCAAGAGATTTATCCCTAGCTTCTTTGAAATTGTATGTCCCTTGCAAAACATGATTAAAAGGGATGATGACTTTATTGGGGGGACAATGAAAAAGAGTCGTTTAAAAGAATTATAGAAGTTATATCTGACACTCCTACTCTTCTAAGTCTTAATTTTAGTAAGGATTTCATATTTTATACATTTTCTTCAGATATTTCATACGATTTTGTTTTGACTCAACATAATTAGCAAAACCATGAGGTTCCTATATAATTTATGAGTTCAAATTTTAAAGGACTCAAGTTAAAGTATCATGAAGTTGACAAACAAGTGTTTGTCATCTTTAGAGCAGTTAAACATTTTCAACCTTACCTCTTAAAATACAGAACTAAAGTTGTTGTTCCATATCCCACGGTAAGGAGTCTGTTAGTAAAAGGATTTAGGTGATAAAATACATCAGTATAAAATGAGGAATTAATGACTAAAAAATGACAAAATTTCAGCTATAAATGACTATTTTTGAGTCGGTGACTAATAGTAGCTAATTTCCAATATCTTATAGCTTGACTAACTTAGTCATATTTCATCTAGTCATTAATTGGTTGACTTATTAGTCATTGATAGTCACTGATTTAGTCATTGTTTTAGTCATTTATTTAGTCATTGATTACACAAATAATGACCAAAAATACGACTAAATAAACTACTAGATGATAACATCTTAATGACTAAGATAAATATGACTAAATGTTAGTTGCGTTATAAGATACTGGAAATTAGCTACTAATAGTCGTATATATGCAAATTTAGTGATTTTTTTACTCACTAATTTATGATAGGGTACGGAGGAATTGAACCACCAATATCCTACCTATAATTAGGTAGGTGCTCTACCATTGAGCTAGCACCCTTTAAGAAGTTTTTATTACTTGAAAATGATTATATTCAAACAAATTTTGCATCATTTAAGCATGCAAAATCATGATTACCAAGTTACTATAGATCCATAATGGCTTACCCTGTACTAGTCCTTCAAGTTCTTCAACTGCTTTTATTAAGTGCAAAATATTTTTGCACTTAATAAAAGAAGTTGAAGAAATTGAATGACTAGTACAAGGTAAGCCATTATGGATCTATAGTAACTTGGTAATCATTATTTTGTGTGCTTGAATGATGCAAAATGCAAAAAATACCAGAAATTTATAGGAATGACAAGCATGCATCCATTGTTAAACTATCTACCAAGTCATCTAGAGTCGTGCCAAGATATCTGGATTTGACTGAAAATTCATAAGTAACTTGAAGATAATGGTGGATAATACCATGGAAAGGAGAAGTTAATTTTATATCGAAGCAAATGATGAGAAAATGGTGTCCCAAACTCATCTTCCTCCAATGTGGGCCAAGCCACCATCCCCTGTAAAATGAACACAGGTTCATGTTTCTCTCAGGTTCCATGAACATATTACACAACCTTTAGATAGTTTCAATGATATTTGGATGTCCAACTTAACTTCAAAGGACCAAAACTTCAACTAGTAAATTTGGAATATTTAAAATATATGTACATAAAATCTCCACATCTAATAAACCAATACATCCGTTACTTATTGCATGATATTAGAATGGATGGACATATTGTTAGACAACATTTGGAGAGTTTTTATAAGATCTAGATGTTCGTTCCTATGATGTATATTCCCATCCTAGGAAAAAGTAACCTCTCAAATATTTTTCAAAAATCAGATAGAAATTTTGGAATCAACAAGATAGGATCCCTTGTAATTTTATTTAGTCTCCAATGGAGCAACTCATCACCCAAAATGTATATAGAATAGTTAAAAGAAATATACTACTAATTCCATTTCACATCAAGAAGAATGGGAATTAGCTCTAGGTACTCTTAGTGACTATATAAATGGAAATGAAATTAGATGAAATATTAGCAACAATACCTTCAAGTTTACTTGCTGACAAGAAGTATGAATACTTATGTGATTATTTTATTTAGATGTGACTTAAACAACCACTAACCTACAATCAAGGAAAGAAACCATGTTCAGATTGATATATAAATAAAATAAAATAAAAGTTAAAGATAGAATATGCCAATCCCACTATCATATATACCTTGAAAGAGAACTAGCAATCTCCCACAACTGTTCAACTTTGTCCAAAATGCCCACATGGAATGCCACTATTAAACAAAACAAAAAGAAATTGAAAACATGAAAGTAGTAATTTACTCTACTTGTCTATTGGATTCAGAGTCCCATAGCTGTACAACATAATTAGTCAAGCACATGCAATAAAATTATAAATGGACAAAAATTATAAATTATCACATACACGTTGATTCAACACTTTGGTAAGAATTTTAGTTGTAAATGATATCTATGATATGGTGGATGATTCCATGGAAAGGAGAATTTCAATTTATATAGAAGCAAAGGATGATAAAATGGTGTCCCAAACTCATCTTCCTCCAATTTGGGCCAAGCCACCATCCACGACTCTGTCCAAACAACCCACATAGGTCATGGTTCTGTCAAGCATGGACAATATACCAAGTTTCCCTCCACCTTATGTTCTCCATTAGCTCTCACTTGATGAATAAGATGGAAATACAAATCATTTTGGGCAGTCCATAGCTATGTTTGGTATTCAATTATCATATGCCTTTATTGTCAAAAGTACAAATATCAATTTGATAATAATAAAAAAAATATTTCATGGAAACCATTAAATGTCAAAAACAATATGTTTACAGCTGATGTCTACAACTGCATGCACTAAAGTCCAATCTGAATTTATTTCTCTACTAAAAAAAGTTGATACATGATAGAGCATGCAATGGTTGATTCCTTTTGCATGGGCACAATGTGATCCCAACAGACAAACTAAGAAAACCATTCCCAAATAACAAAAACATGTACAATTCACTATAAATCACACTTAAATTTCGTTCGCATAATAATATCATCAATTAATTAGACTTAAGTATGCACAATCAGTCATCCAAGGACTACAGTGTGCACATGTACCAACAAAACTAAAGGACTCATCAAATGGTTCAGTGCACTATATAAACATTGGTAATCAATAGAAATCAACTGAGAAAATTCGTGTTCTCACACAAACATTTTTTCTACTCTCACGCATTACCAAGAAACTACCCAAGTGACCCTTGTATGTGATAAAGTTGAAATTGAAAAAACCTTATTCAGATGATTCCCCTTCTTATCTAAAAGAATGCCTCTCAAGATCCAAGATGATACTTATTCTTGATATTGCTACCAAGAGTTATCTATTTTCATACCTCTAAAAGGACCATGAGTCCAAAACCATCTAATCAAAGGAGGAGTAGCAAATGAAGGTGAATGTAGTGGTAAGAAGAAAAGATCAAGATGGGTTGATGGAGAACCACAAATTTCAATGCTAGCAAATGAAGGTGAATGTAGTGGTAATCAGAAAAGATCAAGATGGGCTGTAGAAGAACCACAAATTCCAATTCGAGGTCAAATAGAACTTCCATATTTTATGAAGAATTTAGTTTATGTAGACCTTGTAGTGCAGGAACTAAGTATTAAGCTCTCTCTTTCCAATCAAAGACTTCAGACTGGAAATGTTATTATTGAAATGGAGGATGGGAAAATATATCCATCACCAAAGCCTGAATATAACAACTTGGGGTTTAGAATAAATACATGGGAGTTTAGAGCCAGAGAAAATATTCTTCAAGAAAGAGAAATGATAAATGCAAGGTTGAGTGAGAAACTCCCTGCTTTCAAGCCACCTATTGGTAAGCAATCCAATAAAATTTATGTACTTGTTAAAGAATACCCTGGATACAACTTAATTGGGCTTATCACGGGGCCCCATGGAAATACACATAAAGAAATGGAGCAAGAAACTAGGGCTTCGATGAATTTAAGAGGGAGAGGATCCCATAAGTTATCAAAGAAGCCAAAGCCATCAAACAATGAAGAAATGCATGTTTTGGTAGAAGTGGATAATAAGAATTCTCTAGAGAAGGATTGTAGGATGGTTGAAAAATTTCTTGTGCCTGTAGAGGAATGCAACAATATACACAAACTAGCTCAACTAAGGGAATTGGTAAAAATTAAAGGCACAGTTCGAATTCCTAAGCAGTATCGATTATGTGGGAAGGAAGGTCATGGGATGGATTTCCCAGTAATGTAGATGGCGTGTGGTGATGAGCATTCAATCATTAATAATCCAATGAAGGTATAATTTCAGGGTGTGAAGGTGGATGCTACTAACCCCCATGATTTATGCTTTGAACTTGGAACATGTAGATCAACAATATCTATGGAAAATAGTGGGTCTGGGATTCCAAGATAGACCATTCAACCACTGGATCATACAAACAATTATTTGTCATGGTTATCTCAAGTGGGAGTCTTGGAACACCCACAAAATGGAAATACTAGAATAGGACTTGAGATAACAAGGGAATTGATGGAAAATAAGGGGTATGCCAAATTCTAATGCAATCTTATAAATAACTGGATTTTACAAATGATTATAAGTCATGGTTAGATGGAGGATTGGAACACCCAAAAAATCAAAATGATGGAATATAACCTGGGAAGGTGTCTATTGAAAAGAGAGGGCCTCGGCTTCTAGGACAATCCTCTCAAACACTGGGTCTTACAGATAGTTATATCTCATGGTTAGCTGGAGGCATGGAACACCCGAAAAATGTAAATGCTAGAATAGAACCCGAGATAAGGAAGGTATCTATTGAAAAGAGTGGGTCTGGGATTCTAAGGTAGTCCACTCAATTACTAGGTCTTGCAGACAATACTGGAGCCTTGCAACATCTAGAAAGTGGGAAAGATGGAATAGGACTCGAGATAAGGAAGGAATCTTTATAAAAGAGTGGGTCTGGGCTTCCAAGACAGTCCAGTCAACCTCTGGGTCTTAGAGACAGTTATATGTCATGGTTAGTTGAAGGCTTAGAACACACATCTGATGGAAGTGCTGGAGTAGGACCTGATATAAAGAAGGGCAGTGGATTTGTGACCTATTCCATACAACGTACCCGTCCATATGTATACATCCCCTACTCTTAATAGGTTGGTGTGGAATCTAGTTTTGACAGCCTTCCGTTTCCCATATGGGTTTGGGACCTAATTTAGAACATATTTATGGTAAATAAACCGATCACTAAAATGTTCACATGGGATGTATGCCTCATACCATGGATGAAGAACAATTGATTAATATGTTCTCTTATTTTGGTAGAAAATTTGAATCCAAATTCATCAGGGACTATGTGAATGGTTCAAGCAAAGGTTATGGTTTTGTAAAATTTGATGACATCCATTGTGTTTTTCAAGCTACTGCACGTATGAGTGGTTACAGGTTGGAAGGAAAAAAATTAACTGTAAGGGTGGTAGGACGAATTCTTTCTGGCTCTAGGGTGGGACCTATAGAAGGTCTTTACACTTTTGATAAGAAACCACCAAGATTTCCCATCCACTCTGGTGATTATGCACAACCATAATGGAGTGCTCCAACTATTCCTATATCATCACTACCTTATAATCCTTATTCTGGTAACAATGGTTCTAGTATAAAATCCCACAGTGTTAGTCCTTTGCAGGGAGCTACTTTCAACAGTCTACCAGCTACTTCATATTGCACATATGGTCCCTATCAGATGCCACTCCATTCTGCAGAAACGTCTAGTGGCATGCAAGGGCCACCTAAATCTCAATTATTGCTAGGCAATGTGCATGATTCCTCACTGTCAAAACTAAATATCCATTCAACTAATGCTATGACCCATTTTTATCCAAACCAATCCAGGTTACTACATATCAGCGCTATGTACATCCATCAATTCCATTATATAATGCATTTTCTAAGTCACCATCACGAGGTTCATTAATGGGAGGTTTGGTTACTCCTCTATCTTCTTCTAGCCTTTTTTCTTATGGATATCAAAAGAAAGTTGTGGAATTGGAATATGAAAGGTTTTTAGCTGAAATGGGGTCGTGACATGAGAACATTTCAGGGCTAGATAATATTTTATTTTAATACTAAAAGTTGAGCTTCTATATCCTACAAATAACTAATCTATGATGACTGTATACAAGGTAAATTGCCTTCACTATCTACTTTTGAATTTTTGCAAGAAAGCTATGATTTAGTTCAACCAAGATACGCATTTGTGTATAGTTGGAAACTTAGCAACATCTGAGGTACTAGAGGAAGAGACATCCAAGTTTGTTGATGCTATTTAATAAACAACCACTTAATTGTGTAATATCCAAAGTCTCTCCCATAACCACTTAAAGAAGACACGCAAACTAAGCAAAGAACATTGAAATTTTCTAAGTGAAATCCTATAGGAAGGTGAAAAACATATTCATATATAATTTAGACCAGCATTCTTGCTTGAGAAACGGGAGAATGCAAAACATCAAATTGCATGTACAATCAAGAGGACATTCATCTAAAGAGATTCCCATATTACATAATGCAATCATGAGAGGATGTTCAGTCCAACCACACTTATTATTAATTGTTTTTTTAACGAGAAAATACCTGAAGTGCAGCTTGGACTGAAGCTACTTCTTCAAATTCAACAAAAACATAATAGAATCCTCCTTGCTGCAAACAAAACCAATTACCTTGAGACATCAATGGCATAAAAATTAATACAAACTTCTCTTACAAAAAAAACCAGGTATATTGTCCAAACCTTACTCACTTGAACCCCACAAGGCTTAATTACCCCAAACTTCTTGAATTCTTGCTCAACTTCGACATGGGTAACATTGACATGCAAGTTCTTGATATAAATAAATAACCCATCTCCTACATGTAATAATTTATAGTTTTAAAGTGATAGTAAGATAACATAGCAGAAGGTTGATAAGATAACTTAAATACAAAAGAATGATCATATACAAAATTTAACACCTGCTTCAGGGAAAGCTCTGTTATTTGTCATATTGGCAGGAGTAGTACTAAAGGATCCATTTCCATATTCCTTAAGTGGACTGGAAGCAGTTGCTTGACACTCAACACTTGGTACTACCCTCATAAGACTGAATATTCTTGCTTGTTGCTATAATAACAAATATGTTGACAAAATTGAATATCTCCAATTACTCCATCAATGTGCAAAAGTTGATTTGTGCAGAACTTGATGTTTATCCCGATAGTTCTTAAATTAGTGAAGAATAGTTTTTGGAGACAACATTGACTTAATGGATCTGTACATTACTCTGAAGTATTTTTATCGAATATATTTGAACCCATATTTAATTTTTAGAAGTTCATAACTTGGACTATAATGTTATGTTGCTTATGGAAATTTGACAAGATCTATGTTCCTAGCTCAATGTGACTTATGTCAGAGAAAAAAATTTGTTACCTTAATGGTGAAGGAGAACCAAACCCCCCTTTCTGTTGATAGTTGTGATCTGCTTACTTTAACAGCAAAGGGATGGCATTTAAAAGTAATCCACTTGTTTAAAATGAAAAATAAAATGGTGTAATGATGGTGTACTTGCATAGTTTTTCCATTATGGCCGAATTTCGTATCTGTGATCAACAAGTTTTTACATAAGTAAGTTTTTTAGTTGGCAGGTGAAAATTCTTTTGGAACCGATGTTCTCAAATTTTCTATCTCTATTTTCCTCCAACACTTTCCCTTGCTTTTCCTTGGCATCCTCCCTTTGTACTGGACAAATTGTCACATATATGATTTTGTCATATGCTCTTAATGCTTAGATGGTTTTATGCTCTTAAATAGGATGACATCCATGCCATGTAGAAGGTATCACAAGAGCTATTATTTGCGCAGAAGGCATTCTCAAATTTTCTATATTTTATTTTCTCCAACACTTTCCCTTTTGTTTTCTTGGCATCCTCCCTTTGCACTGGACAAATTATCACGTATATGATTTTACCATATGCTCTTATTTCTTAGATAGTATTCTACTCTTAAATAGGATGACAACCATGTTGTGCAGAAGGTATCACAAGAGATGGTATTTGCGCAGAAGGTATTTATGATACATAATATCAGCAGTGGTTCCATACTGATAACCATTGACATTTCTGATATGTTGTATTTAACTTTGGCTTAAGTTTGAGAAGTTTTGCAGGTTTTTGTATTGTAGTGTTGTATTTTCAACTTGATAAATTTTCAGGTGGTTGTAATTAAAGAAATTTTCATATAAATTTCTAACTCCTTTTCACTAGTGTTACTCTTGTTAGGTGAAGAGACCGACTCTCCCATTCTTCTCTTGTTATTGCTTCAATCAATGGTTTCAAGAACTTTAATATCCACTCAAAAATCTTGTCTTCTTCAGAGACAACTTCCACATCCTTTGTTGTAAATTGCAGTGGGGTATGCATGGTTTTCCCTTTAGATAAACTAGGTAGCATTTCCATAGGAACCAAATCCATGGGCTTGGTGTTCCATTTTCTTAGCTTCCTACTCAAATTGATGGCTAAATTCAAAATGTGGCCTCCTTATCATTCATGGTTTAGACAAGATTTCATACATCCCTTGTGTTCTAAAAGGCCATTTTTTTAATAGTATGTGGTTTCTTCTTTCTATCTTAAACATATGCTTTTCAAAATCGAAGCGTTATGAGATCAAATAAAAACAAGCATTCGCACTAAATCCTAGGACATGGGAAAGTACAACAAGAACATACTTATTCATAATATTTAGAAAGGTGAAAAAGAAACCTTGGCTCCATATCTGTGACGACTCCAAAAAGGTCTTCATATGGACCCCAATTAAGCTATCACTACCATAATACCAAAGGTAAACAATCACTATAAGACGTGACAAGAAAATAGATACCTCATAGAATACTTATGAGAACAAAACTAATAATTTGAATGCAAGCAATTTTCAATAGAATTTTCCCCATTCATAAAAAATTGTTGGAATTTACGTCCATCAATCTATCTTAATGACCTTTTCCTTCTCCATCACCATATTTAAACTTAGAAAGGTACTTATACAAATTTTGTTATCAAAGCTATAATGTGTGTGAGACTACTATAGAAAAGCTAAAATTCAAAGTAAACCTACTGAAATATATTTTAAAATTCCATTACTATTCATGCATTATGAGAATTAAGTATTAACAGGTTGGCATTCCAAAATAATTCACCCTGTATACAATAACAATACAAACATTTATTGAAAATCCTTTCTTAGGAAGGTTGTCCGGGCTCGGATGATGTTGTACGGAGGGGACGGAGGATGAAATCCTGGTGGGGGATTGTTGGAGGAGGACAGTATGACGGAAGATGATGGAGGGAAAAGGGGGAGGCAGGAAATCCTCCCTGAATCCTGACTCAGAGGGACTGAATATTGGGGATATCCTGATAGATCTGGATCATGGCCAGATCCAAGAAAATGGATCAATGGTAAGGAAACCAGCGCAGTGCATGTTGAAACCGGCCCTAATTCCATCCATGATAGGTCGATCCTCAAATATTAGAGAATGGATCTAGTATATGTTAGATCATGTGTTGATAGGGAAGTCCGTGGGTATGAAACCCTCGAATGAGTCCCTAATATAGTAGATCAACTCGACCCAGAAACCTAAGGTTTCTTCACCATCTCTATCATCCATTTGGAGGATAGGAACCGATTTTTGGATGGAGGCCCATATTTCTATTATTCAACAGGCCTTTTCTTGAGACCTTGGAAAGAGAATTTTTGCCCAAAGAAGGAATATATGAGAGTTTATCCAATATGGATTAGGTTGTATTCCCTCGCAGGTGAATATTGGGATCCATAAATTTTGGAGGATTTGGTGAACTGTTTGGGAAAATTTATCAAGATCTCAGAAAAAAAGTGGATCCAATGTTGTACAACCTGTGCAAGGATCTGTGTTTATATGGATCTAACAAAAGAGCTACCAGAATAAATATGGATCACATGGGAGGATGAATATTGGACACAAACCCTATATTATGAACAGATCTCATTTCGGTATCGAAGATGTCATGAATACTACCATTTATTTAGGGACTTTCCAATGAATAACCTGAAGATAAATCCATAGAAGGGTGAAGAGCAAATAGAATAAGGGTTTACAAGAGCACCATCATGGAAAAGAGGAAGTTTAAAGCAAGACAACCAGGAGGTGCATGAGAAGATAGTTGTCTCAAACAACTTTGAGGCTCTAGAAGATCATGAGGAGAAAAACCCAGAAAATATTATGATGACCAATCAGGGTACCTCAACCCAAGATGGAACACTTGAATCCACATCATTGATGGAGGTGGAAACAAGGGAAGACAAGGGGCAAGAAGAGGCTAGACCCGAGTCAGGAGACGAGGCCGAGAACATGGACATAGACGACTTAGATCTGGAGGGAATTGAACAAGCCTGTGCGGATAAAGGGAAAGGTTATGTCTCGCAAGAACAAGTAATCCTATTAAAAGAATCTATCCTCAAGGCTCGTTCATCCAACCAACTTGGGATCATATCCGGATCTCATAAGGAAATGAAGCAAAAATATGAGGAACCATCAAAGAAGACAGGAAGGAAGACAAACAAACAAAGGGTTGCAGAAGTGGGTAAGTGGTTGGTAGAGTCAGGTCAGTGTCCTACCATTAAAGTTGTGTCAGGTCCTTAAGTTTCCCCAATGGATATATTGTCCTATAATATCTAGGGATTAAACAACCCTCGAAAAATCAAGATACTTAATAAAAATATCAAGAAGACAAATCCGACCATTGTCTTTCTGCAAGAGACAAAGTGTCAGGCAACCCAGATCCAGGACCTGAGTAGGAAAATGTAGAGGAGGAGTGAAGGGATGGGGTTGCATACGAGAGGGTATTTGGGGGGCCTAGGAATACTTTGGGATCCTACCTAGGTGAGTTTAGAAGGATTCCAATGGACTCGGTATTCTCTATCGTTTGAGTTCAATGTTATAGGGTTTCCAATTTCAAGGATAGTGACGAATGTCTATGGACCCCATTTTGCAGGGGAAAGAGGAACTTCATCCAATCTCTCAGAAGACTTATGGAAGGAATGGGTAATGTCCATTGGCTGGTAGGAGGATATTTCAACCTCATCACCTCTTTGGAGGAAAAAAAGGGGGGAAGGCGCAAGTTGGAGAAGGAGTGTGAAGCCTTCAAAGAGACCATTAAGGAATTAGGCCTAGTGGATATCATTCTTGGGGAAGGTTGGCTCACCTGGAACAATAAGAGAACGAGGGAGAGATATATAGCGTCCATAATGGACCATTTTTTAGTTATGGAATCCATTATAGGACTCAGCAGTGAGATCAATTGTGCAACGCTACCTAGTGTGGGGTCAGACCATTGGCCAATTAAACTAATGTGGAGTGGTCTAGGGTCACAATTTAAAAAACCTTTTAGGTTTGAACAGTTTGGGTTGGAACACCTATATTTTGATGAAAAGATGAAGAGTTGAGTGAATGAGATGAACCAAGTATGTACAAATTCCAGCATAAATTGAAGGGTCTGAAAGCCAAGATAAAAAAAAAAGTGGAATAAGGAAGAATTTGGTAATATCTTCTCATACAAAAAAACTATGCAGAGATTCCTTCAAGAGGTCCAATCCATTGGGACAAACAATGGATATTATATGGAATTAAAAATGGAGGAACTTAGCCTCTTCTCTAAGATATAGGAGCGGGAAAAACAAGAAGAAATTATATGGCATCAAAAATCCTGGAATCGATGGCTAAAGGAAGGAGAGAGAAACACAAAATTATTTAACCCCTCAGTCATCCAGAATTGAATTCAAAATAAGATTCCCGTGCTCAAGAATGCAAGGGGAGAAAAAGTGGAGACTAGGGAAGAAATTAAGCTACTCTAAATCATCACTTTTTGCACATTCCAAGTGATCCAAGGTAGGATAGGCAGGAAGATATTGAGAAAATAACACGAATCATCCCTCCCTTGGTTTCAAACGAGCAAAATGAAATTTTTAATGAAACCAATAACTCTCAATGAAGTCGAGGAAGCGGTTTTCCAGATGAAAGAAGGGACTACCCCAGGTCCAGATGGTTTCACAGTGAACTTCTTCCATCGTTTTCGGGGTTTGGTTAAGATGGATGTGTAGAGGATAGTAGAGGATTCCAAGGTTTCCAAGAGAATCCTACCAGCTCTGAGTGCAAATTTTCTCACCCTAATCCAAAAAAGTGAAGGTGCGGATTTCCCATACAAATTCAAGCCGATAAGCCTTTGTAATGTCATATATATAATTGTTACAAAGGTAATAGTCAACTGCCTAAAACCCCTCTTGCCGAGTCTAATCCCTCCCAAGCAGTAAATATTTGTTGATGGTAGGAAGATAACTGATGTAATTATTCTGGTCCACGAAATGCTGCTCTCCATTAAAGTCAGGAACCTTTCAGGTACGATGGTGAAACTGGATATTGCTAAACCTTTTGACAAACTTAATTGGCAGTTCATCCGCAAAATGCTAGAATCCTTTGGATTTAGGATGGAGTGGATTAACTGGATTTTGAATTTGGTTTCTTCTGCTTTTTTCTCTATTCTCCTGAGTGGTGTGCCTTCGGAGATCATTAATCCATCGAGAGGTCTAAGACAAGGTGACCCCCTATCCCCTTTTTTGTTCATTCTCGTGGTTGAAGGTTTAGGCAGATTGATTGAGGATTTAACAGACAATAATGAAATCAGAGGGCTAATCCTACACCCACATAAAGGAAAAAATACACATCAAAAGTTTTTTTTATGACACCATGTTGATGGGTTATCCCTCTATCCAAGAAGCTAGGCAGTTCAAACAATTTCTGGAAGACTTTGGCAAAGCTTCGGACTTAGAGATCAATGAGTAGAAATCTCAAGTCTTCTTTTTTAACACACCCAGTATTACTAGAAGGAATATTTGTCGGATCCTAGGGTTTAAGGAGAGCTCCCTTTCGTCCAAATGTCTAGGGACCCCTCTAATAAGTTCAATGGCCAAGAAGGGTTAATGGATAAACCTCCTGGATAGTATGAAAAAGTGTTTAACGAATTGGACCCTGCGGCCTCTAAATTTGGCAAGCCACCTGGTGATGGTAAAATATGACCTGTAGGCTATGTTGACATACCTCTTCTCTACGATGCTATCCCCTAAATCCACCCTGAAGGATCTCAGGAATTCGTGATGGAATTTTTTCTGGAGTGGTCCCCAGGAACACCAAAAGTGGGATTTGTTAAAATGGGAAACAATATTTTCTCCAAAAAAAAACAGGGTGGTCTTGGACTCAGAGACCCCTAGAAAGATAATGAGGTAAGCGGGGCCAAGCTTTGGTGGAGATGGGTCTCCCATTATCTGGATCCTTGAGTTAAACTATGGCACTCTAAATATGCAAAAGGATGGGATAAACAAGACCTCATAAGGTTCTCTGAAGACATCCTGGGGTCCCACATTTGGCGAATGGATTGGAAGGGGAGGACGCTAGTCCATGATCATAGTTTCTGGGAAATTAGGAATGGCCAAACTGCCAGGATTTGGGAGGATTATTGGCAACAGTTTCCTCCGTTGAGTCATGGGAGAGATTTTTAACACATCCAGAAAGAATGCATCTCACAAGATATTATTAAGATCGGAGATATATGGGGAAATCAGGAGGCCAAAAAACCTTTCCGATTGTGGGAAGCAAGGCACTGGTGGGAACGCTTCGGGATAAGGGAGGAAGTGGATCATTTGGAATAATCCCTTGACAACATGAGCATAAGATGGAATGAGGGAGAGGATAAAATTCATTGGGGATATACACAGAAGGGTTCTTTCACCTTAAAGGAAGCTTAGGATATCATGACAAGGGCGGACAATAACCCGGAAGACCAAAATTGGGGAAACTTAAGGTAAAAGAAGCTACAGCTCGAGATAACTATATTATGCTAGCTTGTGTTAAAAAATAGAATTCTAACAGGAGAAAACTTTTAAAAAATATGGATGGAAGGATCATACCGGTGCTGCCTTTGCGATATGGAGGGCGAAATTACTAATCACCTCCTTCATTCCTATAAATTTTCATCTTCCATCTGGGATTCTGGAGTGGAGATATTTCGTTGTTCTAATTGGGTTAGGCGAAACTCAGCTGGTACAATATCTGAATGGTCTAGCAAACCTTTCAAAATTGAATCCTCAACCAATTATGGGAAATTCTTCCCCATTTTATTCTCTGGAAATTTTGGAAGGAGAGGAACTCAAGAACCTTCCAGGGGAAATCCCAACTTGGAAGCAGGGTTTGGGGCCGAATCATGAGTAAAATGAAAGAGATTGTTTGCTCAGAGGTTTGGGAAAGAGCAGACTGGGAAACAATAGAGAGAGATGCTTCCATTATGTAGGCATGGGGTCTATCTGGTCCGTGCCTTCATAGGTATACAAACTAAACCTAAACAGGACTCCTGGAAGTGCGGAAAAATAGCTTCATCCACCAGAGGGTTTCTTCAAACTCAAATTCGACGAGGATTCGAGAGGGAATCTGGGTCTGTAGGGTTATGGTTGCATCATTTGGCATGTTATAGGTGAAATGATAGGTTTTCGATATGGTTTTATTAGCTAGGAAGAAAAAAACATGAAGGAATTTGAAGGTTTGTTGTAGGGCTTGGAAATGGTTATGGAGAACAACTGGACCCCTTTAATCATTAAAGGGGACTCTCAATTGATTACCAACCTGGACACATAACTACTGAATGGATCCCAAAGCCCTAAGGTGGCACAGTCATGGAGATTGGAAGACATACTGGAAACTATCAAGGGACTCCTAGCTGGAGGTATGGTTGTTTGATTTCTTCATGCCAGACATCAGGTTAACAAGGTAGCTGACATGTTGGAAAACCTGGGAGTGAGACCCGTCAGGCTATTAAGGAGAAGGAGTTGGACATGATTACTGATAAGATGGGACAGGACTGATGTCTGGTTCTAATGACCCATGACATGCAATTCACTCATGGAATAAGCTGTATAGGACACTAGGCAAGTCCGGAGGAACTCTAAGCAGGTGGTTGGGAGGCTGTTTGGAAATATGAGCCATGTGACGAACATGAGTAACTTAATACACCTTCAAATTGTCATTAAGAACATCTCTAGCCAACAGTTCAAAGTATGTGCAGACATGAAAGGTGGAAAAAGTAATTTTGAATGCTAGTATGGTAATATCCATTTCAGGATTATGGATCAGATGCAGAGTATAATGATTAGTCTTGCTGTCCTGATGATCTTGAGAAGGAAATTACTATTTATCCTGTGCAAAAGGTGACGAGAGGAATTACATAGGCAGTTTGAAATGGTTCCCTCCTTCTATTCACATAACAAAGTGGGGGGTTTTGTGTTGGCAAGGTAATATATCCATGGAAAACAGGAAAATCTGAGGGAAGCGCCTTCTAACCCAAGAGGAAGGCTTAGGGAAATCCACCAGAGCTCAACAAAATGCTCTATGGGAATCAAGGATGTTTGAGTTACAACTCCCATAGTATATTCAACAATGCATTACTGAGACTGAAAAGAAATTATGGGAGGAACTTGAGCATGAGAAGTTGCATGTAGAGTGTCGCAAGGCCGATGAATGAATACTTAACCCTAGCCACACTGTGGGTAGGGTGAGTCTCTACGAAAAAATGGTCACTCTCTTTTGGGTCATGATAAACCTCGTGGGGAGGTCAACTTGGGATAAGAAAGGATATGCTTGGAGGACATGCACCAAGCTCAATGGCGGGCATCCATTTCAAAGGAAATTCAATGTTTGAACTCCAAAGTTGACTTCCTCATTACTCAGTTGGGCCTCCAAGTTCCGGAAGCACCCTCTCCAATGGATGCTCAAAAGTTAGGTGTGGTCATCTTAAGCTAGGGTTGGAGTCATGATCTCTCATATATTTTTCTTTGATGGTCTGTGATGTTCGTGTATTTTATCCCCCAGTGGGCAAAGGTCGGTCTTCCCCTTTTCGTGGTTTAGGTGTGGTAGGTGTTTTATCTGAGCTTGTGGTGTCTTTAGGTATGATAGTAATAAATTGTTTTAGACAACTCCTTTGGAGGAATTTTAAACCCTTATTGTATGGATTCTCAGTATCTGTAGCTAATTTTTGTTTTTTTATCAGAAATTTCAAAAAAAATCGATTAGATGACTTCAAAGTGGTGATCTGGTCAAGTGAAAATATCTCTGGTCGTAATTTGTCTTTTGATATTAATATAAGTCTCGCTCTCTTACTTACAAAAAAACATTACAAACATTTATTGAATATGGCATAAGATAACTGTAAGTATTCTTGAATTATGTCAAGCCAAGCAAGAAAGTTACAAAATTTCCACTTGCAAGTCAAGTTACAATTATTTAGCATCACATTTCCAACATGGCGAAGCAATTTTCCAATAGAAAAATAAGGCTTTTCACATCCAGCATCACAAATCCTGGTATCCCTTGTATCTCATGCTTCATTAGAATGGTACTAGCAAAATGAAAAAGTCCAATGATCTGTAAAGAAGGAAGGAGTTCACTGTCATGGCGTAAATGTCTCAATGACAATAGAAAAACTATGAAAATTTTTGTAAAGTAAAGGCTTTCCTAAGCCCAAAATAAAATAGAGTTTTAGATCAAGTGGGAGAGCCCAAGGTATGTGTAAAATTTCCTACCTGAAATTAGAAATATATTTTTGGGATTCTTGTACAGGTTTGCAATGTGCATAGTGTTTGTCTCTTGTTGTTGTATTTTCCTTAGAAATTGCCAAATATCTAGGAATGACTTGTTTTTACAAACAATATTTAATGTTGAAATCTTTTTATTCTTTTGTTCTAGGTTTAATCAATCTCCCACAAACATGTCGATAGCTTTGTATCGATCGGGAATTTGAAAAGCCTTTTGAAGGGACAAATATACTAAGGTTGGGTTTCAAGCTTCGTAGAAAGGAGATGAACAGGGGTATTAGTCATTTGAAATAACAAATTTCCTAAATCCCAAGCCATGAGGTTGATTTAATCATGTGACCTCCACATTTCCCCCTTCTCTTTTCCTCTTTAACAACCTTTGTAAAGTTCTGAATTATATCTTGGTTCCCTCCATTAATTTCAGAACCCTTGGATTCAACTTTCTCTTTTCCATCTTGTTTGGAAATTCTTGGTATTCCCTGTCTCCTTCTCTCACCCTTATGTTGGACTTGTCCTTCATCTTCTTCCCAATGGACTCACTTGTTTTTTCCTTAAGTAGGAAAACTATTTTCATCCTTCATTTGCTTTGCAAATGTTTCACCATTTTCAGAGTGGGTATTTGGTGATGCCTCCTTTATAAACACACCAGATAGTCTAGTATTCCTCTTTCTTGATTTTCCCGATTTGGTACAACCTTTTTGTTCTACTGTATGTGCATTTTCCCTGGTTGCTTGATTAGGGGGGATCTCTGCTGGAATTGACTACATCATTTCAGCAACCAATTCGGCGTCGTTGTCAACATCGAACATGCTTAATGACTCTCTGCAACTAGGAATTTTTTTCGGTTGTTCATAAAATTCTCCTAAAAGCAATGGAAATTTATCATCTATGGCATTTTGTTTATCAGACATAATGTTCTGGTTCCTATGAATATCATGTTCCTCACCCAGTTGTAACCTCGTTGAACGCTTGGAGACCTTAGGAGATTCTAACATGCTCGCCCCTTTAGATAAGGTATCATTTTCTCCTTAGGATTTGGTCCCCACTTTAATTTCGCGTCAATGTAGTGCACCATGCCATGGATATGTTAGAATCTGAACCACCTGAGTTAGTCAGCTTTAGCAAACCCTGAGATACAAGTTTGCTTTTGCCTTTTCCAATCTTTACATCCTTGCTATTTGAAACTAGAGCATCCTTCTTACCCTTAAAATATCTTCGACTGATTTGCTTGGATTCTATTTTGACTTTATCCTCCCCAGTTCTACATGATAGAAAAAATAATCCAGTCTTACGAAAAAAATGGCACCCACCTTCATCATGTTAATTTTCAACCCAATCAAAGGCTCCAAATTTTCCCTTTGAACTTTTTCATTCCACCAATTGAGCAATATTTTGAGTTCCCCTTGCACTTAGAGGCCTAGAGTATGTAATTTCAGTCAATTTTTCAGGCTCAAGTTCTTGGGAAAACCAATTGTATTGAGTCATACCAATTTTTCAACCATATTCAGTGCATCAACTTGGGATTGTTCACCTGGTTCCAAAGAATAAAGATAGTTTAAACTATAAGAGATTTGGTGGTCATGTGATTTTTATTAAACCCAAGATCATATAGTACTGCTAACATAAGGTTCTTCATATTTACAATGTCAAAATTTTATTGATCTTTGGGGATGCCACCTTTTTCATTCTTGACTCTCTAGTTCATCATCTTCCTTGTCATCAACCTAGGTTGTCATTTTCTCACTTTCTCCATTACCACCAATGACCCTTTGTTCATCTTGTTCATTTATGCCTATTTCTCTTGGTTCAGCACCTTCCTCCTCATCGCCCCTGTACTTTCTTTCATCGGCTTCATCAAGAATATAATTGGGTTTAGTTTTATCAACTTCCATAGCTTCAGTGTAGAAAAGTTTCCTTACTGTCATATTTTCAGCCCTTGGTTGTGCAGACTGTACAATGTCTGACCATCCTTCACGGTATATGTTTTCCATTTATTTATAATAGTATGCCTCATTCGGTCCTGTGTATTTCTGGGACATGTACTTCAATGACGGTTTATCCCCAGGTAGGTTGCCTATTTTATCTCTTGCAACTAGAACAGATTGAGCCATGCTACTGGAATCATGTTTTCCAACAACATCACTTTGGCATCTTTGACATAAGTTACTTCCTTAATTGTAGATAGCATCCTTGAAGCACGCAAATATGAAACCCTAACATAATCAATGCTTCTAGGTCCAGATGTGGGAGTTGAAGAAATGACACTAGAATCACCAATCCTTTCCCTGGTGATACTAGTAGGAGTGACACCTATTTCTATCTTCTGGACTATACCACACTCTTAAAAGTTTTGGAATTGTTTAGAACATCTAAATATAAATACTCCTTTGGTTTATGGCCATCTTTTGTTCTCTTTGGATCGGTATTCTTGTAGATAACCATGATGTTTTCCAGCTTATTATTAACCTTGGAAGCTTATTGTCTTAACTTTGACCTTGATGCAGCTCTCCTTAATGCGTGACAAAGAAAACCCTGTGCAAGTCTTTGATAGTCACTTATAGCATGTACAGAGTCATCACGATTCAAATCTCCATATTTTTGGGCCTCACCCGCATCACTTTCATATTTTTGTGAAGCATCTGAGTGCACTACATTTTGGTGCTCATGTTGATGAAATCAATTGATACTGTTAAACGAAGCCCTTTTTTCTATGTTATTGGAATGAATCTGGGAGGTTTCCTTCTCATGAAGAAAATTAGGAAATGTAAAAGTTTTCACTGGAAACTGACTTCCTTTAAATTAATCCACTCTGGAAGGACTAGACCTGTCATCATATTCATCTTCATACTCACTCAAAATTTCGGTGTTCCTACTACCTCCATCATCACTATCAACTACTACATCAAGATCATTTTTATCTCTTGAAGAGATAATGGTGTTATCTTCTTGGAAATATTCTATTAATTGAGTCTTTTCTTTTGTGTAACTTTCTAAATTATCAACATCAACTGTATCTTCATTGTCATTATCTTTGTCACTCTCTTTCAATAGCAATCATTTTTCTTATTTGTTTTATCCTCCCCCAACAACTGTGTTTCAAGTGACATGGTGTCTTCAAGAGGAATTGTACTCCCTAGCATCTGGGTGTTTTCAAGAACCAAATTATTTTCAAGCGGCACAGTGTTTTCAAGCACTAATGTACTTTAAAATGGTAGAGTGTTCCCCCCATCATTTTCCTCTGAGTTTTATCCTGAATCAATGAAAATTCATTTTTAATTTATTATCTCCACATCACCTCCCAAATTAACAACTTGAAGACAGAGCTTCTTAGGGTTCAACTATTATTTCATCACTAGAAATTATTATGGTTCAACTATTATTTTATCACCATAAACAAGCATAAGATGGGTGAGAAATACAAGATAACTTCACGTAGCTTATTGCAACACTCGAATATACTAGGACACAACACGATTTAGACTTTTGTGGGTGGTCTCATCAAACAATGGTTACTAGTTTATCCTCCATCAAGTCACATTACTTTCAGAAGCCTCAAGGCATTCGATCAACATACAAAACAAGCATGACAGAAACCTTAAAACATTCAACTGATCTCACACACACACATATTGTTAAATTTTCATATGCTTAGCTAATACATCAGTATTTCATTTCATTTCCATAACAAAAGCATATAAACAGGATCATTGAAAGAAACAGTATCACAAGAACAACACAGATTTATTCTGGGAAAACCCTAAAGGGAAAAACCCAGCAAAAGCTTCCTCAATATAGATGCCCCAAAAGATAAAATATAAAAACAACAAGGAGATCAAAGCCTGATCCTCCTCCTTCTTCGGCTACTCTTTTCTTCTTCACCAATGCGCTACACAAGTGAGAGTGTGTGTGTGTCTCAAATGAGGAGCACTACACCTCTATTTATATTCATCCATTCACTTGAATTAACTCATTTGACATGTAGGCTCGAATTAAATCATGTAGGCTCAAGTAACCATATTGGGGTGCTAATGACCCACCTTTAATATTAGAGGGGACTACCTCATGAATCTTATTAGTTCTTCCGATTAGGAGCATCGGGGTACAAAGTAATACAAGTGGTTATCCCGGTAGGACCATCGGGGACCACAAAAGATACATATAGAATATTCTTCAACNCTATAACAACATCAACAACAACAATAGTAGGAGAGAGATAGAGGACATCATCAACATCATCAGGGTAACACATCTATAAATCATTGGAAGCTTTTCAACATCATATGGTCTTCGTCTTCAATCTTCATCGACAGCAACTCTTTGATCAGCATCAACATATTTTGATTTTTTTTTCGATCAGTAACATCATCGTCAACACTTTGACCTTTGAATCAGCAACATCTTCAGCAATATCTTCAGCACTTTGACCTTTTGATCAGCAACATCTTCAGCACTTTGACCTTTCAATCACCAACATCTTTAGCACTTTGACCTTTCGATCAGCAACATCTTCAGTACTTTGACCTTTTGATCAGCAACATCTTCAGCACTTTGACCTTTCGATCAGCAACATCTTCAGCACTTTGACCTTTTGATCAACAACATCTTCAGTACTTTGACCTTTCGATCAGCAACATCTTAAGCAACTTTGATGTTTCGATCAGCAACAACTTCAGCATTTTTGACTTTTCGATCAGCAACAACATCTTCAGCATCATACTTTGATCTTTCAATCAGAAACATCATCATCAAAACATCATTATCAAATTCTGATCTTTTGATCTGAAAACATCATCATCATCATACTCTGATCTTTCAATCAGAGACATCATCATCATCAAAGCATCATCATCATATTCTGATCTTTCGATCAGAAAACATCATCATCATCATACTCTGATCTTTCGATCAGAAACATCATCATCATCAAACTCTGATCCTTCGATCAGAAACATCATCATCACATTCTGATCTTTCGATCAGACACATCATCATCATTAAAACATCATCATCATCGCACTCTGATCTTTTGATCAGAAAACATCATCATCATCAGCAACAACCTGCAAGCCACAGTACAAAAACTAAGAAGTTTTTGGATCTCTTTTGGACTTAAAGTCCAGGGATGATGCAATCCTACCACATTCTCGACAACCGAGGTCACCGGATCCGTTCTGAACCGAGGTTCAAGGATGATACAATCCTACTACGTTCTCAAGTACCGAAGTCACCGGATCCGTTCTGAACCGAGGTTCAAGGATGATACAATCCTACTACGTTCTTGATTACCGAAGTCACCGTATCCATTCTAAACTGAAGTTCAATAATGATACAATCCTATCACACTCTCGATGACCGAAGTTACACCGGATCCGTTCTGAACCAAAGTTCAAGGATGATACAATCCTACCACATTCTCGATGACCGAAGTTACACCGGATCCGTTCTGAACCGAAGTTCAAGGATGATACAATCCTACTACGTTCTCAAGTACCGAAGTCACTGGATCTGTTCTGAACTGAAGTTCAAGGATGATACAATCCTACCACATTCTCGATGACCAAAGTTACACCGGATCCGTTCTGAACCAAAGTTCAAGGATGATACAATCCTACTACGTTCTCGAGTACTAAAGTCACTAGATCCGTTCTGAACCTAGGTTCAAGGATGATACAATCCTACCACATTCTCGATGACTGAAGTTACATTGAATCCATTCTAAACCGAAGTTCAAGGATGATACAATCCTACTACGTTCTCGAGTACCGAAGTCACCGGATCCGTTCTGGACCGAGGTTCAAGGATGATACAATCCCACTACCTTTTCGAGGACCAAGGTCACCGGATCACTTTAGAGCAGATGCCCAGGGATGATACAATCCCGCTGCATTCTCGAGGACCGAAGTCACCGGATCACTTTAGAGCAGATGCCCAGGGATGATACAATCCCACTGCATTCTCGAGGACCAAAGTCACCGGATCACTTTAGAGCAAATGCCCAGGGATGATACAATACCACTGCATTCTCGAGGACCGAAGTCACCGGATCCATTATGGACATATGTCTCAGAATGATACAATCCCTCTTCATTCTTGAGGACCGAGGTCACCGGATCACTTTAGAGCAAATACCCAGGGATGATACAATCCCACTGCAACACCACTACTCCCCCTTTCGGGGAAGGTGTTTTCAAACAACACCAAGCTTGTCTCGAAAGTGTTCAAACTTTACCTGAGACAGAGGCTTCATCAATACATCAGCAACTTGTTCATCAGTACTCACATACTGGAGTTTTATGGCTCCCTTCTGCATCATATCTCGAATGTAGAAATACCTGATTTCTATGTGCTTCGATCTATCGTGGAACACTGGATTCTCTGTCATCTTTATACAACTTTGATTGTCACATAGAATCACGGTGGTATCCAACCTTAGGTTGAATAATCCTGACATCAGCTTCTGAAGCCATATGGCTTCACAACTAGTAGAGCAAGCTGCTATATATTATGCTTCAGATGTGCTTAAAGCAATACTGAACTGCTTTCTGCTAAACCATGAAATCATAGCAGATCCCAGACTATAACATCCACCTGATGTGCTTTTTCTGTCTGAGGTACTTCCGGCCCAATATGCATTCATATAGCCATACTATCTATACTCATGGCTACCATCATAGTATAGTCCAAAATCTATAGTTCCTTTCAGATATCTCATCACATGTTTTGCAGCTACCAAGTGAACCCGTCTACGTTGAACTAGATATTGACTTAGAGTGTTCACAGCAAAACAAATGTCAGGTCTGGTGTTTGTTAAGTACATCAATGACCCAATGATCTGTCTGTATTGAGTCACATCCACTAACTCTGATGAGTCATCAGCTAACAGCTTCAGGTTGGAATCCATGGGTGTGGCCATGGCTTTGCATTCCAACATATTGAATCTTTTCAATATCTCTACTGTATAGTTTCCCTGATTGAGAAAGATTCCTTCTGAATTTTTCCATACTTCCAGACCTAGGAAATAATGCATTAACCCAAGGTATTTCATCTCAAATTCTTCTGCTATTTTCTTCTTTCTTTCAATAATCTGTTTCTCATTCCCTGTCAAGAATAAGTCATCCACATATAGTAGTAATATGACAGGTTCATTTTCTACAACTTTGAGATAAAGGTTAGGATCAGCTTTACTCTTGGTAAAACCCATGCTCAACAGGAAACTATCTATCCTTTCATACCAAGCTCGAGGAGCTTGTTTAAGGCCATACAATGTTTTCTTCAACTTACATACGTGAGTATGTCTATCTTCAACTTCAAACCCTTATGGTTGTTCTATGTATACTTCTTCTTCGATCACACCATTCAGAAAAGTTGTTTTCACATCCATCTGGTGTAAGCTCCACTTCATCATGGATGCAAGTGCCATGATAGCTCTAATCGAAGTATACCGGGCTACTGGAGCAAATGTCTCTTCATAATCAATTCCCTCTTTCTGAGAGAAACCTCTGGCCACAAATCTTGCTTTATACTTCTCGATACTTCCGTCAGCTGCATGCTTTATTTTGTATATCCATTTGGAAGATACTATACTCTTTCCTTCTGGTTTGGGAACTATATCCCAAACATCATTCCTCATTATTGACCGATATTCTTCAGTGGTTGCTTCTTCCCATTCTTTCTTCTGGACTGCTTCTTCATAGCTTGTAGGTTCTTGATCTACAAGATCACACATCAAGGCTACATCGTTGGGAAAGGTCTTAGGTTTCTTTCTTTCCCTTGTGGATCCTTCAGGAGCTCCATATCTTTCTGCCTCTCGTATAATTTCTCTTGTCCAAGCAGGCTTTCACGTTCTTGAAATATCCATCATAGGAGGTTCCTATGGTTCTAACATGTCATGTTCTTCAGGAGATTCATCTTCAGGGAGACATGTAGTTTCTTCATTTCTGGGAGGTGTCTCTTCTTCATATACTTCTTCATGTTGGCACTTCCTAGATCTCTTGAGGGCTGCCTCTTCATCGAATTTTACATCTCCATTGATTTCCATGTGATGGTATCTAGGAATGTAAATTCTGAAATCTTTGGATACTTCACAATATCCAAAAAATATCCTCTTCTTTCCGGAAGGATCTAGCTTGGTTCTTTTCTCTTTTGGTATATGAAGATATACTGGACACCCAAATATTTTGAGGTGACTTACCTCAGGCTTCTTTCCTGTGAATATCTCTTCTGGAGTCTTAAACCCAAGAGCACTGTGAGATATTCTATTATGTACATACACAGCAGTTCTTGTAGCTTCTACCCATAGGTGCATGGGAAGATCTTGATCTTATATCATTGTCTTCACTGCCTCCATGATGGTTCTGTTCTTTCTTTTCGCAACCCCATTCTGTTGAGGATTGTAGGGAGTAGTTAGTTCCCTCTTGATTCCAGCATCTTTACAAAAGGCCTCAAACTCTTTTGAGGTACATTCTCCTCCATTGTCTGAACAGAGTGTCTTTATTTTCTTGTCTGGAATATTTTCTATCAAGGCTTTGAATTCCTTGAATTTCTCAAACACTTCACTCTTTGCTTTCAGGAAGTATATCCAAGTCTTTCTTGAAAAATCATCAATAAATGTGATATAATAATCAAATCCACTTAAGGATGAAGAAGACATTGGACCACATACATCTGAGTGAATCAATTCCAACGTACCTTTTGTTTTGGTTTCACTCTTTGGAAATGGATTCTTGATGTTCTTTCCCTTCGCACATCCTTTGCAAATTCCTTCATGCTTGATCTTCATATCTGGTAATCCCGTCACTACTTTATTCGCATGAGGTAGAGCTTTGCAATTAATGTGGGCAAGCCTTTTGTGCCATTGTTCACTAGGGTCAATGGACTCATGAACAAAGGTTGTTTCTGAGTGCCCCTTGAGTTTATATAAGCCTCCTTCTTCTTCACCAATGATGATTGCATCTTCAATATTCTTTCCTTTGGGCCACATGAGTACTTGGCCATCTATGAAAGCAACTCCGAATCCTTTCTTATCTAAAGCTGAGATAGAAAGTAAGTTCTTCTTTAAACCAGGTACATAAAATACATCTTTCATCTTTATAGGATTACCTAAATCAAGTTTGTAGCTTGCTTCTCCCACTCCTTTGATCGGATATTGAAAGTCATCTCCTAGAGATACTTTCTGAGGAGAGCTCTTTTCTTCAAGTTTGGACAGAGTTTTCTTTTGTCCCGTCATGTGCTTTGAAGTACCACTATCAATAAGACAAGTATCTTCTCCAGGTGTTACAGACCCAGAGAGTGTAGAGAATAGTACATACTCTTCTGCATCTTCTTCTCTTGCTTGCTTTCTTGGAGGTCCTTCTTCTTCTTCTTCTTCTTCTTCATCTTCCGCTAGATGAGCATGATATCTTTTGTTGTTTTTGATCCTCTTCTTATATTCTTGTCTCTTCATAGGACAATTTCGGGCAATGTGTCCTATCTTATCACAATTAAAACATTGAAAACCAGAGTAGTCTCTATTAGGAGGATTCTCTCTTACCTTCTGGATTCTTCTGGGAGGTTGAGACTCCTTGAAATTTCTTCTTTTGAAATTAGATTGACTTCTTCTTCTTTTGGTGTGAGTGGCTAGGGCTTGATCATCTCCTTTTAATAATGCTTCCCTATTTATCACTCTAGTCTCTTCTTGAATGCAATCTTCCCATACTACATCAAACTTCATGCTTTCTTTTCTGGCACACATCATTTGAATGAAGGATTCCCAGGGTCTTGTGAGACCATTGAGAGCAGTCATAACCATTTCATCTTCATCAAGCTTATCTCCAATAGCTTATAGTTGATCTTTGATCTGAGAAACCCTTGAGAAGTAATCTTGGATGGATTCTCCATGACTCATCTTGGTGCTCTTCAGTTGACTTCTTAGATTCATCTTTCTGTTAATGTTCCTTCCCTCATACATTCTAGATAGGGCATCAAACATTTCTTTTGGATTCTTCTTGGATGACACTTGAGGAATCAAGTGATCCTTGATGGAGTCAGCAATAATCCTTTGTGCCCTAATCATATCCTTTATGTGCTTCTCCTTGGCTTTAGCTTCTTCAAGTTCTGCAACTTCTTCTTTGACATACTTATCAAGATCATTCTCTTGGAGAATGAGACCAATCCTATATTTCCATGCTCGAAAATTCTCTATGCCTTCTAGCTTGTCTTCAAGCTTAGTGCTTGAGGTCATCTTGTCAGAAAATCACAACAAATTGAAATTTTGCGAAATGAGAAACTGACCTTACCAAGAGATGCGCTTGAATGAGGAGAGATGACTGGTGTGCTTGGATTCTGTAGATCCCAATTCTTTATCTTCCAAATCAGACTTGCAAGATTCAGCTTCTGCAGCTTTCTGGTTCAGCAGTTTTATGGTGCAACTGTCAAACTAGGGTTTGACTTTTTCAAAGACTCACACATCCAAAAAACTTGATTCCAGGCTCACAAGATGCACTCTGGAAGGGCGTAACTTTCTATGCAAGCAGTTTTTCGAAACTCAAAAAAGATTCATAAAACCCTAATTTCTTTCGGGGAGAGAGAGAGAGCTATTTCACCTTGTGAAAGTTGTCCTAGTCAGGCTACCTCTGATACCATGTTAAATTTTCATATGCTTAGCTACTACATCAGTATTTCATTTCATTTCCATAACAAAAGCATATAAACAGGATCACTGAAAGAAACAGTATCACAAGAACAACATAGATTTATCCTGGGAAAACCCTAAAGGGAAAAACCCAACAAAAGCTTCCTCAATATAGATGCCCCAAAAGATAAAAGATAAAACCAACAACGAGATCAAAGCCTCATCCTCCTCCTTCTCCAGCTACTCTTCTCTTCTCCACCAATGCAGTACACAAGTGAGTGTGGGTGTGTGTCTCAAATGAGGAGCACTACACCTCTATTTATATTCATCTGTTCACTTGAATTAACTCATTTGACATGTAGGCTCGAGTTAAATCATGTAGGCTCAAGTAACCATACTGGGGTGCTAATGACCCACCTTTACAATTATAGGGGACTACCTCATGACTCTTATTAGTTCTTCCGATTAGAAGCATCAGGGTACAAATTAATACAAGTGGTTCTCCCGGTAGGACCATCGGGGACCACAAAAGATACATATAGAATATTCTTCGAAGTTACAATATTTCAACACATATAACAGAGACCTTAAGAGTATGAGGTTATTTTCAATGATAGAATTCTCTTTAACTTCAATTTTAAATGCTTTGATTTTGGGTTCTAGGTCAAATCAAAAGATATTACTTCTTTCTCAAACTATTTTTCATTTGGATTTTTTATTATGGAAGATTCAATGTACCCTAAGTATAATCTAGAGAGGAGAAAGATGAATATGGAGGTGATTGAAGGATCCTCCTTTTTTCTCCCCCTTGAACCACAAAACACTCAAGCTCATTACTTGGTCTTTCAAGCATCATTGGATTTCCAATGGTCACTCAAAGACATGACTGCAAATATGGTGAGGGGAATATGCATTCTTACACTTGGAATGATCATTCCTAGGTTAATATGGATATGGGCTCATGTCCATACTCAATATCCCATGCACCCGTTGCACCATATATACTCAATGCATTGTTACAAGTGTACACAGAGTTAACAAATCACCCCAACCGAAAAGGAATATAAACTAACATAGGTCCATCTTAACCCTAAATCTATAAATTTGCAGATATGAATAAAAAAATCCCATATGGCGCAAATACAAATGCTACACATTTCTTCCACCTGAGCTATATGACATCATCTTGGTGTACTAACTATTTACAAATAAGTTTTTCTTGATATAAGTCTCATGCCATTTTAAAAAATTCAAAATTGCGACTTTAATTTTCTCTTCAGTGCACATTTTCTAGAAAAAACCTAAATGAAGATTTCATGACTCAAATTTTCAAACATGGACTAAATCTTGATTAATTTTAGTTTTCCATTTTGATTCGAATAGAAGCAGGCTTATAGAGCATGTAGGCCTCAAAGCACATTAAGAAACAAGCATATACATAAATAAAATGAGAAATTCAAGATACCGCACCATTATCACATAGCTATAGCCTTAGCTGCTTGTCATTCTAGCATTCGTGATATCAGTGCTATCCCAAAAAAATAACCCCCTACAGAGCAGCAGCCATCGCAATCGACCACAGAGTAGTTTGTTGTCCAAAGGAATCCACCTAATTCTTCCACCAACCCTCTCACAGAAAATATTTATCCCCAATACGAATGCACCCAACCTTCATCCCACAGACCCTGATTATCCAAACCATCATGCTTCAATTCCACATTTTCCTCAGCTTTAAAATCACAATTTTATTCTTCACCAGCGCCCAAATCCCTCAATTCATCATTGTTCCTTGAATTCTCCTCATCTGATCTCAATGATTTGAACTATGGATATCCCCGAAAGGATCCTCTTCTTCATTTTCTGCATTATTTTCGCTCAAATTCTCTAAAACCAGTAAATATATTCAATACCACAATGGTTTTCAGATTCAATTGGAAGGCCCTCATGGCGGATTGACAAAAATTGAAGGTATTGGTATCCAAACCATATAAGCCCTCTATGAAAACCCCATTGAATCCATTTTTAGTATATGTTGATGAAGTTAGGGAGACATTAACCTCGTTTACTTACCTTACAATAGTAACAAAGCCTCTCTTCTTGCAGTTTTGTTCATATATGGAAAGTATAGGTATGTATTCACCATCAAGCATGCCTCAAATAGTCTTAAACTGTGGTAAAAGGGCTTGTTCCTGTACCTTAGAACAAGTAGTGTTCATCCTCAATTATAACCTTCATGTGCTAAAATTTCTCCAATGTGCTAAAATTTCTCCAACAATTAGCAGTCCTTTGCACAAGAAATGGTAGCAAAGAAGTTTTATGGGGCGTTGATTATATGTTCTCAACGTTCATGCTATCAACAACATTCAATTAATAGTGGATTGACCCTCTTTCATTACATTATCCCCTGGCCAAGACTCAACCCTATTCTGGATAAAAGTCATAACATTGTGTATGTTCTTTATGCTTTTAGTACGATATTATGCAATATTATAATATGTTTTGTAATAATATAAAAAATTTATATTGTAAAATTTTATATATTATAAGTTTTAAATACATATTTTAATTATGGTCAAACAAAATGGATATGGAGATATTGGTTGATGTAGTATGGTTAGGATTGAGTTAATCATGTGAATTTAGTCTATAATCTTGAATCCACATGATGATGACAATATTGGACTTACAGAAGATGCTTGAGGCCAGCAAACACATCCATTGACATCTGAAGCTATAGGTACCTCACTATATGTCTTGAAAGAAGAAACTGTTTCCAATTGACACAAGGTCGGGTCTCTCATGAATCCATCTACATTGTTAAAATTTAGTAAATTATACAATTCATTGTCAAAATTATAATGTTCCATTGTCAATGTGACACATCTAAAAATGACTAACATAAATGACTAATTCATATTCTTCGTCATTGTTAGCTAATCATATTTGTATTTCAATGACTAAATTAGTCATTTACGTTAGTCATTTTTATTTTAGTCACTTGTTATTATTAATTATTGCACATGATCTAGGAAT
>LPNX010504879.1:1441144-1506659 GCA_001517045.1 Pseudotsuga menziesii | reverse complement strand
TGTAGGTAGGCATGGGAGTGACTGGGATGATGGTAATTAATGCTCCACTGATGTCAATTAAACTTAGGATAGTGGTTTAACTAGGCCAATTTGACCGAAGAGTGAGAATGAAGGTAAATGTCTCCAACAGTTATCTACTCGTATATTTTATACTATGACTAAATTAGTTGTTTATCTTAGTCATTTTTTAGTTCTCTCACTTAAAATTGCTCAACTTTAGTTTTTTATCCCTTGAAAAAGCTATGGTGACTAACTTTTTAGTCACCTAGTCATTACTTCCTCATTTTGTACTAGTGAGAGCTCCTTGGATGACAACCCTTCAAGAATATGATCTTGATATCAAACCTTCCACAGTGTTTAGAGGGTAGGGCCTTTGTAAACTTACCGCTGAGTCAGCTCATTTTCCAGTGAATATTTTTATATTAACATAGATGAATATTTTATGGAAAAAGGAAATCTATTTATTTCCTCCTCCTCAAGATTCCTAGTATTTTAACATGAGAATTCTTCTTGAAATAGGGAGTGCTCTAGCTAACCTAGAACCAAATAAGAGAAGGGCCTTAAGATTAAAATTAGTTCCTTATCCGCTAATTAATAACATCCTTTTTAGGAAAAATTTAGATGGTATATTATTGTGTTATCTTGACAAAGATGAAACTGATACAGTTTTATAGGAGTTGCACTATGTTCCTGTTGGTGGTCATTTTGGAGGTGAAACCACTACGCATAAAATACTTAGATATGGTTATTATTGGCCAACTTTATTTTGAGACTCTAGTGCATACTTAAGAAATGTCAACACTGTTAAATGATTGCAAGAAGGGTTAAAAAACCTACTTTTCCACTACAACCAGTTTCAGTGGAAAGACCGTTTCAGCAGTGGGGTATTGATATAGTAGGTCCAATCAATCCACCTTCATCCATGCAACATAAATATGTTATCACCGCAACTGATTATTTTACTCGGTGGGAAGAAGTTTCACCATTGTGTGTAGTAAACACCAATCAAGTTGTCCTTTTCTTAGAATCTTGTATTATTACTCGGTTTGGTGTGCCTGAATCTCTAGTCTTTGATAACGCTTCTTATTTTTCTTCTATTGAGTTAACGGAATTTGGTTTAGAGAAGGGTATCGGAGTAAGATAGTATGCAAGTTATTACTTTCAGTGTAACTAATTAGCTAAGTCCACCAATAAAAACCTACTAAAGATCCTAAAGAGAACCATTTCCATACATCATCGGAATTGGCATACTTCCTTACACAATGAACTTTGGGCAGATAGAGTAACTCCAAAATATGCAATAGGAAACTCGCCTTTATTTCTAATCTATGGTACTGAAGCCATTATACCTCCCAATATTTTCTTACCTTCTTTACAGTTAGCACAATCCATCTAAGATGTAAATTGTTCTGCTATGGATAAGAGAATTAATACACTGATTAAGTTAGAGGAATATAGGGAAATATACAAAAAACATTTTGTGAAACACCAATAGATTGTAAGATCTTGGTTTGATCAGGCCTTAGTCTCCAATAGATATCTGCAAGTAGGTGATTTGGTTCTAAAGTGGGATAAAGCCCATGAAGAAAAAGGTGAACATACAAAATTTCAGCGTCTTTGGCTAGGACCTTATGTCATTAATGAAAAAATGGGCCCAAGTACCTTTCAACTGTAGACCTTGGAGGGTCAGTCCAAAACCTTTCCAGTCAATGGCATGATTATTAAAAAATACTTTCACTAATTTCCATCAAATCCTTAAATATGTACATGGTTTGTTTCTTTTTGTTAATATTTGAACAATGTTTCTTTTTTTGGTTTTGTTTGTTCCAATCTTCATCACAATTCTGAAAATAATTGGGGCATTTTTTAATGTGCAGTTCAGTTTGCTCTTTGTCTTTGCTTAAGGCTCATTTCATCTGTAAGCAAATCCAAGTGTTTCTCTAAATCAATTGTTTTCAAGGAATGATATGTATCATCATCGAATCATTACTCTTTGCAATCTTTAAAATCTTGAATGTATATATTCTGTCAGAAAAAGGTATATGTAGATAAATGAACCTCTGTGGTTTGGATTTCAGTTTGTTCATTCATTCTTAGTAATTGTGATCAAGTATGGTCTTTCATCTTGCTTAGTCTCATCAAATTTTCTTAAATCTGAAACAAACCTATTTTAAAATTTAAATATTTATTAATGCAATTAGGATTAATCCTCTACAGTCAGTTTTGTTATTATAGTAAAGATAGCTGGTAAGTTATTTATTCAAAACCTTGTACTCAAAAAATCCTTATGAATCTGGATTATCAGTCATCTTTCAAACTCATTACAATTTGGAAATTTTCTCGGTCTGTTCCATTGTTAAACTGAATGCCTCTTATGATGCCATCACTGCTAGGTGATTTTTATTTTGGGGAATGGTTTAAACTATTCATGATGCTTTGTTATCTCATCAACAAAACAATCGTGCAGATGGTTTGTTTTAGTTTGACAGTTGTTAAACTGATGTGTATTAAGTTTTTAAATGAAAAAGATTATTTTTGGAATAGGTCCATAAAACTATCCAAGTATTTAGTTTGTCTTAGTATACAAGTCATGAGGGTGACTTAAGATGGGGGATTCAATAGAGAGAATAAGCTTTCATATAGAGTTCTAATTTTCAAAATTTTGAAGTTGATTCTTATGTCATGATAACACTTGTGCTGGAATACGTTTCTGAGATGTCTTGAGAAACTAATAACAATGCAGTTCTTGTTTTCTTTGATACAGTTATATATACTTGAATATCAACTCTCTTTTGCAGTTTACTTTCATATGTTGATTTACATACACATTGTATTGTGTAGTATTGACTATATTTTTACTTTTGAATACACCTTGTTTAAATTTCTGACTATATGATGTTTATAGTTATTATTAGATAATTTTCATTATTTGATATAACTTTTATTTCATTATTCATATGATGTAGTGTTCTTATTATTTATTTGTATAGATGTTGTGATCAGTAAGAATTATTATTATAATATTTCAGATATTTTTTTTGTTTGTAAGAAATTCCCGTCACTCGGGGCCAGTGCATTTCCACCATTGGCTAAGATAACCGCAACCCATGGGCATCTAAGCCGTCGAAGTCACCCGAGGATCATACCCAGCCTGGGCCACACCAACCCTTGTGATGGATGGAATTTTTGGGTGTCTCCTCCCAACTAACTCACCCCTAAGGGGATTGAACTCGAGTCGCATTTCTAAAGAGACCCACACCTTAACCGAATGAGCTAGCGAGATTTGACATAATCTTTCAGATATTGGACATAATATAATTTTTTGTTTTGTGATAGTACATATGTTCTAGGTAGTAATAATTTATTATTATTTCTTATAACAAATTACTGTAATTTACTTTTATTGGGATTATGATATATTAAAAGATATTTTTCTCATAGTATATTATATCTTAAAAAGCATAACTTATAGTACAACATGTGACAACAATTAGTTAAAATTGCTCTTGGCCAAGATAGATTAGTATAGCTCATAAATAATTAGTTAGTGTTAATTTAGTAGTTGCTAAATAGATAGTTTTTAGATAAATTTTTGTCTGTTAAGTAGTTCTTGAGAATTTTTTCTTGAAACTTAAACAGAGAGACTCTCCTTAAGCAAGAAACTCTTAGATGGTAGCAGGACCATAACCTGCGAGAATTAACTACACCAAACACATTGGAGGTTGTGTTAAGCACCTTGTGTGGGTTAGTTCTCTGTAGTTGGTGATGTGAGAAAATCAGGCCAACAAATGGAGTTAGAAGGAGGACCTGAAACTATTAATGGCTGAAAATGTTCAAAAAAACCTTGTAACTAGTTCAGATCTTTCACCGATTGACGAATATGATAACATTGTTATTTCAGATTCATCAGTTCATCTACAAGTTGGAATTAGTGACTCACCATTCACTACTTCTATTAGGGAAATATTAGAACGAGACTGTGCCTCTTCTCCCTATACACCTAATCAAATTGAACAAGCTTTAAGGGAATCTAGAAAAGTCCTCACTAGGGTTTACTCTCAAAAAACTGGTATACCTCCTATTGATTTTGGTTTACCTCATCGAAATAGAAATAACACTTCATCTTCTGCAGTTGACCAGTCTCCATTAGAAATTCAAGATTTAGGATGAGGTAGCCCAAGTTACCAGTTTAGCCCTTCGTTAAGAGGGGTTACTAAAACTAACTCTTCAAGAAAGATTATTCCTTCAAACGGTTCTGGTCATCCACCCTCACCTCCAGATTCTCCACATGATACTCCAAGACCTAGTGATCATAGTAGTTCTTCATATTATGAAGAAGACAACATGGCAGGATCAGGAGGAGGTAATTTTAACGTCCCCATACCCCATAATATGGAAAAATTAAAATGTTTACTTCAAGAACCCTTGTTCTCCTTCAAAACATGGGGCATGGACATTAACACACACTTCAACCTTCATTCCCAGGCTTAGAAACCACTGTAACAGTCGTTCATCCTTGACAGATCCCTTATGCAACCGAAAACACCGTTTTCGCACTAAACCCGTCCTTCCACGCTCTGCGTTCCACACTTGTGCTTTCATCCCTTCTGACCCTGGAAATCAGAAATCGGAAACATAATGTGCGTCGAAAACATTAAACCTTATTCCATCTTCCACCTTCCGTACTTCCTCTTTCTACCCTTCCGACCTCGAAAATCGAGAGTTGAAAACTTAATGTGAAATGGAAACATTCAACCACTCATTCTCCTTTCACCTTCCACACTTCTGCCTTCTGACCTTGAAAATCAAGAATCAGAAACTCAAAGGCCCGACGAAGTGAATTGTCAACCTTCCACCTTCCACCTCCCACACTTCCGCTTTCTACCCTTCCAACCTTAAAAATCAAAAATCAAAAACCTAAAAGGCAACTGGAAAATTTAAATACTCTTCCTCCTCCTGCCTTCTGCCTTCCACACTTCTGCTTTCCGGCTTCCCCACCTCAGAACTTGGAAATCGGAAAACTCAATGTGCGAAGGAACGTTCAACGACCTTTCCACCTTCCGCCTTCTGCACTTCCACTTTCCGCCTTCTGCACTTCGAAACTTGAAAATCGGAAAACTCAAAGTGTGAAGGAACGTTCGACAACCTTTCCTCCCTCCACCTTCTGCACTTCTGCTTTCTGACTTCCACACTTCAAAACTCAGAAATCAGAAACATATCTCTTGACGGAATCTTTCTATCGCCCTTTCGCCTTCCGCCCTTGCATACTTCGAAACTCAAAAGTCAGAAAACTATCAAATGACGGATTGTCTATCCTCATTTTCTCCTTCTGCATTCTGCCTTTCCTCCCTTCAGTGCGGAAATTGGGAACCGAAAGACCAAATATTTACCTTAACCTTTTTCCAGATTTCCACCTTCCATGGGTGGATCCTGAAAATCGAAAAACTCACTTTCTACTTTATATTTTCTTCTGATTTCCACCTTTCGCCTTCCACAAGTGGGTCCTAGAAGTCAGAAATCCCACATTCTACTTTGATAAAGCTCATTTCTCCCGCTTCCCACATTCCACGTTCCGCTGCGGATCCTAGGTTGTCGAAAGGCCATAATCTGCCTTGTCCAACTTTCCCTTTTTTGATTTCCACCTTCAGTTTTCTGTAGGCAGATTCCAAGGGGAGGAAACACTATGTCAGATGCATTCTGAATCTGTAACAGGATTCCAGCCTCCATGGAATTAGGCAAAAATGCATAAATCATACAAGGCATGTACAAAATTAAAATGCAGGCGGACATAACATAAGTAAACCTCTACTTAATCATCAACAAGCATTCAACACGAATATAGAATTTCATAGACAAATACATGGCAAAAACAAGCATAACAGAGATACTTATCTTCATAATTAAGTTTTTCCGCAACTATCTAGGTGACTGCAACGTTCCACCCAACCATAGGACAGTGTGTTCATTAATCTCTCAACACACTGCCACCCCCAAGCTGGGCATGATTTCTACAAGCAACTAGGGAAACAACAGGCGTATACATCGTCGGACCAGAGAGCACACACACAGTCAAGCCAACCTTCAGTTTGGTTTATCAGACTGTCCATCCAAGCCAACACCCAGTTGGGTTTATCATGCTACAAGCTTACAAGCTAAAAATGTTGGGTTTATCAGGCTTACTCGTCCAAGCCAACATACAATTGGGTTTATCATACTATTCGCAATCAATCCAACTTCCAAAATAGAGATCAACCAAGCCACATATGGGTTTATTAGGCACTCATCCAAGCCATCATTCATAGTGGGTTTACCAGACTGTCCAGCCAAGGATTGATCATGGCTAAAACACAACAACACTCATCCAAGCCAACAGATGGTTTTATCAGGCTACAGGCTTACAAGCCAAACAATGTTGGGTTTATCAGGCTTACTCAGCCAAGCCAGCATACAGTTGGGTTTATCAGACTATTCACATTCAAGCCAAATTCAAAAATAGGGATCAACTAAGCCACAGATGGGTTTATCAATCACTCATCCAAGCCATCATTCACAGTGGGTTTATCATGCTTACATTCACTCAGCAAAACAAGGAGACCACCCCCAATCTCTGTGCAACTGAGGATGGTAACAACAAGTGAACAAACCCAAAACAAAACACGGTTCTGCAAGTAGGGTGAACACACCATGCACATGAACAGAATGGAATAATCCTATTGAACAACCACAGCGCTTCCCCAACAACAAAACCATATGCGTGTCTCAAAGGAAGGACTGACTGGGAACACACCACATGGTTACTTGTTGCAGAAGAAAGAATGTGGCCTCCCAGGCTGCAGACCTAGAGGCTTTCTTAGACAAGTAATCAAAATGCCATGCCTTGCTCTGCCCAAGGCATTAACTGCCTCAACCAACTTTTGGAAGGAATCGATGATTGAGGACGGAGGACAAAAGTGGCTGAGGGTTCATGGGTTTCCCCATTGACATCTGGTCACACCCTATTGGCTTAGGGGTTTGACTAACTCCCCACCCTATCCCTTGTGGGATCATGCCCCCATTTCTTTAACATTTGTAGTTCCATAGCTAGCTATGGTATTATATTAATTTGTACATTTACATGATATATCAAGATGTTTTGTGCTTGACTTAGCACCAAAGCCATAGGTATCAACCTTGATCACCTATGCACCAGACACCAGATCAATGGCAGGGCCTTGGCCTTGAGCTCCATGCCATTATCTCAATACAATATATGTACATCATGTACAAGATTAATACTATGGGGTCAAAATGGGGGTATTACAATCCCTTCCCCCTTCAATCAACACTATCCTTGGTGCTTAACAAAATTTGACAAAAATGTTACACTGGCACCACCTTAGTGCTCTACAAAATTGAACAAAACTGGATGTGCCAATTGCATTACATCCTCCATCTCCCAAGTAGCCTCCTTGGGACCGTAGTGCTTCCATTACACCTTTACCTGTCTTATGGCTCGATTCTAGAGCATGGTGACCTTCCTGTTGAGGATGCACAATGGCTCGGTTTGGAACTCTCCCTCGGGTTCCACCTAAATCACATACCAATCAATCACATGGTTAGGGTCATGTACATATTTCTTAAGTAAAGAAACATGAAAAACATTATGATCTCTAGTGATAGCAGGAAATGCAAGTCTATATGCAACTGTCCCTATTCTTTCAAGCACTTCAAATGACCCACAATATCTAGGTGATAGCTTGGCACAACTTCCAAGCTTCACAGAACTCTTCTTTTCCCTCACTCTGAGGTAAACATGATCCCCGATACTGAACTCTCTATCCACCCTATACTTATCTACATAGCTTTTCTGTCTATCCTGGGCTACCTTCAAATTCTGCCTAATCTTGTAACCTCTTGCTCCATCTCCTTGAGAAATTCTGGACCAAGCACAATATTGTTCACTGGATCATCCCATGTCACAAGTGTCCTACACCTTCTTCCATACAAAGCTTCATAAGGACTCATCCCCAAGGATGCTTGCTGCCCATTATTATAAGCAAACTCTACCAAGTGTAGATAATCTTCCCACTTGGATGCTTTGTTCATCACATATATGCGAAGCATGTCTTCCATCACTTGATTCACTCTCTCTATCTAACCATCGGTCTAAGGATGGTAGGAAGTGCTGAAGTTCAACTTTGTACCCAAATCTGCAAACAAACCCTTCCAAAATTTGGAGGTGAACTTAGGATCCCTGTCACAGACTATTGCCTTAGGAAATACATGCAATCTGAAAATCTCCTTCATGAATATTTTTGCAATATCATCCGTCTTATGTGTGGACTTAACTAGTATAAAATGTGTTGCCTTTGTCAACTTATCCACTACAACCATGATGGAATCATGTTGTCTCCAAGTCATTGGAAATCCTGTAATAAAGTCCGTGGAAATCACTTCTCATTTCCATTCTGGAACTGGCAAAGGCTACAACAACCCTGTTGGGTGTTGATGCTCAACGTTTACCTGCTGACATTTCATGCTCTTTGAAATATACTCAAATATTTCCTTCTTCATTCCTGGCCAAAAATATTGTTTTTTGGTTGTAGCAATGTTCTTCTAATATCCTAGGTGACCAGAATATGGAGCTTGATGGATCTCATCTATAACAAGTCTCCTCAATTCTGCTACACTTGGAATATAAATTATGTTCTTATAAGTAAGAATTCCATAGTCTTCCACTTTATATCCCTCATACCTCTTCTCAAGACTTTGCTGCTACAATTTGTCTTTTACTTGCACGTACACTTCATCTTCAGCAGCATGATTAACAATCTGATGTCTCAAATATGATTGGAAAATGCTAAGAGATGCCAAATGCATTTCATACACCTTCATGTTGAGTGCATCAACCAATTTGTTTTCTTTTCCTTTTATGTGTTTGATTTCAAAATCAAACTCACAAAAAAACTCCAGCCATCTAGCTTTCCTAGCATTTAGAGTTGGTTGATCAAACAATTACTTCAAACCACAGTGGTATGTTCTTAACTCTAATTTTTTGCCCATTAAGTAACGCCTCCACATCTTGAGAGCATGTATTATGGTTGTAAGTTCTAAATCATGAGTGGTATATTTATTCTCATGATCCTTCAACTTTCTAGACTCATAACATACCACGTGGTTGTCAAACATAATAACTCCTCCAAGTCCTTGACCGCATGCATTAGTACACACCACAAAATATTTCACTGGGTCTGCAATTTTTCAGAATGGGTGCACTTGTGAGAAGACCCTTCAACTGCTGGAAACTTTCCTCACATCCAGGTGTCCATTCAAACTTGATCCCCTTCCTTTGCAAGGAAGTAATAGGTTGTACAACCTTGGAGAATCCTTCAATGAACCTCATGTAGTATCCTGCAAGTCCCATAAAAGATCTTACATCTGTCACATTTCTTGGAATAGGTCAATTCATAATGGCCTCAATCTTCTCAGGGTCTATAGATATACCCTCACTTGATATAATGTGACCCAAATAATGAATCCTATCTTTATAGAAGTCACATTTGTTTAACTTTGCAAACAACTTATGCTCCCTAAGCAATTGCAATGTCAATCTCAGATGTTCTTCATGTTCTTCCTCATTCTTAGAATAAATGAGAATGTCATCAAGGAAGACAAGAACAAACTTGTCTAGATACCTGCTAAAAACACTATTCATAAGGCACATAAATGTAGCTGGTGCATTTGTGAGACCAAATGGTACCACTACAAACTCATAATGTCCATAGCTTGTTCTGAAGGTTGTCTTATGGATGTCTTCATCCTTGATTCTTACCTAATGGTAACTAGACCTTAAGTCAATCTTAGAAAATACCTTTGCTTCTCTCATTTGATCAAAGAGGTAATCAATCCTAGGCAAAGGGTATTTATTCGTCATAGTGACCTTGCTCAGGTGTCTATAATCAATACACAACATGAGTGTACCGTCTTTCTTATTTACAAATAGCATAGGTGCTCCCCAAGGGGACGCACTTGGTCTGATATACTTCTTCTCCAACAAATATTGCAGCTACATCTTCAGATCAAGCATCTCTGGTGTACTCATCCTATAGGGTGTCTTGTACACTGGTGTTGCTCCTGGCACAAGTTCAATTGTGAAGTCAATGTCCCTCTTTGGAGGAAGCCCTGGAATCTCATCAGGAAAAACATTCCTGAAACACATGAAAATATTCCAACCTGGGAGTTTCATTCTCTACTTCCTCCATAACATGGGATGCATACACTCTGCAACCCTTCCTACAAAACTTCTTCAACTCCATGGCTGAAATTTGCCAAATAGAAATCACCTTTGGAATGACTTTCACAACCTTTAGGTTGCCATATTCATCCAAGCACTCAAAAGTCTTGTTGTAACAATCAAGTTTCACTCTGTATGCTTCCAACCAATCCATTCCAATGAGAACATCATAGGAACCAAGTGGTAGAACATTCAGATCTACACAAGCAACCAATCCATCCATAACCAATGGACATTTCTCCACCACTTCACTAATGTTTCTCTTAGTCCTAATGGCTAGCTGAACTAACCATGATTTTCTATGCTTTAACTTTTTAAAAGCACAAATATCAACAACTCTAGGAGTAATATAACTATGATTAGATCCAGGGTCAATTAAAATAGAAACAAATTGCTTAGCAATCTTACCTGCAAATTCAACCACAGTTAATTGATAGTCTACCCGGCGGTTCTCCAGAGCTGCATAAATCCTAGGGATAGTCCTTGCAACTTGACCCATTGTTTCATCTTCTTGAATGTTGTAAGTTATCCTTACATTTGCATTCTCAAGTGGACAGCACCTACGCAAATGGGGTCCTCCACATGTCCAACATTGGATAGGTTCCCTGTTCTATTATGGATCTCTTGGATTTTCTCCGATCACTTTAGCTGGCTTACTCACATCTTGTGATGGTTGCTTCTGATGATTCCAGAGGTTAGGAGGTTTGAAACATTTCTTCCTTTGGTCAGAATTCCCATTTCTCTTATCCCTCCAGACCTTTTGGTAATCAGGTTTTCCCTTGCTTTGCTCATAGCAATACTTAGCTTTCTTGATGGCCTCTTCTAGAGTTCTAGGCTCATCAAACTTGATTCTATCTCTATATGCTTGAGGTATCCCACTCAGAAACTACTGGATTTTCACCTTGTCATCCCTAATATACCTGACATACCTTAATAATTCTAAGAACTTATTGGCATACTCTTCCATTGTCTAATGTCCCAATTTAAACTCATGGAATTATTTGATCTTATCATCATAATACCTGTCAGAGAGGCACTTTTGCCTAAAGTACTTCTTGAACTGTTACCAAGTGATCTTCCTTTCACTGATCTTCTTTACCTACCTAAGGTTCTCCCACCAAATGGATGCTCTTCCATTCAAGTGGAAGATGGAAACCATAGCTTTCATATTTCCTTAATAGTCTTGGACTTGAAAATATTTCCTCATCCCAAGGAGCCAAACTTCAGCTTCCTGACCAGTCTTTATCTCACCATTAAAGGTAGGCGGCCTTGCCTTTTTAAAAACATCACCTGAGTTGTTTTTGTAACGCCTCCTTCTCTTTTCTCTGGGATATGAAGAGCTCAATCCCCCAATGGATTCCCTAGAGTCAGAAGACCTACTAGAAGATCTCTCCCTTCTTCTGGCGCTGCTTTGGTTTCCTTCTAGTTTCTTTGTACGATGCCCCAAGCTCAGCCGCCTTTGGATGTCAGTTAAGTTTTGCAACATGACGGCATTGGTGCAGGTGGGTCGATCACAACCAACCCCAACTAGCACTTCTTGGATCTAGGGGCTCCTACACATAGCAGGACTGCCCAATTTATCCTAATGGCCAAATTTTGCTCTAAAAATTTCCTCCCGGCAATTATGCCTCCGCAATCGCCATTCCGCAACAGAGTTTCCGTAGGCTGGTTGCAGGATGCGGGATCTCGAATATCCAACGTTGCGCTCCACAAATTTCTTTTCACAACGGCCTTCCCGCAAGCGAGTTGCGGGATGCGGGATTCCAACTTCGCAAAGTTGCTTCCCCGCAACTTCATCTCCGCAACGTTTCCTAGCCATCAAATGTTTGCGGCCTTCACTCCGACCGTCGATCTATTTTTTTGGTGCAGAGCTCTCAGATCTCTATGGATCTGTTAACTTCCGTTGCAGGCTTCTTCTGGACCATCAGATCTTTATCTGCGGGCTCAATCTTGACCGTTCATTCTCTGCAAAACTTGTTAATGACAGAAAAAACTGTGGGTTGCGTCGATTGATCATGGAATTGATCAATCCATCCTGCAATCGTCCCGATTCTTTAGCCTAACACTCTTATGAATGCATCTACACTCTACTTCAATTATTCAAGCAAGAAATTGATGCGTGAATACAGTGGTTGAGGGTTCATGGGTTTCCCCATTGACATATGGTCACACCCTATTGGATTAGGGGTTTGACTAACTCCCCACCCTATCCCTTGTGGGATCATGCCCCCATCTCTTTAATGTTTGCAGTCCCATAGCTAGCTGTGGTATTATATTAATTTATACATTTACATGATATATCAAAATGTCCTGTGCTTGACTTAGCACCAAAACCATAGGTATCAACCTTGATCACCTATGCACCAAACACCAGATCAATGGCAGGGCCTTGGCCTTGAGCTCCATGCCATGATCTCAATACAATATATATACATCATGTACAATATTAATACCATGGGGTGAAAACCGAGGTATTACAGTAATCCACCCAATCCTCCAAATCCTCCTCTACCTTGGTTAAGAAGGAGTTCGGTCGTAGTCCCTGGAGTACATCACCAATTTCCCAAACACCCAGATAATATTCTCCCTAAATTCAACACGGATAATAAAGAACCTACTGAAAATCACATAGATAAGTTTATCCTTGTTGTTCAAACCATGAATGTGCAACATGCAGACGTAGAGTGTCACCTTTTTCCTTTAACATTCGAAGGAAAGGCATCAGCATGGAATTTTTCCTTGGTCCAAGGGTCCATAACCAACTGGATAGAATTTAGTCAGGATTTCCTAGATAAATTTGGAGAAGATAAAACACCCACTGCCTTAGCCCTTGAATTATCTCATATCAAAATAGATAGTAAGGAGTTGATCAAGGATTTTAATCAACGATTCTTAACCTCGAAGAACAAAATGTATGTCACCTCTCAACTGCCAGAAGACATTATTATTCAAAATTATGCTTCAACATTACCTAAATATTTAGGTATGTTTGTTAAGCAGGCCAATAAGGCTACCTAGTTGAAAACTTTGAGGAAGCTATCAAGGTTGAAAAAAATTCTTTAACTTATGAACCTGAAAGAAGTAGGAAAATTGATAATGTTATTCGTAGAATAAATGAAACCTCATCCAAGTCAAATTCATATGAGGAATTCCAAAGCATTTGATGTTGAACAACTTCATAATGCTATCAAATATTTAACAAACAAAGTGGTGGGATTGAAGAAAACTAACTCGGAAGGCTCTTCTTCTAGAGGGTATTTTAGGAACCAATTTAGGAAAAACACTATTACTAATAATAATAGAAATCCTCCTCTTGATGTAGCATTAAATGAAGAAATATTTAATATCATTCAAGTAATTTTATCTATGCCATAATCATCTTCTAATCAAGAAGTTGTTGATCAGGAAGAAGAAGAAAATTATGAAAATGAGGATGAACCTCAAGAACAACAATAATAGTTAGTGGGGCACTTCTGGTATAGTTGAGTTAAAGATGCCAAGAGTAAATCCCCTCCCCTGTGAAAACATGCTTATAATACTCGCAGCAAGGGATTAATGGGTACTACTGGAGCATCAAGCTCAAATCCAATTAAAGGAAATAATAATCCTCATCTTGACAAACAGTTTTATCCCATTTAAAATCCACAAAAGTTAGATTTGCAATATGATATTATTGAAGATTTAAAAAAGCTACGTGCAAATAATGATATGTACGACCTACTTCAGATTTTTCCTATGCTTGGGGGTCCTATTATAACCCTTACAATGAGTTCAATTACTCAAAATACCCAAAATAATGCAGCTGCTAACACTAATTCGAATAGTGATTTAATCTCTAATGATAAAGGAAAATCAACAGTTGATAAAACCTCATTGATAGGTAAAAATTCATCTACAACTCCCCCATTTCCTCCTCACATTTGAAATTTATAACAGAAATGTACATAATTGTACAGTAGATTCCAGAGTGTGATCTAATGTAATGCCTTTGTCAGTTTGTAGAAGGATGAATGCAAAATACACTCCGTGCGAAACAAAGATTACACAATTAGATCATTCAAATGTGAAGCTATTAGGAAAAATAAAAGATGTGTTAATCAAGATGGCAATTAACCCATCAATTTATCAAATTATAGATATTGTTGTTCATGATATTCCTGATGCTTATGGGTTGTTTTTAACCAGAAATTGGTTAGAAAATCTGAATGTTTTTTTCTCAACTAGTTGGTCAACTTTATGGCTTCCTAAAAATGGTAAAGCTAATCAAATTAAAATTGGAAGAGAAAGGCATTTGAAGCATGCTGTAGCAAAATTACATGATCCCAATGAAGCAGTGTTGTTTTCCGATTCTATTATGGGAAATTACACATATGAACTTGATTTTGGAAATTTTAAGGTTGAAAATTCTCCATTTACAGGCATAGAGAAACAATATGAAATTTCTAATTTCACTTATATTCATCCTGATTTTGCATCTTAGAATGCTATAAATATTGTAGATAATCATAATTATGTATATATTAGTGATAGTAAGGTGATTGTAAATAATTTACCATGGACTTTATATTTCTATGGGTCAAAATCTAAAGAAGGAGCTCGAGCAAGGTGACTTCTAATTGATCCTAAGGTAAATAAAACATGTATAGTTTGCATATTAGAATTTGATTGTACTAACAAAGTTCAGTATGAAGCTCTTATCAAAGGTCTGAAGAAAGCTTTAGATATAAACATTAAAGTATTGGTGGTCTTTGGTGATTCCGAGATTATTGTCAGACTTGTATGTAACTCAATTCATTGTATTTCAGAATATATTCAAGATTATCAAAAAGAGGTATGGAACCTTATTTCTAAATTCAAAGCTTTTAACATAAATTCCATTCCAAGATTTCAAAATCAAGAAGCTTATTTATTAGCTAATGTATCCTCTAAATTAATTCCATCTGAATAATTTTCTCCTAACACATTTTCAATTAAGTTAATTTTTATACTATCAATCCCTGACAATATCGCTAATTGGCATGTTTTTTATGATGATACACATATATTGAAATTGTTGACGAATTAAGGTACCTTTAAGGATTCTGCTATTGATGAGATCACTCATGATGAAGACTTACACAACTTTTCGGTAATATATCCTCACTATTTGATAGATACATATTTCAACATGGTAAAATCTATCCCTAACTTTGTTTAAAATTGGAAAAGTTTTAGGACCACCGTGTTAAATTTAAGGTTGTACCAAATTGTTAAACAAATAGTTCATGCTTGAAGTATGAAACTATAAATTTAGGGACAGACTCCAATCCTCAAACTGTCAACTTAGGAACAGATTGTACTTCCTTATAAAAACCAGCTTTTATAAAATTGTCTAGGGAATACAAATATGTATTTCCATGGACATATGATGACCTTAAAACCTTTGATCCACATATCATGCAACATGTGATCCCAATGAAACAAGCTTCGAAACCTTTTCAACAAAAGATTAGAAAAATGCATCCAACAATTGAATCAACAGTTGAGAAATAGTTAAATAAACTCTTAGCTGCCAAAATCATTTTTCCAGTATGCCACACTCAATGGGTGGCTAACTTGGTTCCAGTTCGGAAGAAGAACGGTGATATTCAACTTTGTGTTGATTTTCGTAATCTTAACAAGTCATCAGAAAATATGATTACCCAGTTCCTCCCATGGATCAAATCCTCTAGAAGGATTATGGATCTGAGATGTTGTCATTACTTGACGGTTTCTTAGGTTATAATCAGATCCTAGTTTCTCTTGATGATCAATTAAAAACCGCATTCAGAACTTCATGGGGAACTTATGCATATAGAAAGATGCCCTTCGGTTTGATTAATGTTGGGGCTACTTTCCAATGAGCTATGTATATAGCTTTTAGGGGTCTAATTAACCATGTCGTAGTTTTCTATATTAATGACATTACAGTATTTTATAAACACTGACTAACCATATTTTTCATCTTAGAAAGGGTTTTGAGAGTTGTAGAAGATACTGGATATCACTTAACCCTGCGAAATAAATATGTGTTGTGATCCAGGGGATTTTCTTAGGTTGTGTAGTTTCCAAATATGGAATCATGATTGATCCTCAGAGAACTCAGGCTGTATCCAAGATCACTTACCCCTCTAGTAAAAATGTTATGCAGTCATTCTTGGGAAAAATTAATTTCGTCAGGAGATTTATCCCTAGATTCTCTAAAATTGTATGTCCCCTGAAAAACATGATTAAAAAGGATGCTAACTTTAGTTGGGGAAACAATGAAAACGAGTCATTTAAAAGAATTATATGAGTTATATATGAAGCTCCTACTATTCCAAGTCTTGATTTCAGTAAGGATTTCATACTTCATACATTTTCTTCAAATATTTCATACGTTGTTGTTTTGACTCAATGCAATCAGAAAAACCACGAGGTTCCTATATAATTTATGAGTTCAAGTTTTAAAGGACCTGAGTTAAAGTATCATGAATTTGACAAACAAGCATTTGTCATATTTAGAGTAGTCAAATTTTTTTGACCTTACCTCTTAAAATCCATAACTAAAGTTGGTGTTCCATATCCCGCGGTAAGGAATCTATTAGTACAAAAGGATTTAGAGGATAAAAGAGCTCCTTAAATGAAATCCCTTCAAGAATATGATATTGATATCAAACCTTCCATGGTGGTTAGAGAGCAGGGCCTTTGTAAACTTTCTACTGAGTCAACTCATTTTCCGGTGAATAATTATGATATTAACATAGATGAATCTTTTTTGAGAAAAGGAAATCTATTTCTTTCCTCCTCCTCAAGATTCTTGGTATTGTGACATGAGAATTCTTCTTGAAAAAGGGAGTGCTCCGGATAACCTAGAACCAAAGAAGAGAAGGGCCTTAAGGTTAAAATCAGTTGCTTATTAATAACATCCTTTTTAGGAAAAATTCAAATGGTGTATTATTGCGTTGTCTTGACAAAGATGAAACTGAAATAGTTTTAATGGAGTTGCACTCTGTTCCTGCTGGTGGTCATTTTGGAGGAAAAACAATTGTACATAAAATAATTAGAGCTATTTATTATTGGCATAATTTATTTTGAGACACTTATGCATACATTAGAAAATATCAAGACTGACAAACAACTGCAGGAAGGGTTAAAAAACCTGCTTTTCCACTACAACTAGTTTTAGTGGAAAGATCATTTCAACAGTGGGGTCTTGATATAGTAGGTCCAATCAATACACCTTCATCCATGCAACATAAATATGTTATAACTACAACTTATTATTTTACTCGGCAAGAAGAAGTTGCACCGTTGCATGTAGTAAACAACAATCAAGTTGTCCTTTTCTTAGAATCCTCTATTATTACTCGGTTTGGTGTGCCTGAATATCTAGTCTTTGACAATGCTTCTTACTTTTCTTCTATTGAGTTAACAAAATTTGCTTTAGAGAAGGGTATCAGAGTAAGATATCTTGCAATTTATTACCCTCATGGTAACAACTTAGCTGAGTCCAACAAAAACCTACTAAAGATTCTAAAGAGAACCATTGCCATACATCATCAGAATTGGCATACCTCCTTACACAATGCACTTTGGCAGACAGAGTAAATCCAAAATATAAAATAGGAAACTCACCTTTCTTTCTAGTCTATGGTACTGAAGTCATTCTACCTACCAGTCTTTTCTTACCTTCTTTACAGTTAGCACAGTCCATCTAGGATGTAAATTGTTCTGCTGCAGAGAAGAGAATTAATACTTTGAGTAAGTTAGAGGAAGATAGGGAAAGAGATTAATAGTATTTTGTGAAACATCAACATATTGTAAAATCTTGGTTTGATCAGGCCTCAGTCTCCAATAGAGATTTGCAAATAGGTGATTTGGTTCTAAAGTGGGATAAAGCCCATGAAGACAAAGGTGAACATACGAAATTTCAGCATCTTTGGCTAGGACCTTATGTCATACTGAAATTTGGCCCAAGTACCTTTTGACTCCAGACCTTGGAGGGTCAGTCTAAAACCCTTATAGTCAATGGGTTGATTCTTAAAAAAATACTTTCACTAATTTCTATCAAATCCTTAAACCTGTACATAGTTTTTTTTATTTTGTTAATACTTGTACTTTTTTTCTTTTTTTTTGGTTTAGTTTGTTCCAATCTTCATCACAATTCTGAAAATAATTGGGGCATGTTTTATTGTACAGTTCAATTTGTTCTTTGTATTTGCTTAAGTCTCATTGCATCTGTAAGTAATTCCAAGTGTTTGTCTAAATGAACTGTTTTTAAGGAATGATCTGTATCATTATCGAATCATTACTCTTTGCAATCTTTAAAATCTTGAATGTATATATTCTGTCATAAAAGGTATATGTAGATAAATAAACCCTTGCGGTTTGTTTTTTCAGTTTGTTCATTCATTCTTAGTAGTTGTGATCAAGTATGGTCTTTCATCTTGCTCGGTTTGATCATATTTTCTTAAATCTAAAACAAACCTGTTATAAAATTTAAATATTTATGAATGCAATTAGGATTAATCCTCTACAGTATGTTTTGTTATTATTGTAAAGATAGTTGGTAAGTTATATATTCAAAACCTTGTACTCGGAAAATCCTTATGAATCTGGATTATCAGGCATCTTTCAGACTCATTTACAATTTGGAAAGTTTCTCGATCAGTTCCATTTATAAACTTTTTCTTTTATGAAAGTAGGAACGAAAGGTCTCAATAAAGAGCTGATCCGCTCAAGATCGTGGGCATCATTGGTATGACATTACCAAAATTCAGTTATCAAGCTATGTTAGTGGCTCTTGGTCTTATGCTCAAGAGATAAGGGGTCTTACTAATGAGCCATTTGGTTCATCTCCGATGATATTTGTGAGTGACATTGTCATTTGGTTTCCAAGCTACGACAGTGATTCCTGCTTTTATAAATTTTAGTTTAAAAAAAATATATGAATGAAACGATGAATGAATGAATTATTTTAATAGACGGAACAAGTTTTAGGTGTTTTTCATAAAAGTAAATAGTATATCTTTATACTGATGGTTCAGATTATATTTAATTTTTGAGTACTTGGTTTTGACGAGGTAATCTTATTTAGCTCATCTACAAACAAAAATCTTTATTTATGGTATGGAGGAAGGTTTTGAAAGTTTTTGCAATTATGAAAAACATTAAATGTAGGTTTGTATCAGATTGACATTATCTAATTTCTCATACTAAGTCTTAGACCATATCTTACTCAATTGTTTGAAGCAATATGAATAGAGATAACCGGTTCGCCCAAGTATGTCGCCATTTGTTGGAAGCCACCAACCTTTTCACTTTTTATTTGTTTTTGGTTAACAAAAAGTGACATAAAATTTCTTCTTTAATAAATTCTTGAGAAAAGTATTAAAGAGCGCCTTCAAAATCTATGATTCTCAAGGTACTCTTGATTTCAGGGAACTAATTACTTGATTAAAATTCATTGCTAGCATATCAATCTCATATTGTTGAAGTATCACTGATAATCAATTTAGCAGCTATTAAATTTGCTTATTATATAATCAATTTTTCTTTACATATATTTAACTTTTGATTATATTTGTTTGATGATGATACAATTTCAGTTAATGTTTCATTAAATCGATGACAAACTAGTCTCATTTTGAGACCAAGTCAAATTTCGGTTCTATGATTTTAACCTCATCCTTTCCACATGATCTTCTCATGTTGATTAATACCAAGGCTTCATGTTTTGTTTATCATTCTAGGTAAATTATAAGTGATAAAATGCATTTCTTATCTTATGTAATGGTTAGAGTAATAATGTTTATTCATGATATAATATAAACATTGTCTTAAAACTATGCTTAAATGATTATTCAAACCTACATGTGTAATTTATCCTATCTACAATGGCGCTCATGCAAATAAAATTTCCAGTGAATTTTATGTGACATTTGTCTTATACACTAACTAGGATCGAAACCATGAATCACTATACCATTGAATGATGTGTGACACTTGTTTTTTATGGTACAAATATGATATGCATGCCATTTCATTTTGTTATGTGATCTGTGAAGGTCGTTTTCATTTATAATTCTTGTACGAGAAAATAATTTCTTTGCTTATATCATCATTAACCTCGGTTTGTCAAACCCTATGATGAATATTGTATTGTTTTGGTCACAATGGTGGTTGAATTTGGGGTTTTTGCAGAGGGTTAGATTGACCTAGTTTTCATTTCCAATTCATGTTTATGATCACTCTAAAAATTACCCTATTAATCAGCTGAGCGTTGAAACAATGGATCCCCTAGGTAGATTTGAACCAGCTAGGAGTGAACTATTGGATATTTAACTTGAGTCTACTCAATTGATAGAGAAAATTAGTTGGGGTGACTTCTTTAGAAGTTTTAATGGGCATCATACTGAAGTGACCCAGCAGTTTGCTCTACCACTTAGATAAAATGTTTCCCATATTGGGAAACTGCGTTTAGTCATTACTAAAGACCTCGTAGCAAAGGCTACGAAGCTGCCACAAGGGGGTGAAAAATTGTTTAAGTAGAGAGAAATTAATAGAGGAAAGTGGAAACATTTTTTTTTCTCTCTACCAAAGAATCTTGATGATAAACATGGATATCCAATGAAGTTCCTCAAGCCTCAATGGTGGCCTCTTCAATAGATAATTATAAGGTACATCACTTGCGACGGTAGGTTTTATTGTGTACATTTTTATCACCTCGATATTTTTATGGCATTCAAGGGTTCTAGGGTAAATTTAACTTGCTTCTTGTTGACTAGTTTGGAAAAGATGGCTTACGTGGTCCAAAATACAGTAGAAGATCAAGACCGAAGCTTATTCCACCATGGTTATTCAAAATCATGACACAATACCAATTGTCTACGATGGGTAACAATTGTGATCAATTTTTAAATGAAAATAATCTTGGCCAAACCCAATTGTGGCCTTCTCCTCTCCCTAAGATCCGACAGAAAAGGAGACGATCCTTTGTGCATGAAACTTCTTGATTCTAGGTAGGACATGTGAGTCCAATCAGCAACCCAAGACTGATCCAATCAGCTCACAAAGTAGCCGATCTGTTTTCCAACTCACTCGTGGATTTCAAATCCACGATAAATTTTGTTTCATAAACAAAATTTCCCAGCTAACCAAAATGTTAAAAAAAATTCTTGTTCATGTTGCGAAATGGCTTGTTAATCGTTTGATTAGTGTCCCCACCAAATCAACGGTGGACTCCAAAACTATGAAGCACATTCCATAAATATTTTGTGCACATCAAAATTTTTTCAAAACCCACAACTTCTCCTAGCAAAATAGTCGTGGACCGTCGATCTACTTTGATGATCGGTCTTGACCATTGATCTAAATATAAATTCCAGTGATTAGTTCTAAATTTCGCAGCTCAACCCCTCCTTTATCTTTCGCACTCTTTCTCCAACAAAATGTCTTTATCGTCGTCAATATTCTCCAAGGTTGATCTCCACTGCACGATATTCAATCGTATGAGCGACTGGTTTAGGTTTAACTTGAGAACATCTTTTTTTTGCGAAATTTGATTTCCACCGAAAATATGTCGAAGATATGCATCCTTTAACACTTGGTAATCTTCGCTGAATTGATAGCTGAAAGGATCAATTCCCTCCTGCAAAGCTCATTACAGGATATTTCGATCTCCTGCACTTATATTGGAATTTGAAGTGCACACATAAACATGCACACAGAGAATTTACAACAATACTCCTGGAGATTGAATGAAGGCATAATCACTTAATTAACTTACAGAATAACTCTGTTCTTCATTCAATTTAACCAAAAGTATAGTTACACACAGTCTCTACACTCTTACACTCCCTGCACTAGTCTTTGCACACACCTATCATATTTTATCTATTACATTCAATTCTACTTATGACACTCAACAAACCTGTACACCTAATAAAACAAATCCTATCAACAAAGATCTATCCTTGAAGAATTCCTCACAGGGTTCAAGGAGAATAACGACACACTGCCACTTATTACAAAATAAACTAATCCTATCCATCTAACAATGAACCCTATTCATCTAGAAGTGATTACAACGCATGTTGACTCATCAGTCAACAAAATATGAGCTAGATGCTCCTGCATCATACTCCTGGGGAAGAAAAGAATTCTTCATTAAGTCCTTAGGGTGCACATTGTATTTGGAAATTTCTTGATCTGTCATCTAGACTACAGCTTTAGTAGGTTGATTCTTCCATTTGACTAAATAATGAAAGAATGTTTTGTTCTTAGTCTTGCTTAGAATTCTCTTGTCAAGGATGGTTTCAATTTGAGGTTGTTCTTTCTGTGGAAGTTGTCCTTGCCAATCTATAGCTGAATAATCTCCATCTATAGTTATACCATCTGTCTAGATACCTGCATCTGTAAAAGGATACAAATCTGAAACATTAAAAATTGGTGAAATCTGGAGGTCAGAAGGGAGCTCAATATCATAAGCATTTGTAGAAAACTTCCTTAAAACTTTACAAGGTCCAATCTTTTTAAGCTTCAATTTATTATAAGTTCCTTTAGGGAACCTTTCCTTTCTAATATAGGCCATCACTAAATCTCCAACATGAAAGTTTACTTCTCTTCTCTCTGTTTATACTTTTCTGCACTTTCCTGTAATCTCCTCTTAATATTCTCTTGCAACTCATGCATGCTAATTGCAAAGTCTTCACCCTCTGCACTTATCCTTTCCTAGTTTCCCAAATTTCTAAGTTCGTATACACCTCTTGGATGCATCCCATAGACAATTTGAAAAGGACTCATGTCTATACTTCTGTTGGGTGAACCATTGTATGCAAAGTCATCCTAGCAAGACCCAAGTCCCACTGTTTTGGATGTTCATACACAAGACTTCCTAGTATGTTTCCCAAGATCCTATTTACCACTTCAGTCTGGCCGTCAGTCTGAGGGTGATAAGAAGAACTAAAACTGAGATTAGTCCCCAATTTATTCCATAGAGTTCTCTAGAAATGACCAACAAACTTTGTATCTCTGTCGGACACAATACTCAAAGGAAACCCATGCAATTTTACAATTTCTGAAAAGAAAATATTAGAAATATTGGTTGCATCATTATTATTCTTACATGCAATCAAATGAGCCGTTTTGGAAAATCTATCTACCACAACATAAATTGAATCATGACCTCTCTGATTTCTAGGTAAACCCAAAACAAAATCCATGCTTGTGGAATCCCAAGCCCTAGTTGGAATAGGCAAGGCTTAATACAATCCTATGTTCCGACTTCTCCCTTTTGCATGTTGACAAATTCTGAATCTTTCAACAAATTTCTTCTCATCATGCTACACATTTAGCCAAAAATAAAAATTACTCACTAGAGAAAAAGTCTTGTCTTATCCAAAATGTCCTGAGATGCCTCCACTATGATTTTATTGAATTAAATTCTATCTCATTCAACATCTTGGAATACACAATTTACTATCCTCAAACAATAATCCTTCCTAGAACATATGATTTAACCACTGGCTTTTGTTATGGGTAATTGGATTTCAAAGGCTGTATAGATATCCTTGGAATCTAAATCTTTTGTATACATATTAATCAAGTTTTCAAATCCCAAAGTACTGACCTTAACTTCTTGTAATACCATATTTATCCTGCTCAAAGCATCAACAACTTTATTAGACTTACCACTTGTATGTTCGATAACAAAGGTAAAGTTCTACAAAAAATCTACCCATTTAACATGTCTTTGGTTTAATTTAGGCTGACTGTTTATGTACGGAATAGCATGATTGTCATAATACAACACAAATTCCTTAGGCATGAAATAATGTCTCCATTTCTTAAGAGACTGCACACCATCATTTAATTGTTTATCATATGAAGAGTATTCTTGTTTTGCTTCATTCAATTTCTTGCTAAAGTATGCCACTGGCCTTTACTCTTGACTTAAAACTGCTCCCACTATTGTTCCACTAGCATCCGTTTCGACTTGAAACACTTTGTCAAAACTGGGAAAATCCAAAATAGGCTTCTCAATTATCTTTTTTTTTAACAACTTAACATTTCTATTAGTTGCTTCTATCCATTTGAAAGGTTGTTTACTTCCTCTGAAATTATCTATCAAAGGTGCACAAATCTGACTAAAATTCTTAATGAACTTCCTATAGAAACTAGCAAGTCCATGGAAACTCCTTACCTCATAAGCATTCTTTGGAACTGGCCAATTTAAAATCGCTTGTACCTTGTCAGGATCCATCTTCAATCCTTCTTATGAAACTACAAATCCCAAGTAAACTAACTCTTTCTTCAGTTAACTACACTTCTTCATATTTATCAGCAGCTTCTCTTTCTACAAAGTCCTCAACACCAACTTAAGGTGCCTTAAATGCTCCTCTCTATTCTGACTGAAAATCAAAATGTCATCTAGATACACTATCACAAAATTCCCCGTAAATTCTTTTAAAACCTCATTGATCAATCTCATAAAGGTACTGGGTGCATTAGTAAGCCCAAATGGCAACACTAACCATTCATATAGTACATCATTAGTTTTAAATTATGCTTTCCATTCATCCCCTTTCCTTATCCTAATCTGATGATGTCCACTTTTCAAATCTATTTTAGAAAATATTTTGAGCCACCTAAACAGTCCATCAGATCATAAATTCTAGGTAAAGGGAATCTATACCTGATAGTGATCTTGTTGATTGCTTCGGAGTCAGTGCACATCCTCCACCCACCATATTTCTTTGTACTAAGTACAGTGAGTTCTTCACAAGGACTCAAACTTTCGTTTACCAACCCTTTCTCCAACATCTCCTGTACCTTCTATTTGATTTCTTCATTTTCTTGAGGAGTTAATCTATATGCTGCTTTATTAGGTAGACTTGCACCAGGTATTAATTCAATGTGATGACTAATAATTCTTACATGGGGTAAAGCATTTGGAAACTCATCCACAATAATATCATCACACCAATCAAGCAAAGTTTTAACTTCAACATGAAAATCATCTAAATTTGTAGAACTTAAAATTACCTTTGGCTTACCAACAAGGGAAAAATGTAGATCCTCCTCTTTCTAAACTTCTTGTAATAGTTCTTTTCCAGACATCGACAAAATGTTTGACCCTGAAACTTCCTGGTCTGCTTCATCTTCCAACGGTGACAAAGTATGTCTCTTCCCATCCTTCTCCAGAGAATAAGTATTTTTCCTCCCATCATGAACAACTTTCCTATCATAGTGCCATGGCTTCCCTAAGAGTATATGGAACACATCCATAGGCATTATGTCAAACAATATTTCATCTTTGTAAGTACCAATCTGGAATTCCATGTTAGTTTTTCAACATTTAAGCTAGCATTATGATAAGATCTTTTCACTGAGAGAATAACAAGCACAGCAATCACATAAGCATATCACAAGAGACAAGAGACACAAAGCTTTTAGGAGGGCAAACCATAAATGGAGAAAACCCCTCAACTTCCTCTAAGATAGTATCACCACAAGATGTGATCCCAAAACAGTAAGATGACCTCCCTTCACAACAGCAGCCTTCTGTCTTCTGTCAAGCCCAAGAATTTCCTTCTCCAAAAGTGCGCCACACTTGAGAGAGCAAGAGAGCTAAGTCACAAGTGATAAATAGAGAGACTCTCACTCTCTATTTATATTCTTCCGTTGACTTGAAGTGCACTCAACCTAATAATTACTACTCGAGCCTACACCTTAATTAGTTTATAATAACTCAAGTGCCCCTAAACTGTGGGGACTTACCTAATGACTTGATATGACTTGTTTACATTATTAATCCTCCCGATCGGAACATCGGGGCATGACCACATGACTCAAATACATAATAGAAACATCCCGGAATAAACATCGGGTTACAATATATGAAATATATAGAAGAATACATTCCGAAGTTACATATACATCAACATTCCACATTACGCTGCTCATTCACCAAGAGCTGATGTCCTTTATGCAACTAGGACACATTGTAGGGAGTGGGATGATTCATCCTCTTCAATCCCAGTTTATCCACCATCTCAGTGGAAACCAAATTATCTGAACTACCACTATCACTAACCATTTTACAACACTTACCTTGTGACTTACACCTCGTTCTGAACAATCTTTTCCTTTGAGATGGTTCATGTACTTATTTCTCTATTTTTACTAAGACTCTCTACAACATAAGAGGTTGTCCTTCCTCTGAAGGGTTATTCATATTTGTTTCTTCTTTTCACTCTTCTTAAGCGTCTGCAACATTCCCATTTCTTTGATCTGAAGAGTGATTTCTTGGACAATTCCAAGACATGTGTCCAATCTCTCTACAAGCATAACACTTTACCTCTCTGTGTCTGCCTCTTCCTTTGCCTCCTCTAAATCCTCCTCTCTGGGATGAATGATTGCTAGAACCCTCAACTCCATCTTTGGAAGTCCTACCTCCACTACTAGGAGATCCACTTCCTCTTACTATATTCTTTCCTCTGCTTTTTTGGTTATGTTTTCTTAACAAGTTGTATTCTACCTTTGAAGCTACCTAATATGCATCTTCTACAGTTTTTAGATTTAATAAACTGAGTTCATCCTGTATATCATATATTAGTCCATTTATATACCTAGATACTCTTTCTATACCTCCTGTGTGTGTCCATCTCTAGTGCTCAGTCTAAAAAATTCTTATGTGTATTTGTTTCCAGTCATGGCCTTCTGTCTAAGGTTATGTAATTGTATAATAGGGTTTAACTGATAGTCCTTGGGCATAAACTAACTCTTAATCTTACGTAGCATCGTATCCCAATAGTTTATTTTTTACTTACCTCTTCTTACCTCTTCTTTCTTATCCCAATGGTTTAGTTGCATGTCCCTTCATTCTGGTAGTTGCATATCTTACTTTCTTCTTATCTTCAATTTCTTCAAAATCAAAATATTTATTCAGAGCATTAATACAATCCTTGAGTCCTTCAACATTTAAGTTACCTTCATACATAGGTACTTCCACTCTTGGTCTGCTAATGGCCTTCATCAACATCTTTAAAACTCTGACTTCTTCAGGATCTTCTTCTTCTTCATCAAGGGATTCTTCTTCTTCATCATTGTTATCATAATTGTCTGAGTGGTCCTTTCTTTCCATAGCTTCTAGTATTTCTTCCAGTATTCTCATGTCTCTCTGCATATCTGTATTTGCAGGTTGTCTTCCTTGACCACATCCTACAGGAACCCCATGCGCTCATCCTCGTCTTGGTGGCATCTTTCTACAGCCTCAACTGATGCTCTTATACCAAACCTGATGCCATGTAGGAGATGCAGGTCCAATCAGCAACCCAAGACTGATCCAATCAGCTCACAAAGTAGTCGATCTGTCATCCAACTCACTGATGGATTTCAAATCCACGATAAATTTTGTTTCATAAACGAAATTTCGCAGTCAGCCAGAATTTTAACAAACTTGCTTGTTCATGCTGCGAAATGGCTTGTTGATCGTTCGATCAGTGTCCCCACCAAATCAACGGTGGACTCCAAAACTATGAAGCGCATTCCATAAATATTTTGCGCACATCAAACGTTTTTCGAAACCCGCAACTTCTCCTAATGAAATCGATGTGGACCATCGATCTACTTTGATGATCGGTCTTCGCTGTTGATCTAAATCTAAATTCCAACGATTAGTTCTAAATTTCACAACTTGAACCCTCTTTTATCTTCCACGCTCTTTCTCCGGCAAAATGTCTTTATCGCTGCCAATATTCTCCAAGGTCGATCTCCACCACATGGTCTTCAATCGTATGGGCGACTGGTTTAGGTTTAACTTGAGCACATCTTTTTTTTGCGAAATTTTATTTCCACCGAAAATATGTTGAAGATACGCGTCCTTAACACTCTGCAATATTCGTTGAATTGATCACTGAAAGGATCAATTCCCTCCTGCAAAGCTCCTTACAGGATATTTCGATCTCCTGCACTTATATCAGAATTCGAAGTGCACGCATAAACATGCACACAGAGAACTTACAACAATACTCCTGGAGATTGAACGAAGGCATAATCACTCAATTAACTTGTAGAATAACTATGTTCTTCATTCAATTTAACTAGAAGTATAGTTACACACAGTCTCTGCACTCTTACACTCTCTGCACTAGTCTGTGAACACACCTATCATATCCTATTTGTTACATTCAATTCTTCTTATAACACTCAACAAAAATGTTAGATCCTAATAGCTTGGATCTGGACACCTAATAAAAGAAATCCTATCAACAAAGATCTATCCTTGAAGAATTCCTTGCAGGGTTCAAGGAGAATAACGACATACTACCAGTTATTAAAAAATAAAACTAATCCTATCCATATAACAATGAATCCTATTAATCTAGAAGTGATTGCATGGCATGTTGACTCATCAGTCAACGAAATCTGAGTTGGATGCTCCTGCATCACTTCTAAGTTAGACTTTGATTGAAACCATAAAGAGGCAAGTGTCAATAACCATATCATGGCGAAGGATTTAGGGTGTTATTTGATAGAGAATGTTATTATTCCAATTGTTGAAATTCTTGTTAATCCATCACAACCTGTGCAAACTCGCATTTCCCAGTGTTGCGGTTAGTGAGTTGACACTTCATGTTATTCAACAAAATAATCCACCAATAAAAAAATGTGGATTGAAGGATATCAACACCAATGTGCATATGTCCTAATGATTCCAAATGCAACTCACCAAATCCTATCAATTTGGTGATCATGGTCGGGATAACCTTCAGATGAAATCTCACAATACTGGAAATAGGAACTTATGCGCTTGACTTTTAAGACCCTGGAACACAAAATGTATTCACATACTCTTGCAATATGAGGGAATTTCCTATCTAACCAAACCTTTGAGGTTCATAGAGGTCCCTCTCCGTGAGAGTCTATTAAAAAAGTATATGGTGTCCATTGTTATATCCAAAACATTTCCCTTGATAAGGAAGGCACCCTGATCATGATCCCAATAACAGATAAGAACTTGTAGCAAAATGTTTTGCGCCCTCTAGCAATCCACATCAATGAAGGGCGTTAAGACTGAAAGGATATCCTAAAGCATCATGGTTAAGGTCTTCATGATCACACTCTCTCCATACAATATCCATCTATCTACAAAATTTAGATAGAGAGTAAGGTCGAGAAATGATAAAAATATATACAATTAACAAAATATCGATTGGTGACTCTATGGCTATGTAATCAACAATTGAAGAACTAGGGAACAAGAGCGCCAAAAAGGTAAAAAAAAAAATCGTAAGCTTTTTATTTATATCAAAATTCTTAGGTTCTTTTGTACAAATTTTAACTTGGTTTTCAACTAATTCTAATGCCACACTTCCTAGTGTTTGATTAATTTGGACAGGAGAACAAGAATGGAGGCTCATTTTGTCAATTTAGTTGTCTGATTAAAACGTTTGTGTTCGTAAAATGGCATATAGGGTAGGTCATATCTATAATGCATAATTTGCATCAACCTTGCCATAATTTTCACACCTTGGGATCACAACACATGGAATTGTTATAATAGCCTTTTGTCCTTAGAAAATTCGTAATTTCCATATTAGAGCTTACCAACTCATGGGTACCCTAGTTAAAACCATGTTCTCTTTTGGTTCCCATGTTGAAGTTTGTGTTAGGATTGAGAGTCCCTAATTAGACCCACCATGTCATCAAGATAAATCCTCATGACCCTCTCTAAATTCTTATCTTATCCATTACCCAAGGGACTCTCAAACTTTTGCATTTTATGATTGAATTTGCATACAACTTATTGCACTTGTGAGTCTAATTTCCATTGAAATTTCCCATTAGTTGCTTATTGCCAATGCATTCTCCTAATACGAATCTCCTTTTCTACTCATTGCAATCACATCTTGATACCCTAACTGAATAAGACATGATTCAAGAGCGTCCACGTTATGCACATCTCCTCTTTTCATTTTTGCATAGGTATGTTTCGTGCTCTTGGAATGTAGTTGTACACCATGTGACGCTCATATTATCCAAAGTACTATAGCATTCTTTTATTATTTTTTAGGATTTATAATATGAAAAATACACTGAAAATTAAATATTATAAAAAGAGAGGGGGGGAATATCTCAAATGCCTATTATATTGTGGCACCAAGTCAAGTCATCCTTGAACATAGCATTAGTCTCGAGTCTCTCAGCAATTTGGGTTCTATTTTTCAGCCTTAGGATATAAGAATTGATCTCAAAGTTAATTACTCCTTCGATTGGTTACTCTTCCAATCACATGGAGAATATATTAATGTCTCCTACATTGCATATTTGTATAATTGACACATTTTTGTAAAAATATTACCAAGACACTATTGGCTCGTGCTCACTTTTTAAGGATATAGCATGTGTCATCCATTATGTAGTATCTTTGACCTCATGTATTGACCATTCTTGGTGTCACTCTTTTCTCATCATGTATCATTGAAACCAGTGTTCAGACTCGTTCTTGTTTAGAAGGTCCCCATTGACTTCTCACAAGCAGGTTGTGTCTCATCAATGATGACTCATCTACTCTAAGGCATTAACCTAGATTCGTAGCATCCTAACCTTGTTTAAATCATTGACAGGTAATAGTGCACTTAATAGATGACAATTCATCATCGATAATTAATATAATGGTTTCCCACTATGTTTGATGCTAAGAAGTCTATTCACATTTTGAGATTTAGGGTGTAATTTGGATTCCATTTTCATCATTGGTGGAATTCGTTGCCCCTATTAATAGATTTTTTTATTGGTTGTTTCTCACGGGGTCTCGTATGTGCACTATTTACATCCAATGCATCCAAGAGACATACTCAGTGGTTCATTCTACAATAATTTTTCCCAGTCCCTTCCCAATTCAAATCAATCCCTAATATCTCCTGATGTTGGATGATGAGGGATGACTTAATGCATCCCTTCCAATGGGTCTCTTCCCATCGAATTCAACTCATCATGCTCTAGGAACGAGATATAGAGTCTCAGTAGTACCTTGGGGCTTACAACCATCGGCAACAAGTTCCCTCACTATTGGGTAGTGGTAATACATTAATGTCTCATACTCAATAGATTCTAAAAGTGATTGACTCCAAGACATCTATTCACACTTGCTAGAATGTACTAGGTACCTTGGTTCCCATCATCATTGGCGGGTTTCCTCGTGTTTGTTAACGGTATACATCAATGATCGATAATTAAATTGTATCCTCCATGTTCAACTTCAAATATCTATTCACATAGGAAAGATTCATACCTCTTAGTAGTTTGGATGGAATACCTTGGTCCAATAGTAGAATCCTCACATTTCTTTATTGATCGATCTACGCAAGATTGTACCACACCACATATGACAATGGTAACAATTGGAGAACATTTCATCTCAATTATATGTTGTTCTACTAATGCATGATTAGATATAGATCCACTGTGTACTTATTTGTGGCCAAGATCTCCAAATTGACATATATCCACTATGTATCTATTCGTGGCTATGATCTCCTAATTGGCATGGATCCATTGTGCATCATATTTGTAGCCATGATCCATATCTATATTTCACATGGATCACCATGCATTATTTCATGGCCATTATCACTACACCAATTATATATGTCATGGATCTACAGTGTATACAATCTGGCATCCATGTTCTACCATTTTGAGCATGGAAATATCCATCTCAAGGAAAATAATTTTAGACACGTCTCTTTGATGTAAGTACTTTGTCATAACTAAGAGTCTCAAGATCTCAGCCTTGTCTACTCTCCATCCCATTCCACTACTTATTATAATGTAATTCGGCCATCATGTTCCCTTATGACCTCACACATTAGGGGGAATATATTATATATTAACTCAACACTTCTCCTTCCATGAAGACGATTCAAAATATGACACCCATAAGTGTCATTGTCTACTCACAAAAAAGGACACTTATGTGTGGAAGAGTCTATGATTTGACCCTTATCGATGTCCATGATCATTGAAAATGAAATCCCAACACAATTTCAGACATTCTTTATATTTGTAAACCCAAAAGAAGGAAAAATTATGTCCCTCCCACTATTAGGGTGTGAGTCATTCATACCTTGCTATTGAAGAGGGCGTGAATTCTTTAAAATATAACTGTTCACAGTTTGAAAACCAACAACGAGTGAACCATTCTCGTGTTTCATGTCAATTGGGTGTGAATACCCCATAATTTCATGAAAAATATATAAAAATTCTAATCATGGGAGTTAAGGAAGTTTTATAGACCAATTTTCCCATTTATAACTCCCTAACCACATGGTAACCATTTACAACTATTTCCTCCAAACATAAAAGGGAAATGAAATGAACCAAGAGGGACACCATAAATATCCAAAGTTGAGATGGAGTAATCACTCACACACCCTTAATCCCTTTCCATCATCAATCCCTATCTCTGACCCCTTGTGTCCCTGAATACCGAAGTGATGCCCTTGAGTTACTTTACCCCTTATATCAACTATATTTGCACAAATTTATGACACTTCTGCAACAAAATTTTGTCGCAAACAAATCACATGTTTGACTTAAGTAGGTTGGCAGTTTTATTGAATCTACTATGTCCTCATTTCAATTGTCATTTATTATCATTGTTCTTCCGATGAGAAGGAATTTCCACATGGCAGGTTACAATGGAATCATTGTGCATCGCTCTACAATTGCATTGGTCACACTTGCGATGAAGAGGATGTCATTCTTACGATGACAATACACCATATGGTAGGTTGCAATGGCGTCATTATGCATCGATTGTATGATGAAGCAGTTGAACTTGTGACAAATAGGATGTCATAATTAAGTGTTAGAAGTCCATGTGGCGTGTTGTAATGACGTAATTATTCCTCACTCTTTCAATGGAATTAGTTGATCTTGCAATGAATTGGAGGTCTCTCTTATAATGACAAGAGACTATGTGGCAGGTTGTAGTGGAATCACTGTGTGTCATTCTCACGACATGAATGGTCTTACTACTAGAGTAAATTTGCGATGAACTATAAACAATATCGATCCAAACCTTCATTAAAATTGTAACAAACCTAAACTAAAAACTAAAAAAAACACATTACAGACCTGCATATGATCCAATAGTGCATAATTAAACACATTACAGGCATGTGTATGATCCAATAACACACACTTAAACACATTGCAAGCCTGTGTATTCTCTAATAGTGCACAATTAAACACATTACATGCTTGCTTATGCTCCAATAGTGCACCTATAATGTAAATATGGATGCAAAGATCCAACCTTGGAATGCAAACCAGATCTTGAAATCAATTGAAAGATTTCTTGTTACATAAATGCATATGAAAAACACATCTTTTTCTTGCTTTTATTGATTTGCATATTCTTGAATGTTTTTTCCCATTTTTCGTGACATTATAATTGAATTTAGTATTCTAAAGTTTTGAATTTCAAAATTCACCCCATTATACAGCAATGAGACTCATTGGGCCCTATATGCATCTATATTTCTGATTATTTCAGAGATAGCATCATAAATTCAGACTTAAGGGGGGTGGTTGGATATAATAAACCCACTTCATACTCAGGATTAAATATTTAATCATTATTTGATTAATTTCCTACCCACTAGCCTAGATAGTTGGAATCCACTTCCACTACTTGGTCAATACTTGCTATATATACTCCAGGAACACCTTCATTCTGATTCTAGTTAGATCCTTCCAACTTTATTGACTTCCAGAATTAGTAACTGCTCCTTCCTACAGTTTCTACCTTTAGACTGTTTATTCCTGTTTTTCAGTGGATAATGTAAAGCTAGTCAACTAGGAAACTGCTATCTTTTGTGGCCAAATCATCCTCCATTATTTTATCTCCATATTCCATGATTAGAAATATTTTCCTTTACACATAATCACTCACTCATGCCTTATCTAATTCGTGAGCTCTTGGTCTAATTAGGAAACTGTTTTAGTCACCTATGGGGGTTAATCATATTTACTAATCCCGATTTATGAGATAGCATGAGTTGTCTCCTAGAAACTCTATTTTTCTTTATGGGGATATATTACCTATGTAATAATATCAATCATCATTCATTGATCATTCCTAATGTGTGTTCATGATTCTTTTTCTTCTCTCCTTATGCTAGTTCTTTGCAATTCTCTGTGAGGTTAATTGTGTACCTATATCCTTAGCTTCTGTATATAATTCTTGTTGCCATCAAGGATTTATAATTCTGACACTAGGTACATAGTTCCAATCCATATTACCAATAATAAATTAATGCATGTTTCAAGTCAAAAACACACATTTGATATTAGTGAGAATTCACTTCACATAGCCACCAATTAGAAAGGTCGTACGAGAAATCATCATGGTAACAAGACAACTACAGACCTTTATTGTTAAGCCTTTAGGATTTTATCCTCAACCACACTCAGTGGTATGAATGGATTAAGAATTCCAAAGCATATCCACCCCTTTCCTTTCCATGGTCTCGTGCAAAGTTGCTAGGATGATGTAGGATGGTGTTGGCAAATGAAATATTCTCCAAATTTGGTTGAGGTTGTATTTAATAAGGACTTGTTTTGTACCTCACATCACCTAATGATGAATTTCATCCTTCATTTTCATTAGGGGACGTGATAGCAAAAATAATTCAAAGCGAAAGGAATCCTCATAGTTTGGATAGGAAGGCAAGTGATGGAATATTTGTAAGATCCCTTAAGAATAAGGCATCTCAACATAATGCATGGGAGAATTGGTTCAAGGTTTGGGTAAAAAATATAGCCTAATTTTTCACCAATGCCAGGGAGAATAAGTGGGTAGGGAGTGCACAATGGAGAAAGGAAGCATGAGAAGAGAAGAGCGTAACAGAAGAGGAGTTGGAAAATATGGTGTCCTGCAAATCCAAGTGTAAAGCCTTTCAACCTAATCTCATAATACATTGTAATCCTTGTGAACCAAAAACTAAGACATCAACAATTGGAGGATGAGTACTATGTGCTACAATGGGAAATTGAGGACCTACACAGTAGGTCATCTTTGGATGTTTCGATGGGAGAATATTCCCTCGATCTAGAAAACAAAATCCTTCATCTTAATCATCCTTCGCCCATGAAATATGGAGAGAATGCTCCAGTTATTGGAGAGAATCAAGAGAATATTAAAGAGCCAAGCTAGTCTGCAGAGGAGGATAGCACAAGGAAAGTCCGGCCCACCTAGTTTGTATGTTGAATTGTTTTTGTATTTTGATCCTTGGGATGTTCCATAGACTATATTCGGTAAGAAATTGAAAATTTTCATATATCTACAAGCATGGTCTTGATCCTTATAGATAATCATACCTAAAGTACATCTCTATTTTAGAGGAGTTTTGTTTGTTGCATGTGCAATATTTCTTTATGTAAACTTTTTGTAACCTGGAATGTCTATCAACCTTGTGGAAGACACGTGGAAGATAGTTCTTAATACATATTTATATAAGATTATATAAACAACTGCAAATACCCAGGTGCAAGAAAGAAGACGCCTTAAGGAATGGGCATTATGGATTTCAAAAATGTTTTTTTAGATTGATTTATTTTGATGATCAGTTGAATGCTCACTTTGAAGAAAATTGCTGCAATTTTTAGTCCACACCAAAAAATGGATTGTTGCAAAAATGCATTACCTAAGAATAGTTGTTAATAGTTACGTATCGATTGCAGTCAATTCATATCCAAGCATTCAATTTTGTAATCCATTAGTAATTTGCTATAAATTTGTAATCTATTAGTTTAATTCCATTCGTATATTAAACCTTGAATTAAAAAGGGCGGATTTATCTCACCAAATTCAGTTAAATACTCTGTTGGAAATCCTGGAAACATGAAGCCTCCAAACTGCAACCAAAAATTGCATTGAAAAGCCACAAACAACACACAAACCCTGATAAAAACTACATAAATAGTTGTAGTGAACTTCAAAGGGAAAAATGAGGAGGATTTTCATACCATCCGTCAAAGGATCAAAATCAGAACAATTTGCATTTCCTTGCACCATGTTGTGAGACATTTTCCTAGTTCCAAATAAAGGCTAATATCAAGACTCGTGTCCAACGTACTCTAAGCCATGTGAGATTATACAAAAAATAGGTTTCTCGTGTCAATTTTCAGTAGTCAGATATTACCAAGGACACAGATGGACTGTTTTAACTTCTAATTAATAAATTTTCTATTTTGAGAGTAACTAATTGGATGGTAATAGGAACTAATGAGGCAAAAAAAAATGGAGAGTTAGGTATACGTGGAGAATTATATGTAACCACAATCACCACTCACATATTGAATGGCATTCTGTGGGTTTGAGAGGCATTCCATAGGCTTGAGAGGGGCTTTGAAAATGTATTGGATGTGTGCAAACCTTTTGTTTGGAATCCATCTATCTAGATACAAATGGATTGTTACAAACGAAAAAACAAAGTAGATCATGTTTCTGCTAAAATCATAGTATAAATCATAGACTCAAAACAAAGCAGAGTATAAATCATAGATTCAAAATAGAGAATTCCCACTAATGATCAACTTCTCCAAAATAGGAACTAAAACCGTGACTTTCTACAATGGACAATGAGGCATACTCCCAGGTTTCATATAAATTGTACATAAAAATGTAGACTTACTTGCTATGCTATGCTACTTGAAAATGAAAATCGACATGAGAAAATCCACTTACCCTAACTATAAATACAATCCACAAACCAACTAAGTTGACCCTAGGGGGTGTGTTTTGATGCTTTGGTTAAATAAAATCATCTTTTATTTCACATATATACACCATTATTTTCTTGCATGTTGTATTTAAAAGGAACTTGTTTCTCATTTCACCGAAATCTGTGAATAGGACATGAATGATCCACTGAGAGTTTAAAGAGACCTCAAAACTAGTTCCACAAATGGAAGAATATAATACTATCTCCCCATGGTATAAATTACTATTGTTATGTTCACTAACTGCCCTAACAATATTTGATCATGATATGACTGAAACACATAATACAATTATGTCTTATTGGCGATCTCGATGAAAAGGAAAGCTTATACTCAAACTATATTCAGGCGAGGAAGAAGAAAAGAAAGTTGTTGCCAATATGGAGACACATATCCTCTTACCAAAGCAATGCTAGCCTATAAGTGGGTATAGATCTATATGTTATTCAATAATGAGGATTACCCCACAAATCTGATAGAGGTTGAAGAAGACTAGAGGATCCACTTTTAACTAGGGTGACATCATGTCAAATAATATGGATCAACCACCCCAAATTCTCTCATTGTACACCATAGACATAGCGATATTGTTAGACATTTCCTAACAAACATATATCAATAGGAATGGAGCATATTTGTCTATCAAGACTTTTAGAAGGAATGATCTTGATTACATAGTAGCCCAAAATTGCAATTCATTGAATTTCGTTTTTCTTTACACTCATGAATACGACAAACAAGAGAAGGTGTACAAAAGGTTCAAGTCCACAGAAGAGGTGGCCTGCAAGTTAAAATAAATAAAATAGGGTAGGACAATACCATCCACATCTAAAAAGGACAAATAAGCAATATAAAAAGCACAACAAGATGAGATTACAAAGGCTTCCACTAAGCACAATTTTAAGTATCAAACTTATAAAGAAAAGGTAGACAAGTCTTAGGAAGAAGCAACTAAGAAAAGTGAAGAAGAGACTAAGAAAAAGAAAAAGTAGGATGAGCAGAAGGATATTGGGGTCTCAACAAATGATCTAGGGACTTTAAAACCGACACCAACTAAGGATATTTCCCCATTTTAACTAACTCCCAGAGTGACTCAAATCATAGGAGGACATTTTCCATTCCTAGAACTCAGATTTAGCAGATTCATTCTCAGGGAAGAAGATGTTATGTCATCATTTAGTTCCCTTGTTTTTTAAAAGGATAGAATAAAGTAGTGAAGAGGACTAAAAAGAGTCTAAAAATATTTGAAGATATTGGTTTAACTTATATGGTAATGTCGAATGAGGTCCCTATAACACCAAAGTTGATAAAGACACTAAAGCAGCAGTGTTGACCCACATGCTCAGCTCTCTAGCAACATAATACAACAATCACCAGATGTCCAGTAAGCTACCAGAGATCGAAGGAAAAAACAATGATATTAGAGTGGATATAATGAAACTTCAATATAAATATGAAGTGTTACAGGCATAACATGAAGAATCACATGTCAAAAAACAAATTTTACTGCAATTCAAAGCATGTGCAACTGCATTGCAGCACAAAGTGTTTAAGGCCCAAAACAATTTACAACAATAGATGCAGGATCTTGAGGCCAAAACTATGCATCTTTATGATATCATGGAAAACAAAAAAGAGCACGATGTTGAGTCATATGCTCTAGAAGTTGGTATCGATTAGATTGTTGATTGGTAGTGAGATAAAAATGATGTACCAGGTAATCTACTAAGACTAGATGATAAGGAGATAAAAAGGAATTACATGGTGATTAACAACACAAGGACATAAATATTTAATCCGAAATGAGAAATCAAGGCTTCGTTACCTAAGTTCCAACAAGCATACTAAACCTCGAATAGGCTCATTAAACAATGACATCTCCCACATTTTGGGGACACCAAAGAAGTTGTACTAGTAGAATAGAGAGAAATAAAGATGGAACAAATAAATAAAGATATGTTATATGAAATTAAAGAGGTCACTAAGATTACTAAATAAAATTTAATAAGAAATATATCAAATCCCGCGGACAATTAAAGCTAGATTAAATTCTACAACAAGCCTCTATATAATAGTTTAATCATGGAAGAATATGCTAGTCAATCAGTCAGTACACTACATGCAATCACGGAAGAAGGAATTCCAACTTATTTTACATCTAATATGAAAGAAAGCAAATGAGAAATTCTATCATTTGTATATGTGAAAATAGGTCCATAATTTGTTCATAGGGTCCATGATGTAAAGCACGGTACAAAATAATGAAATGCATTCACTCAGACTCGAGGGAAAAGGTGATGATTAATGAGTATATTTACCTGAAACATTTAATGCCAGTAGCACACTCAAAGTAGAAATGGATTAATAAATGTTTTATGGGAAGTTTCCCACCTAACACTTCTTATGAAATTTTAAAATAGATGTTGCACTTTTTGAAAAATGCTCGAAATTAAAATTTAGCACTTTTTATGAAGAGCGATATTTTAATTAAACTTATAGGATAGGATCATATCCCTTTGACAAGATATGATGGGTTCAATTTTGATCCTTGGTTCCTACCACTAGGTATACATAACTCCTAAGAAATAATCTCAAAGTGAAGCAGATAATCTAATGATCTTAAGATATTAAATATTTGGCCATGTTGTAGATAGAATTTTGACAAGAGAATAAAGATGTATGGGCCACATTGGGGCTCATCTAGCAAGTGCATTCGTAACAAGTCCGAAACTTTATGGAAATAGTGTAGGTTCACTATAATAAATATTCATATTTTTTTGTACATATGTGTGGTATCATTTTCTTTCATGTTAGGGGTTTCTTTAGTCAAACGTATAATAGTGCGACACTTAAGCTTGGAATTATCTTGGTTTATTGATGTACCATAAACTAGAGTAATTTAAATTCCCCCTATTTTTAAGTGGGTGTTAGAACCGACTGATGTATATGGTTAGGGAATGTGTTTGAGAAAAGAAAGTTTGGTATTTTGTTTAGGAGTAAATTATCTCCTACCAACTTCCTCCTACACAATAAAGTTACATTTAATAATATGTTGGTCAACAAAGCACTCATCTAAACTATTGAAAACAATTTTATGATATGTAAAAAACTTTCTTGAGTTGAAATGCATGTGGTGATAAAGTGGGGTGGAGGCCATTAGTGACGTGCTTAGGCCCTAAAGTTACGATACAAATTACTATAACACCTACTAGTGAGCCTGAGGTGCTAACAGAGGCAGAGCCTAGTTTATCTATCTATTATTTATATGAATAGGTGGTGTTGCGTGTGAACTAAAAGTTGTTGTAATAGTAATATTTATGTTTTTCCCAATAACTCTAGCACTCCTTATGTCCCTCTTATAAAGGTAGAGATCCCTTCTAGATCACTTTGGACATTTTTATTTGACGACATAAGAAATAAGTATAGGAAAAGGATAAGTAAACAAATTGCAAGAATTATAAACAAAATGGGTCATCTATAATTTTCTCTTAAGTTGGACTTTCATGCCCCCAACAATGCGGCCAAATACAAATCCCTAGTCTTCACTCTATATTTCTTTGGAGTTTGCCACTTTCCACATTCATATTTTTTATAAGTCAATATTATTAACTGACTAAGTCAATAACTCCTGCGTTGTTAATCAAAAGATCTTAATCCACTGCTAAAAGTGCACAATATATCTTTTAAACACTTATCTTATTGACATCTTTAAAATGTAATTTATGAGTTTAACACTCACATTGATTTCATAACTTTGACATTCACTTAATATGTTCTTCCTACTAATACATATTCTTCTTTTATTCTTCTTAATGGAATCCATATTACTTTGCATCCTATTACCTTTTGTACTCTATTTATTGATTTGTTTGAAGATTCCACCTTTATTTCCTCCACAAAGTAAATCCCTCCTTCATTGGGTTAGCATCCCATGGTCCATTGGTGAATCCTATAACTTCACTTGTTTTATTTAGTTTACGCCTAACCTTCATGCCAACGTTTTAAAGATCTTATAAAATATCTATGGATGATAAAAAATGCTTCTAGGTCTACTAGGAAGTTCTCATCCCAGGAATATACTTTATTTGTTCTTCTAGGAGGCCTTCTATTGAAGAGAGTATTAAGTATTGTTATGGTGCACATGATACTTTCCAAAGGATCAAATATTTTGATGATTAAATAAAATAACTAGCTTAAAGAAATATCAAGTAGTACTGATTAAAACGTCATGACACAAGAGAAGAAAAATATTGCCTTCGTGAAAATGCCTTGTGGATCATGGAGGTGACCATCCTTAGAACCTACATTTGCCAAAGAGAATAAAACGTTATATTATAGAACACTTATTAATCATGTAAGAACCTGATATAAAAAGACTAAAGGGGTATACCTGAATCAACTTCTCTTTGTTCCAAGANTCTCTACTTAACATGACCAACCATGTGAAGGTGGAATCTTGTATGAACCCCCCCCCCCCGATGTCACTTTCAATTCCCCATACCCAATATCTCTTCTATATTAAAGTACAATTAAAGTAGGGAAAAACTAAGATATAACAAGTAGAAATTATCCATAACAAGTAGCAAAACTAACATTAAATTTTACTAGAGATAGACCTTCACATTAATAAATTGTACAATCACTTTTTTCTTCTTCTTAATAGTTTTCACATAATCGGAGATTAATTCATCACTGGAATTATGTCCATCATATTTATCTATAATGTGTTGATTTGGTATTGCATTACCATGCAATGCCTCATGCCATGCATTACTTCCAATATTGTGGTGTGTGGGTTGAGGCAATACAAGGGAAACCAGTACGACAACAAAAGACATTTGAATGATATGGTTACTTATTATTCTTAGGAGTATTTATTTAATACAAATATCATTAGAATGTTTTTTACCTAGTTCAAGAGTAGTCGACACCGGCATCTCAGTTCTCGTCTCTACCTCTCCTCTCTTATCAACAAATCCATCTTCCATTGAAACAATAGAAGTTAAAAGTACATGAACTACAAGTAAATATTAATAGACGTTAATAAATACATCGTATTTTAAAGGCACACATACCATGTTGGATTTCCTCACTAGTACTAAAATCATAGGGATGTTGTCCACCACCTATAACTAGAGTGTTTCTAATTTCCTGCTATAAGAATAGACACATTAATGTATAGGTTAAGTGAATCATTAATATATTTTACAACTAATCAATGAGTAAAGTCTTTTCATTTTATTTACCATATCCTTGAAAGAGGAATATAGTGTTTGCACCAAGCTTGCTTGACATTCTAGCACTGCATCGAAGTTGTGCTTATACTCGAGTTTCATATCTTCCTCAGTGTCCACTTCATGGTATAGATCCCCCTGCATTGTATGAGATCACAAATTCTGATTATTGGTTGCAATCAATCAAAAATTGTATGGTGATATGGATAATATGGTTAAATTTGTTGCAAGCACTTACAATTCATGCCTTTAATATCATGTAACCACCTTGGCTCAATTTATGTTGACCATTTTTTTCCAATCTTGCCCGAGTTTATTTCAATGTGTCTAAGAGCATACAAAAATTTTCAAATAGGTTATATATTGTTATTTTTCCCATAGATCTAACAAAAATTGAATACATCTAATTCAAATTATCACATGACTTCTAGGGCCAGGAAGTTCCTTTCCTTGTCTTCTCAACTCCTCTGTTGCATCATCCAGAATTTCCTTCCATTCCCTCTCGGGAGTCATCAAAGGAAAGTCAGACTTAGGGTATTTTTTCAATCTTTCCCTATACTGGTCTCTCACATATTTCAAATATGTGTCATCCTTCTTGGTGATTTTGACCTTGTTGAATGTATCAACAAACTGCTCAACCAAGCAACTAAAAAAAGGTTTTTCTTGTTGGGATATTGGGCATTACACCGTGTGAAAATGGTGGGACCAAAAATAGATAAATCATTCTCCTACATATCCTTTTAGAATAAATTATTTCCTGCAAAAAATTATGACCATTACTAAAATAAATTAAACAGAGATATGTATGTTTCAATTAAATAATACGAATTTAATGAAGATATTCATAAACACCTGGTAACTAAACTATCTTCGGGGGTACCATGTTCTCGTCCATAAGAAACTTGGCCATGATTTTTCCCTTGAATGTGGCATGCATCAACCTAGGATAGTATTGTGTAGAATCTTGATCAGTTTCCTGATATACTCAATCATGTGCACGCTCTAGCATGTAGTGTGTGGGAATTTCATGACCCCTGGAAGGTACACTAGTCCTATTAGTCACATTTAGACTACCAAATATCCTCGTGGATACATGTATCCTATATACAAGATGGCGGTGGGATGATGCAGCACCACTGTTTCCACCAATGTCTCCATGACCAGTCAGCTCCAATCCCATAAACCGTTATAGAAAGAAAAAAATTATTGGCTCATATAAATCTAGAAAATAAAAATTCGTAACTTAATATGTATTAAATAACCTTGTTAAATAATGTCAGTTACCCCGTGATGTTCTATTTTCCCACTTAAAAATTCCATCCTTCCTAAGCTCTCCTATGTAGGAGGACACCTGGCACAACAAGATTTGAACCCAAAATTCGACGACATCCGACAAAAAATTATGTGTCGTCGGATTTCACTTTCAAATTACGAAATTTGATTAAATTTTTGTAAATTGATAGATTTACATGTCGGATTTCCGATGTCCTTATTGTCAAATTTCCAACGTCCCTATTATCAGAGTTTCGACATATATCGCATGATTTTTACAATGGTAACTAGGCTTCATGTCGTTGGATATTCGACGACAGCTGAATTTGAAAATCTATAAATTACAGAAACATTCCGACCTATTTGCTATAGAAGAAATAGTTTGCGGAAATTATTTTATTCTTCGACGAACGGTTTGTGGAAATTATTTTATTATTTGACAGACGGTTTGCGGAAATTATTTTATTCTTCGACGAACGATTTGCGGAAATTATTTTATTCTTCGACGGATGGTTTGCAGAAACAGTGATGTGTGGAGCTTGATTTTTCAATATCGTCAATAGTCTTCATTCAAGCTCTTTGTGAGAAAATGTCAAATAGCAACATTCCTTATCCAGACGAACAAAATTGAAAATTGCTTGCTAGATTATGGGATGGACTGAAAAGAAAGGGTGATGGGAAATGTTATTGTCCATGTAGTCAATGCAGGGGATTTAAGAGGAGAAGAATATTGATCACAATAACCAGAAAACATTGTAGGGAACATGGACACGCTGAGGGGGGGAATGAATATCGTCCATTTGTAAGTTTTCAATTATAAATGTTTTTTATATTGATTGCTTTGGTAAATGTATGTATTATTTTAATATTTATTATATTAACTTATATCTATTGATGTTTTCATGTAATTATAAAGGAAATACATCCTACGGCATATCGTCCAAAGGAAGTGCTTTCAGAACAAGTAACGAAGGAACATGGAGCTATGAATAATGGAAAAAAAGTTAATGATCCTATTGAATAATATGATCATATTGATAACGTAGTTGAAGATGATGGTACAAATACATTGATCTGTTATTCATTCAATGTTAGAATGGATGATGATGATCATGAAAATATCGATGACTTTGATGATGTTCATGATTTACCTCTTCTTGAGAAGGCATGCGAACCCCTTTATGAAGGCTCCAACACAAATCTTCTCTTTGCTATATTGTTGATAATGAACTTGAAGGTTACGAATGGTCTTTCAAACATATCAGCCACATGGATGTTAAGGTATGTAAAATAATCTATCACATATATATGACCATGATAAAGGTTATTATTGTTCCTCTAATAATTTTATTGTTAATTCATAAGTCAAATTAATACGGATAAAATGTGTTTCATTAATATTATTTATATATTATATTAACTAGATTTTTATTTTAATTTGTTGTAGCTTGATAGCTGAATTTTTGTTACCACCTTCAAATATTTTACCTTGCACATATCGATAATTGGAATGCATTATGAAGCAATTCATGCATGCCCCGATGACCATGTTATATCAATAGATATCGAACATATCAAGTAAAAAAAAAGTGCATCGCAAGGTTCTTCGTTATATTCCCATTATTCCATGTTTGCAACGATAGTTCAGGTGAAAAAACATAGCACAATTTATGGATTACCATGCAAGGAACAGAAGTAAAGATGACATTATTTGAATTCCTGCAAATGGTTCTGCATTTATAGATATGGAGGAAAAGGGCCTCACTTTAAAGAAAAACCTCATAATCTTAGGATTTCTTTGCCAGCAAATGGTGTCAATCCATTTGCAAGGATGAGATCTGTTTACACGGTGTGGCCTATTTTATTATCAACAATAACATCCCTCCATGGTTGTCAATAAAGAGGGAGCACATAATGTTGTCTATGATTATTCCAGGTATATTGTGTCTACAACTTTTTTATTTTTAATGTAGTGGCATCTCATTTTTCGTATTTTGTTTCCTAATGTCATATATATATATTTTATTTTTCTCTTGTGCATGGTGTATATGTCTAAATGGTACTCATAATTGTATATTTTTCATCTTCAAATCAATCAGGTAAGTACCAAGTTAAAGATATGAATGTATATATTGAACCTCTTATATACGAGCTACTAAAGTTATGGAATGGAATCACTATGTATAACGTATCTATACCAATAGGACATAGCCGGTTTCAATTCCATGCAATACTTGTATGGACAATACACGATGCCCCAGGGTTAACCCATTTTTGTGGTTTGTATTTATAAGTTCCACTTTAATTGCATTTAATTTTATGAACTAGTTAATATAGTACTATGCACGTATGTTTTTTTAAATATTCCATTCATTTTATATATAATTATAATTGACATAGATATTCCATCTCTTTATGTAGGTATTTAGACAAAGGGAAAATTTTCATGTCCAGTTTGTGATCCTAAGATCAAATCTCATCATTCAAAAAGATTAAGAAAGGAGGTGTTTGATGAGTATAGGCACTTCCTCTCTAAGAATCACAGGTATCGAACTACCGAAAAACATTTATTCAATGGGAAGCAAGAGACTATTCTGGAGTTTCCTCGAGGTCCTCTAGGTTATGATCAGGAATTGTATCAACCTCTGGCTCAACTTCTTCCACTTGAGTGGCAGCCTCAACAAGAGTTTTTGAGGGTGTTGGTTATTATGTAACAACACCCTGTCTTCCAACTTCTTTTAACTGTTGAGGTTTCTCTTTAGTGACTTCAATATCCCCTGCATCAGACTGATCCAGGAATACTTCCATTCCCCCTGATGGATAGGATTGCATTTGCTCATTTTCCCTTTGACACCCCGGTCAGACGCTACTCCATAAGAACCTGGTGCAGAAGAACCTCAAATTGAGGGACTTTTGTATGAAAATGGTATGTTGAAAGAAGAGGTGGAAATGCTTCGCAAGGAATTGGAAAATTGGAAGGAAGCATGTAAGAAACAGGTGGAGAGAAGGCTAAATACACGGTTAAAGGCTGCAGACCAATTGGAAGGATAACCTCATGTTGAGGAAGGTGATGAATTGGATAAAGTGCTTTGTCCAGAGTGTGGTGAAATTTTTGACCAATTAGGATATAAAGTTATAGTCCAACCATTTGTTGCACAAAAACCTACACAAGCAATTGAAGAAGAAAAAGAAGCACCTGCGGTGGAGATGAAGGATGAAGATGAACCAGAATTCGAGATGACCCCTGATATTGAATTAGGGGAAGATGAGCAAATGCAATCCTAGCCATCAGGGGGAATGGAAGTATTCATGGATCAGTCTGATGCAGGGGATATTGAAGTCACTAAAGAGAAACCTCAACAGTTGGAAGAAGTTGGAAGACAGGGTGTTGTTACACAAGAACCAACACCCTCAAAAACTCTTGTTGAGGCTGCCACTCAAGTGGAAGAAGTTGAGCCAGAGGTTGATACAATTCCTGATCATAACTTATAAGACCTCGAGGAAAGTCCAAAATAGTCTCAAGACACAGAACTGGTCCAGGAAGAAGTTCAACAGGAAGAGGATGTTGTTACACAAGAACCAAAATCTACAAAATTCTCTGTCGAAAACACAGCGCAGACCGAAGTATGTTGGGATGGGGTTCAAAAGAGGGAGGATGCTACACAAGAACCAACATTCCTGAAATCATTTTCTGAATCAGCCACATAGATAGAGGTTGCTACAATATTTATGAAAGAAGATGATGCTACACAAGAACCAACATTTTCAATTACCTTTGCTGAAGCATCCACACAGACAGAGATTGTTGCAACACTAATGGAGAAGGATGTTGTCACATAAGAACCAACATCCCCAAAATTGATTACTGAAGCAACTATTCAAGTAGAGACTACAGTAACATTTAGAAAACATGAAGCTATTACACTCCCAACTCAAAGTGAGAAGGCTAAAACATCAGGTGATAAGGTAGGAATGCAAATTCCTCAAGAAATTGTTTCATATTTTGATGATGAGAAGAATGCAGAGATCTCGTTGTTGAAGGTGGAAGTAAAGAAGTGGAAATATCATGTGGAACGATGTCAGGTAGGAATGGTTCCTCTTGTTGAGCACATAAAAACTATTAAGGAATCGAGGGAGAAATGGGAAGAGGAGCTAGTTTTTCAAAGGTTTCGTTGGGAGGAGGTACAAAAAGAGTTGAAGGAATTGAAGAAATTCAAGTCCATGTAGAAGGAGAAAGATCAATTGTATGCCCTCTCCCGAGAATTGATGAGTTTCAGAGCTCCATCTCCCTCCTATCTGGTATTCTTGTATGAACAATTGACTTTGTTTAAATTAAAATCCTTAAAGGAGGGGAGATCTTATCAATTAACACCCTCTGCCCGATTTTTGGAGACCTTTATGGAAAGCAACTTCATTGAACAAAACCTGCTATGTGAATTTTATTTGCATGAGATGGCCTGCCCTATGGACCTTCACTCTAACCATGCACCTTACTTAGGATATGTCCAGTTGAGGGCCTTTGACTATTTTTTCAACAATCATGTGCAATGGGAAAGTGCCTTTCAGACAATTTTTCAGAATGAGGATAACTACAATCTCTGGATTCGGAATGAACCTCAATCTCCTCGGGTTCTCCTTACTTTCCAGGAAAAGAAGCTGGCATCTCCCATGAAAACCCAGCAGTTGATTGAACTACAAGAAAAGGTCATCTCCACCTATGTTGACCAGATTTCCAAACAATAACATCTGGCTCTGGAAGGCAGTAAGCATAGATGGCAGAATTCTTCTTCAGATTTAAAGAAAAAGGGACCGTTATTATTTCAAAAAATTTAAACATGCACTCCCTAGGGTGGAGGGATACGTTGACTGCATGAAGAAGTGTGGAGTTCACTGGCCGGGACTTAAATTTAAGTTTCCACTCATTTGGTGGCCAACAAGGCCATACAGGGATGATTTTTCATTGACCAAGACAGAGGAGAAGCAGTTCTGGAAGTACTGGGTTGCCCATAAAGGATATCTGGATGGGAGTGAACCACCTGAACACTCCTACAATTTTTCCCCCCTCCATGAACGAGGTCCAAATCCAGACCCGGATTCATATTCAAACTAGTGGAAGTTGTTGCATGAGGACATGCAAGTGGATAGTTGGGAGGAGATGTTGGGTCTAGTAATGGCCCCTTTTTTACCACACCCATTTGATCTTTCTACCTTGTCCTGCTTCATTTCTACACACCAAACAGATGCTTACCCTTACGTTGAGCTTAAAATCTTTATAGGTATGATTAATTATTGTTTTATCCTATCAATGCCTAATATTGTTATGGTTAGAACTCGGTCTCTTGAATTGTGCTAACATGTCTTGATTTTATAAAGATAGTTCAAGCTTGAGGAACACAGGTGTAGCAGTCGTGTGGTATGAAGAGGAAATGAGTATTCGTTACGAGTTGTTACATACTAGTCCCAGCTCCATATGCTGGATGCAAACAGAGGTCATCATTCCATGCGGTAGCTGCAACAAATTCAACTGCAACAGCGTGCCGCTACTTAAGGCATAGCTGCAACAAACAGGGTATATCCTATTTTATTGGTTATCTTTATCCATTCACGACCAGAGCAACCATATTCCCTATATTCTCTATTTCCATTTAATTTCACTCACATCTCTAACAACTCATTGTAACAAGGCAGCCTGAAGATCGTAGATCTTCATGGCTGCCTGATATTAGTGGGTGAAGGTTATGTTCATTCATGTATAAATATGGGGACGCATTCTAAGCCAAGGGTTGGTAGATTATTGATCAGACTGTGTAAGCTGTGATAGTGAGTTGTACTTGTAATTCACCATTTTTAATATAAGGAGCAGGATTCTTCATATTTTTGTGTCTTAATTTGTGTTAGTTCCGATGTCTTTATTTGAAGGTTTGGACCACCTTCCATAGAGATTGTCGAGTTAATTAGATGCTTTGATTATTTTGTTGTGTGGTGTGGAAATTACAGTAGATGCATTATTTATAGTTAGCCGCAACAGTAATGGTTTATCATTGTGTTTCCTTTGATAGTGAATGATTGCATTCCTATTAAGCTACAACTGTGTGGTGTGACAGTTGACTGTGTAGATTAGTTTATGTTATGCATGTGTGCCAATAGTTGTTACAGTCAATCTCAGCTCCAGTCCCTTTCAGTTACTTATCTTTCTCGGGTTTTCTAATTTAGTTAGATTATAGTTTGGAGTTTGTTTGGCTCAATTACTGTTGTTTCCAATTCTTAGATTAGTTGAATTAAACTGGTTATGATGGATTCATGTATAGTCTGATACTGTTAGGATTTAACTTTCTACAAAAGTAAGTCTAGTTATCTATTTCTAGATTTGTTAATTACTGGATTGATATTTTAGGAATGTAATTGCATTTCTGAATTATTAGGTGGGTAATATAGATTAGTTTATCCATGAGAGGATTTTCACAGAGCAGATAAGTAGGATAGTAATTTTTCATTCATTTAATTAGCTACTCAGTGTTTATGCACAAACAGTGTTAATTATCTTTTAAATAAAATACTTCCGTGGGTTGACAATTTATATTGAGCATTCTCTATGTTAGATGTAATTAACTTGCATATAGAGTGACCAACAATCATCATCATCCTAATCATCCTCATCATCATCATCCTCATCATCATCATCATCATCATCATCGCCATCATCATTGACGTCATCATGATCGTCATCACCATCTTCATCATCATCGTCGTAGGATATCCAACACAGATACCTGAAAATACCGACGGTGTTTGGTGTCGGTGGTTTGGTGAGCTCATCGCATTCTTTTGAAGGGGGCATCGAATATCCTACCGAAATTACATTATAAGAAGTCTGATATCCGATATAAATTGTCATTGGTGGTATGGCGAGGTCATTGGATTCATCGTCTTCATCATGTCATAGGACATCATCATCATCATCACCATATTCATCATCATCTTCATCATCATCATCATCATCGTCTTCATCATCATCTTCGTCATCACCCTCTTCCTCATCAACATCTTCATCATCATCATCTTCTTCATCATTCTCATCACCGTCTTCATCATCATCATCATTATCATCATCTTCATCATCGTCGTCATCTTCATCATCATCATAGTCATCATCATCGTCATCGTCATTGTCGTCATCATCATCGTCATCGTCATCATCATCATCATCATCATCATCATCATCATTGTCGTCGTCATCTTCTTCATCGTCATCATCGTCATCACCATCTTCATCATCATCCTCATCACCATCATCATCATCATCATCTTCATCATCATTATCGTCGTCGTCCTCGTCCTCGTCCTCAACATCATCATCATCGTCGTCATATTCATCATCATCATCATCGTCGTCGTCGTCGTCATCACCATCTTCATCATGATATTCACCATCGTCATCATCGTCGTCGTCGTCATCATCATCGTCATTGTCGTCATCATCATCATCATCATCATCTCCATCATCGTCATCATCACCCTGTTCATCATCAACATATTCATCATCATCATCATCATCATCATCTTCATCATCATCATCATCATCGTCATCATCGTTGTTGTCATCACCATCTTCATCATCATCATTATCATCATTGTCGTCGTCATCATCGTCACCATCATCGTCATCGTCATCATCATCGTCGTCATCGTCCTCATCTTCATCGTCATCAACATCGTCATCACCATATTCATCATCATCATCATCACCATATTCATCATCATCATCATCATTGTCGTCATCTTCATCATCATGATCCTCATCATCATCATCATCATCATTGTCGGCATCGTCAACATCATCGTCGTCGTCATATTCATCATCGTCACTATATTTGTCGTCACCATCATCATCATCTTCATCATCATCGTCGTCGTCGTAGTCAACATCATAATCATAATCATCATCTTCATCATTATCGTCATCATCATCGGCATCACCATATTCATCTTGATCTTCATCATCATCATCATCATCATCATCATCATCATCATCATCATCGTCGTCATCATCCACATCGATGTCTTCATCATCATCATCATCATCCTCGTCGTCATAATTGTCATTGTCATCATCCTCTTCATCATCATCCTCATTGTCACCATCATCATCGTCGTCGTCGTCGCTATCATCATCATCATCATCATCACTGTTATCATCATCATCATTTAATTTCAAGTGGTAAAGCTCTAAAACACAAGAGTAAATTTAGAGGAACCATGAGGGGTTTCCCAATGTCTCCAAAACAACATCTTCACTCTCTTTATGCCAACTCTCCTCTAGCACAAGGGTGTTGTCCCTAGAATAGAATTTCTAAATCTATATAACGGGGGCTCAAGGTGATATGAAGAATTGGCATCCATTACAAAACAAAAGTTATATCATAATAAAATAAAGTGTTGTTGGACTCATACTAGTGCCTATCCAATCTAGGTAAAATAGAGTTAATCCCTCGACCTCAAAGGGTTTTTTTAATTAAAAGGAAAAAAGAGTTGCTACATCATTCCATGATCAACCTTAAATTGCTATTAATCAACTAAACCCTTCCAATGGAGTAAATATACCCTTTAGAAATAGACATGCCAAGTATTTGAATCTTCAAATATTTTTTGTAGTAAGAAATGATATGATATAGCAAAATTAAATGTAAGTATTATAATCGTGTTGTTCTTAGCAAACTGGAATAGAGCCATCTTCATTATGGACTATTAAGCATCTTAATCACAAATTATAAAAACTTAGTGTTAAAGAAATAATCCTTTATATAATAGTAATAGTAATAATAATAATAGGAATTAAAATTCACTATAGATATATGATAAGATTATATATAATCTTGGAGTATGACTTACAATTTTAAGTGTTTGGATAAGCTTTGGTATTTATTGGCATTAGGGGTCCAAGACCCACATGCATTTAACATGAATGGTATTTCTTGATATGGATGTTGTGCGTGAGGAGCATAACCTAAACTGCATTTTGAGAGCACCTGATCCATTTCGAGAGAACTGTAAGCCATTTCGAGGAGACCACTCTAGTAATGATCCATTTTGTTAGTCCAACGTGAGCCATTTTGAGAAGACAACTATGAGGCATTTCGATTAGACCACCATGAGGCACTTCAACACCACCCTGAGGCAATTCGAGACCATCATTACACATTTCGAGACCACCATTAGGAAATTTGAGGAGTAGAGGAGACCAACGGAGCATGAGAGACTGACTGAGGCAAAAAAGTGGCACAATGTATTTGGTAATCCCTACCGTCATTTGTATTTCTAAGTGCAATGAGGAATTTATGAATTTATGAATCTATTAGCAATGGAACTTGTGCATAAATTGCTAGTACTAGGGCATGTTAGATAAGTGTGAAATTGTTTGTAAATTTGTAAATCAACCACTCATGTCAATTGTGGAGTCCTTTCATTTTACCTTTTTGGCTGAATTGGAGCATGCATTGTCCAACAAGATGTGGACCAAATAAGGTTATAGCTAGTCCAAACCAAAACCTAACAAATCCTCAGAAATTCCAATCGTAATATTGTTAAATTAAAATAATATCCATCACTTCATAGTCTATTGTATGAAACTATGGAAACCAAAGAGTGAACACAAGAAGTTTGAATGGTCTCGTCATTTCAAGCATACACAATCTTTTGTTGGAAGCTGGTTATTTTGGGTTTCTATAAAACAATTAATAGTTATCTTCGTTTCCAATTAAGTTTTATTTTAGCTTCTTTGGGGTTATCACCTCCTTCATAGCTCAACTCATGCAAGTTTCATTATATACCCATCATCCATGGATTGTTGGGTTAATTACAATAGGGGTATTTAATTTCTTATGGAACTCTATCCATCATTAGTGAACGAAATCTAGAACAAAATAAGGATAATGTGTTGACAAAATTGTTAGAGCTTATCTCTAATCCTGCTCGAGGATTATACTCTAGAACAAAGTAAGGATAATGTATTGGAAAAAATGTTGGAGATTAAGGATGTTCCTCATCATTTAGGGGCCCATAAGATCTTAAGGTATTTAGTATGAGCTGAATGCACTATGCCTGTGCATACTACTTTGGGGTGCCAGGTTATGGACATGAGAGATATTGCAGTGACCTAATTGATAAAATCCCTATATGTATTTAGAAGAACTATAATACCATGAAGTTTCAATTATAATGTATAGGGGAGCTCACAACCAAATCCAAATTCATATGCATTCATTTATAATCTAATTCAATTCTAAAACTTTTTTATCACTTAATTCTTGCATAAGCTCATTTTTTCTTTGTGCAACATATTATGTATGATATTGGAAATTAGTCAATTAAGTGGGCCATCTATTAGCATATGTCCAATTGTGGACTTGTAAAAATATGGTCATCTTGTATCTCTTCTAAGATCCATTGACAGACAATCATGGCTCCATTTTGGATGGTTATACTCAAAGGTGACAAGATGATAACTAGAAAACACTATGCAAAGGAACCCACTAGTCCTTGATAGAGTTTACCTTAACTGAATATTTCCTCATATTCATATTTCCATGTTTCTACTTTGACTATAATTGGATAGTATGTTCCTTTTCCATTCTTTCTTCCAACCCTGTGGATAGCCTTGGTGATTCTGGGAGATGCATTTCCAGTATACTGTCCAGAATTTTATGTTGATCTGTGACCATTTTCCAGTGAGTTGGTGTTTATTGAATGCTTGTTGGATAATATCCTTTTTTCTTTTCTTTTCTGAATGATGCAATGATGCTTGCTTCTTGATGTTTGGCACTAGGGAGGATACTTGATCACTATCAGTACATTCAAGACTGTAACTCTCTGAAATATTTTGTGAGATTTCATTTGTTGTGAATTGCTTGAAAAGTGACCCAATATATCTTTTGTTGTTTGTCAACAGAGTACACCTCAATCCATGAGTTACATTAGGCTATGAAAGACATTAGATATCATCAATTGTGAATTTTTTTGAATAAGACTAAAAAAACCTCTTTTTCTTTGGGAATATAGCATGCTTCACTCCATTATGAATATCCATATCAAGGTGTTGTGATTCATCAGCTATGCATAATTGATTGGACAATGGTCCAACAGACACCTTGAGACATTTCGACATTGATGGGCATCTTAAACCGTGATCATCCTTGACCCTAAGCTATGAAACAAATTATGATTCATCAATTGTGCCTTGCTTGGAAACGAGAAAAACCACTCCCTTATTGTTAGCCATTGAGTACTTCAGTATTTTGTTATAATTGAATTCCGAGCTACATTGTGATTGTCCGATAGATCTTGGATTGGAGCAAGTGGGCATTTCTCTGGAATAAATAGGTAGATATAGTCTCCTTCCATTCCTTTATTCTCTCTTTATTTCCTTCCCTGGAGATATGCATTTCATATCCTGTTCCCTCCCACATAGGTGGCTGCAAGCAGTAGGTGACATAAATTTGGGCATGTTTAACTCTATATATCTATCTAAAATACTACATGGGTCAGCAGATTCTGTGTCTATGGCATATTGTTCCTGAATGTCATAAGTTTGTGTCGTTTGATTTTCCGAGGTATCACTCTTTAGGAATTTCTTCTTCTCTTCTCACTTAAAAGAAGTTCAACATTTTGGATATGCTTTATCACTCTTTGACATTCATCTTCAAGGTGTCTCATGTAGAACATGATATCAACCATGGCACTTGTTCTTCGTTCCTTGGCTTCCTTCATAGACGACAAAATACACTCCCATTAATTTAATACAATATTAATATAATTTGTTTATAGAACACAAAAATATAATCTCATCTATCTTCTGAATATGTAGAAGAATGCAATTATTTAATTTAAACGAGGATATAGGGAGGTCATAGAGCTAATAGCTCCCTCCCAAGTTACATGCCTCGTTCCCTGGTCCCAAAACTCAGAGAACAAACAATCTCAGCTAGATCATATTCCTTCGGACTAATATGGAGAAGCATCACAACCTTTGAATCATTTGCTGCATATTAATAAAAAAAGTTGAATAATATATTTTATATCCAACATACAAAAAACATGAAACCGTAATATATATTTTAATTTGGGTACACCAAATAATGTTTATTAACAGAAAGAGTATTGTGGATACCGAGAGAGTCTTTGAGTCTTTGAGTTAGTTTGTTATTCCTGCAAGTACAAAGAAAAGAAAGAATTCCTACCAATTGTTAAATTAGGGATGTTGCTTCAAAGTTATTAGCATAAGGAACACCAAAAGATGCAAACCTCTTCATACTTTGGATTTAAAAGGTTCAAGTACCTATAAGGTATGTGAGGTCGTTTCCTCTGTAATGCATTAATAACATCTCCAAGGGAAGAGAGTGACAAGTTTATAGATTTTGCTTCTTCCATAGTTTGGCCATTAGCTCGTGTCTTGAGAATATGTTCTCTTCCACCTAAATCAACCATCCATAACTTGTTTGTTAATGTGTATGCATCATCAACCCCTGAACCTCTAATGACAATCCTGCTCAAGCTGAAATGAGGAACAACTCCCATCAAGAAAAGCTTCCTAGTCTACATTTTCTTTACCAATTTCTAAAAAACTAAATTTCCCAGTAAGCAAAATTCTATTAAAAGTTTCCTAAATACTTCTAAGCTTTAGTGCTATACCTAGATGTTCACATGCAATACATATCTTCCTGATTACATAAATGAAAAGAGGCGATGAACCAACTGGACTTAAAGTTTTGTATGCTTTAATATGTTGCTGAGGATATCATTCAGAAAAACCACCACACAAAATTTAGTAAATATTACTGCAATTCACCTATGTGACCTCCATGAAGCCTCATTGACGTTGGTCCATGCAGTATATCTTTCTCATCTTCCTAGACGATATAATCGAAATGCTTGTTTGAAATCCATCACTACAGCCTCATGCAAATTTTCAATCTACACACCGCTTGGTGCATACATTTGAATTGAAAGGCTATACTAAAACTAGAAAAGTTCATGAATCTATTCAAATATTCAAATAAAATTTTCTGAGAGAATAGAAGCACATTTCAAAAACTTAAGAATAGTGGAGCATAATAATGGATGGTGTTACCATTTTGTAGAGGGTTCTATTGTCCTTGTAGGTCGATGCACACAAAAATCTCTCAAAGATCCCTTGTAAACCTCCAACATGCTAATTGTAAAGGTAAAGGTTAAACGATTGTCCAAAGTAGTATGTCGAAAGAGTTCCTTGAATGTGTGAGGAATAACACCAAGATTATCTGGTCTTCCTTCCTGCAAAATATGAACCAAGATTAAAGTAATTGCTTGGTTAATCTTCTTGGGGCTTCATGAAATTTCCACGATAATTCAATTTTATGATCTTCTCCACTTAATCTTCTCTCACAAAATTTTATTTGAAGATTTGGATAGATTGATGAACTTTTCTAGTTTTAATATAGCCTTCCAATTTCCATTTGCATATTGGTAAAATCAGATGGCATCAGAAGTTGTCCCTAACAAAAACAATGTTGATTACAATGTAGTGGGCAGGTACTTTTGAACCACAATTTTTGTTCATTCAATGCATGGCATTATCGCAGAATCTTGGTGCAATTGTGAGGGTAGTGGGTAGTTGGTTATTCCCTTTTGATAATGAAAGAAAAATTGGCATTTCCAGCATAGTCTTCTTGATGTAATTTTAGAAATATTATGTAAAATTACATTGTGAATACTGTAGAATCTAGATCACCGCGAGCAATGCTCTGCATTTAGGTCAAGGTCTTAAAAAGGAAACTGTAAGGATTTTAATTCTAAGATGGAAAATACCAATCTCAAACGTAACTCCTTGTTTGAAATCCATCACTACAACCTCATGCAAATTTTCAATCTCCACACCACTTGGTGCATACATTTGAATTGAAAGGCTATACTAAAACTAGAATTCATCAATCTATTCAAATCTTAAAATAAAATTTTGTGAGAGAATAGAAGCACATTTCAAAAACTTAAAAACATAGGAGCATAAGAATGGATGGTGTTACCATTTTGCAGAAGGTTTGTTGTCCTTGTAGGTTAGCGCACAAGAAAAACTCTCATATGTCTCTTGTAAACCTCCAACGTGCTAATTGTAAAGGTAAAGGTTTAACTACAGTCCAAATCAACCTCTCGAAAGAGTTCCTTGAATGTGTGAGGAACAACACCGGGACTATCTCGTCTTCCTTCCTGCAAAATATTAATCAAGATGAAAGTAATTGCTTGGTTAATCTTCATGGGGAAGGCTTCATGAAATTTTCATGATACTTCAATTTTATGATCTTATCCAGTTAAGAGAATGCATTTGCAGATTGATAAACTCAGATGGAATCATAAGCTATCCCTTACAAAAACCGTGTTGATTACAATGTAGTGGGCAGATGCTTTTGAACCATGATTTTTGTTCATTCAATGCATGGAATTCTCGCAAAATCCTAGTGCAAATGTGAGCGTAGTGGGAAGTTGGTTATTCCCTTCTGATAATGAAAGAAAAATTGGCATTTCCAGCATAGTCTTCTTGACATAATTTTAGAAATCTTATGTAAAATCACACTGTGAATATTGGTAAGCCTCATTCCATTCCTGTTTTGAAGCCTTTTAAAATAAGTCAGTGATATGGATATTAATAATGGAATATGGATCACATTGAGGTGAATGAGGGCGATATAGCCATATTAACCCTTTCTCAAGAACAAAGGTATGCAAGATAGTATTAACCACAACAATGGCAGTCTCATGTCAAAATATTTTCCTTCATTGTCAAAGGAGGATATCATGGGCAATTTGAATTGTACAATAGCAATTTTGTTTTAGTAGCTTCATCATTCTTACACGTATACTATTAGTTTGTTTTGACCAAGTCCCATTGCATACTCTTCAAACAAGTCTAAGGCGAACTAGCAGTTGTTTTCCTCCATTGTCGAAATATCGGGGGTGAGCGCATGATTTCATTTGTATTTGATAGGGAGAAATTTCGTTTTCCTTCTCTCACATTGTTGGCTAATATATTTCACATGGTTTGGGGTTTAATAAAAATTGGGCTATTGCATTAACAGTAAAAAAACCTTTGCTATATTAAAAATCTGCCCTTTATTTTTTGGTGACCCCTCTAATTTCACCCATGGGCTAAATTTCGCCCTTAAAACTTTCCCTGATTAATATCTTTTAGGAAAATAAATCACATCCTCGTTCTCGTTTGTACTTCCTAGAAGGTGTGGAAGTTGTTTTGTTTATATTTATGATGTTATAAAGAGTCATAAGTAAAAACCTAGAGGATATCATGGGCAAGTTGAAATATACAATATGGCTTATGTTTTAGTAGCTTCATCATTCTTGCACGTATACTATTAGTTTATTTTGACCAAGTCCCATTGCATACTCTTCAAAAGGTGAAGTGTTTCACTCCTATACCTTAGTTCTTAGGATGAATATTGTATATTTCCTTATGAAGTGGAGCACTCCCTTGAATATGAATCATGTCATTAAAGGATAGACCTCTGGTTGCCACTTGCTATTATTTTATGAAGGGAATTCATCCTATTTGGCATTTCAATCCGTTGGTGATAACCTTTTTGTAAGACAAGACTACTGCAATGTTGTGATTGAGCGTTAACTGCTCTTTTGAGTTATGGAGAAGGTCCTTTCTATGTTTGAGGTGCTTCTTTATAAGCAAATTCAACAACCCATGTGCTCTTTACTAGGACAATTTCATCCAATTATGATTTGCATGAATCATCCTATATCTTTTGTTTAAGCAAGGTCCAACTCTAAGTTTTCCACCACATGTAAACCATATAAACACCCTAATCATTGTGATTAGAAGCATTCTCACTCTCCATCTAGGTATCGAAATCCTATTAGTATGATATCAACATTTCTTGCATATCTTTAGTGAGTAAGAGTAAAGGGAAAAAAATGGATAGATATTGACTAGTGTATTGTGGTCAAATTTATGAAAGGTCGTGGTTCAATTTGAGCACTTGTTTGAGGACCTCTTATCAACTTATGTCAACATCAATACATTTTTACAATGGTCATCATTCTCATTAATTGATTGACCATCGTAGAAGTCTTCATTGGGGAGTGTCTTTAGATGGAAACATTATTTGATGCTCCTCTTTGGCACATTTAGATATCATGCCCCATAAAATGCAGGAGGACATGGGTAGTCCTTAACTGTGCCCAAAACTAAAAATGAAGAATTCTATGGCCTACATTTAGGATAAGATGATATTTAATTCCCCTATAACCAACAAATCTCCCCCCATATAATGGTTGGGAAATTCTCACCATTGATCTAGTTAGGAAGTGCATGAGAACCAAGAACGGGAACACAAATGGCTTGCTCCATTTCCTGGTGTCAAACTGTTACTTGTTGATGCCAGATGTGATGTTTTGAGTTGGTCAGATGACCATTTCATCAATATTTTGTTGCTTTTCTTATGTCACTATAAGGCCGAACATTACGATTTGTTTTAGCTTATACGAAAAAGTTATGTACCTTGGACGGTTAGTTGCTAGGAGTATCAACAATCTTTGCTTGTGCATAAAATGCTCTCTACATATGTGTTTTATTAATAGATATAAGGAAGCATTTTATTTGGACAAATAAAAGAGACTTATTTGTGCTTCAAAGAGCATTTTTTAATTGTGCAAGATCCATCTCCACTGGAGGATCCTTGCAAGAGTTCACGAGGAACCTTGAAAAGGATTGTGAGTGAATCCTTTATCAGATTGAAGGAGTGAGAAAATATATGTATGAAATTAACCCTTATATAATTCTTAAGAGATATAGGGCCTTGAATTTCAAACAAGCAAGTCCTTGTTTTTACCCTGTTCTTATGGTGATTTATTTTTTCCTTTTTACTCTTTTCTTGATCTTTTGCTCTGTAAACTTGTAGCATCTATGCGCTTTGTAAACATGGTTTTGCATGTTGGCTCAAATTCAATCCAACTTTTAAAGATTTTTAGACATATAAGGATGTGTTATCATTTTGATTTTCAACCATTCATGATGTTCCAATAAATGGTTGTTGTTGCAACACAAGGCAAGTTGCCTTCAAATTTGGTTTTACCAAATTAGTCTGATATGGATTTCAAAATGCATGCAAGGGGCTGAATTGATGTAATGTGAACCTCTAAGGATGTGAATCTTCCTCCTATTTGTTAAAATATTTAAAAGTTGGATTGAATAGATCCAACATGCCCATTCATGATGTTTCATTAAATGGTTGTTATTGCAGCACAGGCTAAGTAGGAAATCAATATTATCCCCTCATTGCTTTCTTGTTGGATTATGCAAATTAGGGAGATTTAGGTGAAGTGTAAAGTCCTCAAGGTGACACCACTTCGCTATGAAGTTTCAAGTCTAGGACTTGTTCCTACTTACCCTACCCATTTGCAGACACCTGACCCACTATTATTCCAACCAACTATTGTTTGAGAAATGGTGCCCATAGTTTCTTGTCCTAAGTTTTTCTCAAGTGAATGAAAGTGGGAAGTGTGCTATGGAAGTTTATATTTCACATTTATGATGAAGCCTTGATGGAATGCTTTTCAAAGCCTGTGGTATACAATAGGGCCTTTAGATATTCTTGTTGCCAACAATTTGGACATATTTGTATGAAAAATGGGATCAAATGCTTGAGAGTGAATCTTTTGCACCTTGATTTCATACAAACTACTGAAAACAACAAATTTGTTGAAACACATGTTTTCCAAAATGATCTCCATGTACAAGATAATCTATGGAATTTACTCATTATTGCTTAACCTATGGTAACTGTATCAAAATAGATGGCAAGGTCTGACTATGTACTATCATGTCTTATGCAAGCAAAGGTAAAGAAGCACTAGAGAACCTTTTTACAATACTACTTAGAAAAAAATGGAGAAGAGTAATGGTAGAATTAGACATAGACCTGCACCTCTTTAGGTTCATTACAAAATTAAAGAGTTTCATTTTTTGTGGGACATGACATGTTCTGTCCGTTTGGATTAAAAGGCAAGACAACTTGCAAAGTTCCATGGTTTGCTCTACTAATTTTTCTATTGAAATGGATATGGTTAAGGAGAAACAAGAAATCTTCTTACAGGAAACCTCAAATTCAGGGCTCATGTTGGAGAATTTTTATGTTGAATGGATCAGGATATCAAATATCTATGACCATGCGCTTGCTTTTTGCGTTTAGGGGAAAGTCAGAGGCCACTGCACAAAAGGATCACATTTCAAACATATCAATGGATTATATACCAACAAGGTTTTGAAGACTTTTATTCAATATCACCTCATGAAAATATCTAGGTACAATAGGGCAATGAAAACACACCAGATATGGTCATCCCTAAGGCTAAACTTTTTGTTAGGTAAGCATCCGAATATCATGACAGATGATAGGTTTCAGAGGTTATTTTAGGCATACCTAGTGAGAAGAAGAGGACATCACAACACCAACACACTATAGGGAGGAAGTGATGAATTCTATTTTGATGGAGCGTCTAGGGAGGAAGTGATGAAATGTGGAGCAGGGGGGATTATATTTTTATCCAAAGATATATGGTTTAGTTTCAAAGTTGGTATAGGGAAGGGAACAAATTATTATGCGGAGTTGAGTTTTCTTAGATTATTACTATATCTGGTAGTGGAGAGGGGCATAAAGGACATACAATTTTTTGGTGATTCACATGTCATTATAAAATGGATTAATGGTCAAAGCATAATCCACAATGTACTTCTATTTGAAGAGGCTAAAAGATTGAAAAATTATTCGGACTTGGTAAGTATTAACCATGTGTTTAGAGAAAGAAATTATAGCACTGATCAACTAGCCAAAAACAGATCTCATATATAGCAAGGATAATGGTATATTTCATAAAAAATTGTGGTTTGGAATCTCTTCAAGCTCCTGTCTATGATTATTAATTTGAATCAAGGTGAAAATTCTGATTAAAGAATGGATTTTGTACTTGTCTAGTCGCTGAATGGTGAAAGCACTATTTTTTGTGAGCAGTAGTTGTCCCTATTTTGAGATATTTTTGCTTCTCTTTAATGAAAGAGGAAGTCCTTGTAAGAAGAATAAAACTTACATAGTTCTTTTAAACTGATTTTGTTTCTGAAATCTAATGACATTTATTAACTATAAATGCGTGATAATGGCTATAAATTTTGTAAGAGCTCTTATCTTGTTGATGGTTAAGATCATAGTAAAAATACAATAAAATGATCTGCCGTGCCCTGCCTTGCCTTGCCTTGCCTCGCCTCTCCATGGGATGAATCATTTGAATCTCCAGCTCTATACGTGGCGGTTTAGATAACTTAAAAAACAAACTAACTATGGGTTTACCATCAACCTTTACAAATTTAGTTAAAGTATATACCATTTGATTGGATCTCCGTCATCCAAATTAAAACAACGAGATTGCAATGTTGATTGAAGTCGCCAATCGACAGTAAAAGATGTCCCTTAAATAGGAATGTTAAAAGGACCGCCGACTCCAATGCTGGTTAGCGTGAATTAAAATAAAAGAAAAAAAAAAAAAACAAACCGAAGAAACAAATATAAAAGAGGTAGGGGAGAATTCAAACAGGTTGCGAGAAATCGCCCGGGAAGCAATAGTGCCTAATGTGATTTATAAAGGATATATATCATCTGTGAGGTGCAGGTGCAACCGGTAATGGTACCGTCACTAGACCTATAATCACAAAAGTTGTTCCTCCGGCCTATACAGTTTTCCTTCCTGTGTTTCTCAGCAACAGCGATGGTTGCTTTTGCGGACGAAGAGAGGACATCCCAGCCAGAGCATCAGGTTGAAACTTTCTCTCTTCAAGGCTATTCCACTCGTCAATTGTTTTGACTGATGAATTAAAGTATTTGTCTCTGAGGTGTGGTGTGGGATTGTTAATCCTAGTACTATTCTTTTTTTGATTTATTTTACTTGATTCTTGGAATTCAGTGTTTTTTTTTTTGAATTTGGGGTTCAGTAATCACATGTAAGGCTTTCAGGAGAACATACTAATATGCTGTTCAGAGGTCGGAGATTCTATTTAGATTTCAGATATATGCGGGGTCTCAAATTCTATTTTATTTGGGTTTTAGATATAAGTGGGGTCTCAAAATCTATTTTGTTTGGGTTTTAGATATAAGAGGGGTCTCCATTTTTTTTTAAAATTTGGGATCTTGTTATGTTGAGCTACTAAGGGATTGTATGTCGGGTCGGGTATGGCATTGCAAGGCTTTGGTAGCGACCAAAACGACTGAGGAGGACCAGGACAATGGTGCCATCAAGAAGAATTCTAAAAGAAAGTGGACTTTGAATGACTTTGACATCGGGAAACCCCTGGGAAGAGGCAAGTTTGGCAATGTTTACCTGGCCAGGGAGAAGGAGGTAAGCGTGTGCATCTCATAAATTTTAGATGTGATTTCTAATGTGTATTATATTTAAGTTTTTTGGACAGCAAATACTTTTCAACTATGATTGAATATGTATATATACAGTGAACCAGGACCATTTGCATATAAAATATCCTAAACAATAAAATTTGATCAGTACATAGCATTGTTTCAAAGGTCTCAGGGGCACTTCCTCCTGACTTGATCATTCTTATCCCAACCCAATAACAACCTCCTCCAAAATGTTTGGTAAGCGAGCAAAACTAACCTCATCTAAGCTCAGTAAATCTACTTATAAACTAGCAGATAAAGAAAGCTACATCAGAATCAATGCCATCCAAACCCACATAAAATCCATTAAAAACTGTGCCCCACAAAAAATCTCAGATCCACTTCCTATTGGTAGACTAACATGATCATCCTTATTCAGACCCATTAACAAACTTCTCAAAAATGTTAGATAAGCTAGCAAAACCATATCAGAACCAACCTCATTTAAGATCAGTAAGGCTACACATAAACCCACTTATAAACTAGCAGATAAATAAAGTTAAATCAGAACCAATGCCATCCAAACCCACATAAAAACCACCAAAAACTGTCACACATAAAGTCTCAGGAGCACTTCCTCTTGTTAGACTAACATGATCATCCTTGGACCTTATCCGAACCCATTGAAATATCCCAAATACTGATATTCTCTAATGTTCTATGATAGTGCTGACTCGCACACTCAATCTCATACAAATTTGCAAAATAACTGTGCATGCAAACTCGCCATGCAAAAATGCCCTAAAATATAGCTGAATTAGGGTTAGAGGTTTGCAGAGAGAAATTGACACTTACCACTAATATTCTGGCTGATAATGACTCCAGAGATAGTTGCATGCATAAGGATCCGGATGGGTGGTCTAATAATGCTCTTTTCCTCTCGTGTCACCGCCCCACAGCACCGTAAAAACCCTCCAGACTGAAGGTGACGTTTTTGTAGGAGGAGAGGTTCGTTCGGGCTGAAACTTTCTGAGCTTGTCCGTCTGCTATAACTGATGAATGAATGAAGAACAAGTGGTGAACCTGTATGGCTTACCCGGAATAAGACTAGGACAGATGTTTCACTGCCGAAATCTTGTTAGCTGAAGACTCCGTCTCCAACCCCAACTGCTGTGCTGCACGCTGTGCTGCTATCTCAGATCTCCCAAAATAATAATAATCCAAAGTGAAGTCTCCTCTTGCTTTCTCCTCTATTTATAAAGTTCAACTGCGCAAAACCCTAATCTTTGACCTAATTAGGTCACTTTATCTTCTAATTTGCCGTTGACTTGCATGCATGTCACTTTATCTTCTAATTTGTCGTTGACTTGCATGCATGCGGAGGGAGACTTAAATAGTGCATGCATCATTAAAATAATGCTGGGATGGCATGCATGTCATTTTTAGGGTTCGCATGCATCTCACTTTTAGGGTTTGCATGCATGCATCTCACTTTTAGGGTTTGCATGCATGTC
>LPNX010504879.1:1361660-1441069 GCA_001517045.1 Pseudotsuga menziesii | reverse complement strand
TCAACAAGTAGTGGGACAGCACCATGGGCTTGAAAGAAAGGATTCCCCAAATCATCAAGATATGTTATATTCAGGTGACGATGAGTGCCCACAGAAAGCTCAACAACATGAAAAGGGAAATCTTCTGTCTCAATTATAAGCTGAGATATCTCAGCAAAAATACTCAACTTTGACCAAACTGCATGTCTTACTTTTTGCAAAATTACAAAATCTTGTCCTGTTGGGTCAAAGGCATTTACTTCATCATCTCCATAAGAGATACAAGCAAGTGATGACAACAAATTGCATAAACGTCTGGTACTGAGCTTGTTGATTTCAATTGCTAAATCATTGGAGAGCTGGGAATGCATCTCCCAGAAGACGGAATCAATAAGACATACGTACGCCTCCTGAATATCTTGAAAGCTATCAGCATCTTTACCTCTAACAGTTGACAGTTTTTCCTCATATTTATCCACTGCGTTCTGATGAATAATATAATCAGCAGATTTTAAGCTGGTGCCTGACATAATACTTTCTCTTCCTTGAAAGCAAATTTGAACAATATCTCTGAAGGAACAACCCGCATCAATCATAGTTGTAAGGAAAATCAAAAGGTTGTTGTTAAGACAGATAGGATTTTCTGTATTACCAACACTTGATGTGCATTCTGGCCCAGAGCTTTCTTTTATATGCATGTAGTGTGCAGACAAAATTTTATAAAAGAAACCAAGCCGTTGCTTGTTAGAAGCATACAGTGTAGTGTACACAGTGGAAGAAGGGACCTTTAAAACCTCTGCTGCATGCTCCAAAAGTTCATTCCAATGTACTGAAATTTCAACTTCAATTTCCTCATCTGTCCACAATTGTGAGAGAAGGAGAGAACTTAAATATCGCACAAGCACCTCCGATCTCTTGACTCCATAAACGTCTGCTACTATTAATCCATTTAATAGAACACTCTTTTTCTCCATTTTGACAGACTCAACCAAAGAAAAAACTACCCTCTGTATGTATTCAGTATCTCCAACCAAAAATCTGCTTGTTTCCACCCCAGGAATTATTTGTTCCAAGTTCCTGGCCTGATCGGCTAGTTTTTGTTGTTTTTCAATTCTAGAACTCCATTCCTTCCAGAAGGTTGTCTTTATTTCCTCCAGTTTGTCACCGCTGTCTGAATCTGTTGGCTGAGATTCCCAAATTTTAGTATGCAGCAATTTCCTCCTCTCTTTAGGAGTTAGATGTTCACAAACACAAGCCTGTAAAGAACTGTAAATCAGTCCTATCTTTGTGGCACTTTGAATCCCCTGATATTTTTCCCGTGTTCTTATTGCCTCGTCAATAACTTCTATTCCAAGATAAGGATCTGAAAGGTTCAACAAGTATGAACATCCGAACATATCATTCCCTTGTGAAACAGGCTTTTCCAGTGCTGTCTTTGCAAAATTTGCTATTAGGTTGTCCTTTGGAAGAGTGTTGTTACTGACAAGCCAATAGATAATAACAGCTGTGGCACGTGCATATATGCTGGAGCACTCTGTTGAAAAGACAGGTAAACCAATATCTGATACAGTGTTGGGGTCAACTGACGTTGTCCTGCTTAGTTCCAGAAGCCATGGTAGTTGCAAAGTAGCAAAGGACATGAATCTTTTACTCTCCTTCGAAACAACATCCCAATCAAAACCCTTATCTTCAGAAAACCTTTTTGTGACATTGGAAAGAGAATCCATCAAAATTTTGAGAATTAATTCCTCATCTTCTCCCAATTGAAGTGTGTCAATAGGATCTCCTCCACTTCTTTCAATTAAATCCATAATTTCTTCTCTGCTTTTCATGGGAAAAGTAGCAATCAATGCCTCTTGATTAGATAAAGTTGGAACTTTCTTTCCAAGGGCATTCCCTAAGTTCTCACATTGACTTGCCAAGTCAATCTCTTTCCAGGCATACGGCAACTCACCAACCGATTCGTCATCACAGTGGCTAAGAGCAAAACCAAGAAGTTCTTTGCGAGACTGCAAATCCAATTTGTCAAGGTTGGGCCCTCTTCCAAGAGCCGCACATAAGTCCCAAATTGGCCCATGACCTTTCCTCACCAGAACAAGACAAAGATCCACAGCTAACTGCAGATCTCCAGTTGTCCCTGCTTCTCTTGCAATGGCTTCTTCTACCATTGCAATATCATCTGGCGAATTCAATCCTAGAAGTCTTGCAACCTCAATGAGTTCTTCTGCCTTAAGATAAGCCCCTGTTTTACTCGTAATTGCCATTTTAATTATCTCCATTGGGTTTTGTATCTGCCTAAACTGCACAGGTAATAGAGTAACACCTAACCTGGGAAGTTTAACAGTAATGGCATCAATGACATCATCTTCAGCCTTGACCTGTTCATTACTTGGGAAAAGGTCCAAGCACTCCTTAGCCTTCCAAATTTCAGAAGAATCCAAACTTGAAGCTGAGAAGAAATATTCACGTGCTGCCTGTATAACACTGTAATATACCATACCACTGTAATATCCCATCTTCAATGTTTCATACAAAAACCTCCCAAGTCTACCTGCTTCAAATTCTATGTAGCAGCATATCATGGGTGGTAAAGCTTTACATATAAGAACATCAATGCGGTTCAGTGTTAAAGAATGGTGTACCAAGAGAGTGCAAAGTATGCACAAACTTGGCACAGTACACTGCATCTGGCATGCTAAGAACACAACGTGGGAAGATACAACGCTGCAAGAACTCCATGTTGATTTTTAATGAGTCTGGGCAAGAAGTCAACCAAGAGTCCTTTTCACGCACAACTCGCTGATGCACAGCTGCAACATTCTGTTCTTGCTTTTGAAGTTCACTACTTAGCCTATCCAAAACCTCTTGAATCCTTTCCTGATCTTTCTTACGTTTAGCAATAGCACTATGGGAATTGTCAGAGATTTCCTCGAGAGCTTTGAGAGCAGAATGCTGCTTAGCAATCTCTGATTCATATCGCTTTTTAGGAACATATAAATCATATAATGTAAGCCCCCAAAATGTAACATACAACTCTGGCGAAAGACTGTTCCAAGCTTTTGATGGCAACATTGAATGAACTGTTTCAAGCAGGTCTGACCACGTGATAGGCTTCCGACTTGATCCAAGATCGAGAACCAGTTTAGAGGATGAATTACAATGTTCCACCTCTTTACTACCATCTAACTGAACCAATGCTTTGGATATATCCACAGGCCAGCAAATCTCAGACCCTCTAAAAAGCTTGAATAGGCGCATAATTGGCCGATATATTAGAAAAGCTACCTCTGGATCAAGGTGGTACTTAAGCGCAAGATCATCCAATGTAGGTATAAGCTGAGCATATGCTGTAGAAGGTGTAACAGCACTAATCAAGAACTCCACGTACTGAAGCAATGTGCCATGGCACCTGTCAAACTGCTCACTGACCATCTTTATGTGTGGTGCGTCAGCTTTGATGACAACAATTGACCGATGCTGAGCTATAATACACAACAGAGGCACTGCCAGTTTTGGCTCATCTTTTGGAAGTAAAGCATCTCTTAGTCTGCTCGTGGACTTGATTAAGGCCTTGTTATTTCTCATAATCCCAAAAGATGTAGCTTGATATCGAAGAGTTTCACCACCAGCCATTGCATCTAACTGTTCTTCAGTCATATTCTCTGCTGTAGGTGATGAAGAGTGTACCAACTCCAACTCATCACATGGTTTGTCCACAATCTGACTAGCAAATGTGCTTGTGTCGCTAGACTCACAGGATGGCTCTAATGCTATCTCCTCATGCACATCCTCGTCATGTACTGTTAACTCCAATTGAAGCTCACCAACAACTTGTACTTCATGCTCATCTTTCTTCTCTTCCTCAACTATGCCTTTAAGGAGATCCTCATCCAAATCCTTGGGTTGGCTCCCGAACTGGATGGTGTAATAATCTTGAAATGACAATGCCGCACATACCTCATCACCCAAGGCTAGATACTCTTGATATCGAGGCAAGTATTGAAGTACTGCTAACCTCTGCCAATTTCCAGTCAAGATCCTTCTCATTGTCCTCATGTTCTCACAAGCTGGCAGAGAAAAACCTTTGTTTTGACATGCACTTCACCAACTTCATTGACATGCATTTGCATGTACACGCATGTATCAACATGTACTTTTATTCAATTGCTATGTGCCCACAGCTGGCCAAGATTATGCTCTGATACCACTGAAATATCCCAAATACTGATATTCTCTAATGTTCTATGATAGTGCTGACTCGCACACTCAATCTCATACAAATTTGCAAAATAACTGTGCATGCAAACTCGCCATGCAAAAATGCCCTAAAATATAGCTGAATTAGGGTTAAGGTTTGCAGAGAGAAATTGACACTTACCACTAATATTCTGGCTGATAATGACTCCAGAGATAGCTGCATGCATAAGGATCTGGATGGGTGGTCTAATAATGCTCTTTTCCTCTCGTCACCGCCCCACAGCACCGTAAAAACCCTCCAGACTGAAGGTGATGTTTTTGTAGGAGGAGAGGTTCGTTTGGGCTGAAACTTTCTGAGCTTGTCCGTCTGCTATAACTGATGAATGAATGAAGAACAAGTGGTGAACTTGTATGGCTTACTCGGAATAAGACTAGGATAGATGTTTCACTGCCGAAATCCTGTTAGCTGAAGACTCCGTCTCCAACCCCAACTGCTGTGCTGCTATCCCAGAGCTCCCAAAATAATAATAATCCAAAGTGAAGTCTCCTCTTGCTTTCTCCTCTATTTATAAAGTTCAACTGCGCAAAACCCTAATCTTTGACCTAATTAGGTCACTTTATCTTCTAATTTGCCGTTGATTTGCATGCATGTCACTTTATCTTCTAATTTGTCGTTGACTTGCATGCATGCGGAGGGAGACTTAAATAGTGCATGCATTATTAAAATAATGCTGGGATGGCATGCATGTCATTTTTAGGGTTCGCATGCATCTCACTTTTAGGGTTTGCATGCATGCATCTCACTTTTAGGGTTTGCATGCATGTCATTTTTAGGGTTTGCATGCATGTCACTTTTGGGAACATTACACCCATTAACAACCTCCTCCAAAATGTTACATAAGCCGAGCAAAACCTTATCAGAACTGATCTCATCTAAGACCAGTAAGCCTAGTGGATAAATAAAGTTACGTCAGAGGCAATGCCATCCAAACCCACATAAAATCCACTAAAAGCTGTGTCCCACATGTGTGCGGCACTGAGACCCTAAGTGTTTTGGTGTATCTGACATGGATAGTGGGAAAAAACACGAATTAGGATAAAAAATTAAACAATAAAGCGGTCTTTTGGGCTCATTTCATGAATCCTCATTCTGGAAATGCTTGAAAGTTGAGATTGTGTGCATACAAGGAGAAGCTTGATATTTCAAGTCTTTTCTGCATTTAAATTCTGCCATCATCTTTTTGAGTTTGTCACTTCTTAAACAACGATGTTCTTTCATAGAAATTATGATCAAGGGCTGTTACTTGAATGAAGGGAAAACTGTTCATGTAGATGTTCCTCCTGTTAGAATTTTCACTTCATGACATTGGATCTGCAATCATATGACTTCAGCCTTACAGTTGAATCTGAAACCTTTTGAAACACCTATCAAAATTTTATATCTGCAGACACCAAAACATTGTAGGCCATATTCAAGAGTGCAGACATTGTATATCAAAAGGCTAGGTCATTCTAGCAGTGGCCGGATATTAGATGAAGATCTAATAAAATGAAGTCTGAAAATTAGATCTGGAAATTAAATGAGTTCAGCACCAATACATTATATGTACAGCAGATCTGAAAACTATATAAGCATCCTAATTTAGTTCAGCACCAGTGTGTTTTTTTATTACATCAGTGCAATAAATCCACTACAACAATAAACAAAAATCAGATATGGAAAAATTCAGATCTGCATGCTAAATCAACAGTAAACAAAAGATATATCAGATCTGCACACTTATCTGCACCAGCAATCACATATCTTTCTATTTCTCAGAAAATAAGATTACATGATAGCAAATTGGCTTTTCACAAATTCCCCAAAACAAAATCAATACAATGAACTGAATTGCCCCTCATACTTGGTAGACTTTTCTTATGATATTTTATCCATCCCAGGGATCTGACCAAAGCTTCCCTTCCTTGGGGTCCAACGGTATGATTATCCTCTTATCACTGTCTTTCATATTTAAATTTTATTCTATCCTTTTCCAGGAAGATTGTCACCTTCATCTTTCGTCCCCATCTTTTGTTAAATAAAAGAGAGGGGAGAAGTTACAATAGAATTCTCTAAAGAGGAGCACTCCACCAAACCCTAAGACTATGTCCACCTTAACCTGCTCATATGCCTTCCAAGTGAATCTTCACCAACTAGAGTGTCTCACATTTGCTAAGGTAAGTAGTTACATTACATCACAACTCTTGCAGAACATGTTTCTTCAAGTATCTTACTCATGTAGTGCACCCCACCTGTGCCAAGGATGGTAGGCACATGCCCAGATGTGCCAAATTACCTATTCCACATATTTTTACGGAGCACCACATTTTAATGCAACAAAAAAATGGGCTCTGAGTTAAAATGCCCTCATGAAATTATCTCCCATTGATGTGCCATAGTTATAGCAAGAGCCAAACACTCTTAGAGCATCAAGTAACCAACACTCCATTTTTGTGGGGAGAGTGTTCCTTATCACACAAAGCTTCTTCCTTAGCATCTTAAACTTTCCCTTTGCTAGGGGCTTTGTCAAATATCAACAACTTGAAATACCAAGGTATCTTGCCCATGGATCTCAAAACCTCTTTCAATTGGAGCAAGAAAATCGTCATAGTCAACTCCACTTTTTGAGAGAATCCTTTGAAAGGATGTTTTTTTAGTTATTATTATTATTATTATTTTATATGTATATAATGTAGAATGGACAATCTCAGAAAACTAAATTTTCTAATTACCAATTAATCATCAGAAAACAGAAAACATATTTGATCTAAATCTGCATACAGTGAAACAAAATTCTAGGTTTCTATTTTTAATTTTTAATCAAATGAATTCAGTAAATCAGAACATAATTTGCATACCTGAGAAATTCGAAGAATTTCACCTCTGGGAGTCTTGGCAGGTCTGGAATTCTCCTGGCAGCAGCAGGTGGAGGGCAGAGAACTCTCTACCCAACCAAGCCTCTCAGCTGTCTTGCTGAGATCCCCCGAGCCTACCTCTACTAAAGCTATACCTGCTAAAATTTTTCTGGCTATCTCCCTGGGTTTCTTCCCCTCTTGCCACTTTGGTCCTACCACCCCACACCTTCCTGGCCTTCTTCCACTCTTGCCAATTTTTTCTCATTTACCCCTCTTTTTTTAGAAATTTTCTCCTTTTTCCCCCAAAAAAGACTCCTCCTTCGTCCTCCCTTCCTTTATTTAAATACCTCTTCATTAGCAAAATCCCCTCTCTTCCATCAGACACTTGTCTATCATGCAATATAGGTTCTGATGCAAATTTCATAAATTCCAATATCATAGTCATTATACTTTTATTGGTATTTAATGATTGTATTAAAACATTGTCATCGTTATACTTTACAACTACAACTATTAATACATTCTTTTTATTTTATTATATAAACTTTACTTTCAACTATTTAATACATTTTATTATATAACTTTAATTTTAACTATTTAATACATTGTTACATTATGTGTTACAACTATTTTAATTATAATTTTTTTTATAATGCCATTACTTGGAGGTGATTAAATGCAGTCAAGTTACTATTTAACATCATCACTTCTCTGTTACTTGCAACCCAATTTCCCCCTCATGGTGTTCGGATAATCAATTCCTAATCACTCGCAATCCTAGTTTTCTCCTTTCTGCTCCGTGAGTGACCCCTTTTGCCATGGTAGGGTTCCTCTGCTGAGACTAGTCCTTTATGCCCTATGGTATGGTATTCCAACTCATAGCATAGGTGCTTGCAGCAGGCATCAAAGGTTGTAACAAAGTTATAAGACTATACAACTTTCAGAAGCCTTCTTTTCTCTAATTTGGCTTGCTATCCTCCAGTTAGCTGATATAGTTTTAATGGAGGCAGTTTCTGTCCTCAGCCCTATGGTATGGTATTCCAACTCATAGCATAGGTGCTTGCAGCAGGCATCAAAGGTTGTAACAAAGCTATAAGACTATACAACTCTCAGAAGCCTTCTTTTCTCTAATTTGCCTTGCTAGCCTCCGGTTAGCTGATATAGTTTTAATAGAGGCAGTTTCTGTCCTCAGCCCATATTAAGAATATCTTGTAACATTTTCTTATGGGTATGGGCTTCTCTATAGGTACATGTTTTCCCTTTTCAGTTTGATCTGTACCTTATTCTCATGCTCAAAGCACATATACTTTTACACGTTAGTACTTATCCAACAATATCCTTCATAGTTCAAGTAACAGTGGGTTTCTTCACATTTTGCTTTAAATTATGCAGCCATGTTTTTAATATACAAACTTATTTGTGCTACATTTGAAATCAAACACCATCAATCAACGACACAGTCATAGGAAATAGCACAAATGTCATAAAACAATGATACGTATGGAACATAGAAATCATCATATGATAGTAATTGTATGTCGATCTTTAATATTTCAAAACATTATAGAACATTATAGAAAAAATGATACTTTAAAAGTTTATATATATATATCAATAATCAATATCCATATCCAAAGTTTTAGGAAGTCATAACATTTTACGTCATTATAGAACAATTGATACTTCATATATATCAGTAATCAATATCCATATCCAAAGTTCTAGGAAGTCTTAACATTTTACGTCATTATAGAACAATTGATCCTTCATATATATCAGTAATCAATATCCATATCCAAAGTTCTAGGAAGTCATAACATTTCACATCATTATAGAACAATTGATACTTCATATATATCAATAATCAAAATCCATATCCATAGTTTCTAGCTAAGTCACATGGTTCGGGTTCGGCAAGGATTAGGTTCGGTTCAGGTTCGAATATTCCGATGAGGTTCGGATGAGGTTCGACAATAGGTTCGACTATATATATATAAACTTTCTTCATATACTCCCCCTTAACTAATTTTCTACACCCCATCGCCCATAGGATTCAAAGCACTTAGGTCACTATTCATAATTTTGTCATATATACTTTCTTGTTTATGACATTTCTGCTTACAGATTTGTACTTCTAAGAGTAGGTTTTTGTGGTTTAACAACGGATTTACATGCTTCCCACAACAGTAGTTTGTTCTTAGGGGTAAGTCTATGTTCTTACTTGTTGTTTGGTGTGTTCTTATGTAGACTACAGGTATGATATTTCAAATTACAAGAGCATTTAATTTATAGACAACATAAATAAATAGAGAGCATTTAATCTATAGACATCATAAATAAATCAAGAGCATCTACTTTACAGACAACATTATATTTATAGATAACATAAATAAATAGAGAGCATTTAATTCATAGACAGCTTAATAAATAGAGAGCATTTAATTTATAGACAACATTTAATTTCTTGGTATTGTGTTTTTTTTTTATTTGAATTTTTTTTCAGAAAAACAAATTGATCCTCAATTTTTTTTTTCCTTTAGGTTCGGGTTCGGCTCTATGTTCGCCTTTAGGTTTGAGTTCGGCTTTAGGTTCGACATTACATTCGCCTTCAGGTTCGGGTTCGACGAGGTTCGGGTTCGGCTTTAGGTTCGACATTAGGTTCGTTTTTCAGGTTCGGCGAACCTGAACGAATTTCAAATTTTTTTTGAGGTTCGTCGAACCTCGAACCTCAAGGATTAGGTTCGACGAATTCTGTGACTTAGGTTTCTAGGGATTCATAACATTTCATGTCATTATAGATATCAGTGATCAAAATCCATATCCAAAGTTTCTAGGAAGTCATAAATTTCACGTCATTACAGAACAATTGATACTTCATATATATCAGACTTCAGCAGTCAAAATCGATATCCAAAGTTTCTTTTTGTTTTTAGAAAGTCATGTGCTCCCTAAAGAAACACACGCACTCACAACTGTTGATTCACATAATAAGAACCTAGTATATATACATTTAAGTACTTGTTATGCCATATTTTGTGGGCATATTTTTGAACTTTTTTTGCTTTAGCATGATGATGTATTATAGACTATTGTGGCCCATTTCTGCTTTTTGTTGGGCCTTCTATATGATCCTAGTGATGTCATGATGATCATGTATATATGCCATTTTCTACTGCTATAGCATGTCAGATGATGTCAAATGAATAGATTATTTGATGCTGTACTTCATATTTCTACTGCTACATGATGTATTGGTTGTTTGAAGAATATAATTAGTAGTACCACCCATAGGTTGACAAGGGTGATGGATTCTTGATTTACTTGCATACCATTGAACCAAGATGACTCTTGGTCTTTATAAGGATTTTTACCCCCTCCTTCGGTTCCATGTATGGCCACTCACATTTCATCCACGTTACTTCATACTTTCTTCTGCATTGCAAGGGTTTGAAATTGATAGATTGACTCTTGCTCTCCCCCCTGTAATTCTTTCACCATGCATGCCTCTATGTTTTCCTTGTGTCTTGGGTTTGTTGCGTTGTAGTGAATCTTGTCTTGATTCAGGAGGTTCCTAGATATATGCTCATTGAGTTTGGTTGGTATTAGCTAGGAAGAGCTATTATTGGGCAATGCTTCTTCCCTAAATCCAATACAAGGTTTCGTATGCTATTGTTTATTCAAAGTTGTATCCAGTACTGTGGCGACTAGTGACTCCACTGGTTGCAAAGAAGCACTAAGAGATCAAGTATCCCAAAGTATGCTTGAGGGAAATAAAAGGAAAAATAAAAATACCTCAACATGATCTAAAGATTTTAGAGGCTAAATCCTAAACTATGAAGATGTACCTGTGTTGAAGGCAAGTCAAGAACAAAGAAAAGGCCTCAAAAGTATAAAACGGGGGCCAATGTGTTGATGTAATTGTAACTTCAGAATGTATTCACTTGTATATCTTATGTATTGTACCCCGATGTTTATTCCGAGAAGTGTTTGTAATGTAATTGAGTCATGTCATGCCCCGATGTTTCGATTGGGAGTTTCTATAATATAAACAAGTCATGTCAAGTCATTGTGGGTAACCCTCCTATTGAAGGGTTGAAGTCCCCATAGTTGTGGGGCCCTAGGGTTATTAGACTATCCTAGAGAAGTCGACCCTAGGTGAGTTATTGTAAGTTGGGGCAATAGTCCCCACCGTTGTGTTAAGGATAACCCTCCTTGTTGGTCGGAGGGGCAAAGTCCCCACAATTGTGGGGCACTAGGGTTATTATACTCTTCTAGAGATGTCGGCTCTAGTAAGTAATTGTTAAGTGAGGTTGACATGTCAAAGTGGACATTAAGTGAATGAAAGAATATAAATAGAGAGTGAGCCTCTCTATTTATCACACACACACTCACTCACTGGGGTGCATGAGTGAGAGAAGAAGTTGCTGGGACAAGAGAGAGAGAGACTACTGCTGTCGGGAGATCATCTTACTGTTTTTGGGGTTTTACTTTTGGTGCTGATTCTATCTCTGAGGAAGTTGTGCGGGGTTTTCTCCTTTATGGTTTCCCCGAGGAAAATCTTTGTGTTCATTGTCTCTTGTGTTTTATTGCTGTGTATGTTATTCTCTCAGATAAGATCCTAGGATCATAATGCTAGCTTGAATGATAAAAATCTAACATGGTATCAGAACTAACCTGAGAAGAAGACATTGTGCAGCTGTAGAAGCTAGGGCTTCTTGCTTTTTGGGTCTCTCTCCACAATCCATTAGCAAAAGTATGCTAGGCTGACTCTCCATTGAAGGGTGCATCTTTCTGTCGAAGCAGAATTCGATTTCGAGCATTTTCAGTTTTTGGTGCGGAAAATTAGGGCTTCTTACAGAAGAGGAATTTTTGAGCGAGCCCAGCATAGGATTTCTTTCCTCATCAAAATCGAAGTTTAGAGACCTAGGTTGAGATTTTTGGTTGGGTGAAACTTCGGGAAAGTCAAACCCTAGTTTGACCGCGGGCTGAAAAAACCCTAAATACTAAAACTGATAAGTTTTGGTACATTCACTATATCTCGGGATTTGAGAAGGATCAGGAGCTGAAACTTTCACAGGCCGAAGATAAAATCTTGATTTACACTGTGTCCAAAGTCCAGCCTCAGATTCGCTATATTCTAGGAGATATGATCCCTCCAAGTTAGGGTTCTAGCCTCTTCCAGGATTCATCCCTAAACAGGACACCTGGGGAGAATTGCTATATCTCGGGCTACAAAGGTCCAAATGAAATTTCTGAAGATGTTCCAGAAAGGGCACGGATTGTACTTTCTGTGGTAGAAGTTTCAGACCCCGAAGATGAAACAGTGACACGTGGTAGTTTGTACAACTTTGCTATGCGGAACAGTCCTGAAACAGGTCACCTTGGGAAAACGATCATAAGTCCCAATTGGTTTAATTCTGATAAAACCTGTGGTGTTGGAACAGGGACAAGCGAGGTGACCTTAGTGCGAAGTTTCAGGCACAGAGTAGTAATTTCAGAGATATTGCAGAAACAGTATCAGGCATTTCTTCAGGCATTTCTGCAAAAGAAATTGAAAAACTAGGGCACCTTGGGAAAACGATCATAAGTCCCAATTGGTTTAATTCTGATAAAACCTGTGGTGTTGGAACAGGGACAAGCGAGGCGACCTCAGTGCGAAGTTTCAGACACAGAGTAGTAATTTCAAAGATATTGCAGAAACAGTATCAGGCATTTCTGCAGAAGAAATTGAAAAACTAGGGCTTCCTATTTCGGGAGCTTCCCTCCACTTTTTTTAGAAAAGGAGTACATTGGACAGCTCAACTTGAAGAGGTCTATCTTTCTAGCCAATAAGATTTGAAAGATTCCAAGTTTTGAAAATTATGGTTTCTCGGACAAACCCTAGATCAGGCAGCTTCGGAACCAGGACGAACACCTCAAATCGGTAAGATCTAATCTTTTGCTATTTACATTTGAGGTTCTCATTTCAAAGTGATCTATCACATCAGCTTGATGATAAGCTTGGTGAAGTTGACAACTTCCAAGCATTGAAGTATATGATCTCTCTGAAGAAAATGAATTGGACACCTACATGAGTAGAGAGGTCCCAGTTCCAAAGGGAGATGAGGCTCAAAGCCTTACACAAGAAGAACTTGGTCAAGGCTAAGAAGATCATTGCTGATTCAATCATGGATCACCTTGTACCACAAGTGTCTTCCCTAAAGACATCGAAAGAGATGTTTGATTCCTTGACCAAGCTACTTGAATGGAAGAACATAAATCAGAATATGACTTTGAGAAAACAGTTGAAGAATGTGAAGATCCAGAATGTAGAGACCATACAGCCATACTATACGAGGGTCTCTCAAATCAAAGAACAACTTGTAGTAGTAGAAGAAGAAGTGGAGAATGCAGAAGTGGTGATAGCCACCTTGAATGGCCTCCCAGGATCATGGGATTCATTCATACGAGGAATGTGTGCAAGAAGGAAGTGATTACTTTCAGCAGACTCTAGGAAGAAGAAGAAGCTCGACTCATAATAAGAGGAGAGAAGATGGGAGCAATTGAAGATCAAGCTCTCACCATCCAAAGAAGATCCCTCAAGCGATGAGGAATATGAAGGACTCAAATCTTGAAGAGTCTCTTATCCACCTTAGCATTTGGATAAGAAACGATGCTATTATGAATGAAGAAGATGATGAAGCCGAAGGCTCAAGAAGGAGTCTACCCACGAAACAAATAAAGATAAGTATTCAATTGTCATTTCATGATATTGTTTTGTTATGCATTTGTTTATATTCAGTTGATGTATTATGCATAATAGAATGTTTTCATTAATGACAATATACTACTAATATGCATGTGATGGGTAAGTAACTCATGGTGCTATACAACTCTCCATTGCTATTTATCTAAAATGAAACCTCTTTGCAGACATATTGGATTAGTGCACAATCTCAATGTTGTCCTGGTAGAGATGGAAGGCATCTAGAAAGTTTCCGTGAGATATGGATGAATGTTGTATTGGCTAAAATAGTTGCATGATCACATATTTATGCATAAGAATTTGCCATTATGAATATTCCTTATGAAATGTTTGTAACCATGCAAATGCATTTTACTTGTAGGAAAGATCGCATACATAATCGCCTACAAGCAAAGAAGAATGAGACTTGTTCCGAAGAACAAGTGCCGACAGTTCAAAGATGAAGAATAATACGACGAATGCAGCGACATCATTGATGCAGAACCTTCCAGCTATGAAGAAGTAACCAAGAAGAAAGGGAAGACCAGTTCAAGAAGAATGATGTCTAGGATGCAGTATCGATATGTGAAGGGAAGTTCATAGTTCCATAATGCAGTAGCTGGAAACATCATGGGATACAAGGCAAGTTTCGTAGCACAAGGCTTCTCACGAAAAGAGTGCATAGAGTACGAAAGACAGAGGGAGTATGATGCTTCACTTCAGAGGGAGTGACTACAAAAGATCCCGAGGTTCGACATGGTACGACAGGATGGATAGCTTACTGGTGACTCTAGGCTTTACTGAGAGTAAAGAGGATTGCAACCTTTTCCTCAAGGTTGAAGGTGGAAGACCAGTGATGCTCCTGTTATATGTCGATGACTTGTTCTTGACAGAAGTTGCAAGAAGGAGACTTGCTGTTGAGTTTGAGATGAAGGACTTGGATATTTTGCACTACTTTCTAGGCATGGAGGTGTGGCAGAATCTCCGTGGGACAAGGGAAGTATGCAATAGAGATCCTGAAGAGGTTCAGGATGATGGACTGCAAGGCCATGACCACACCTATGGCATCGAACCTGAAGCTACTGAGTGTTGCTTCATCAGAGTCGGTTGATGCCACGAAGTATCGTCAGATGATTGGGTCCTTGATGTACCTGACAAATACGAGACCAGATATTTGCTTTGCTGCGAACACCTTGAGCCAATTCTTGACAGATCCAAGACATGTTCACTTGATTGCTGCAAAGCATTTTCTGAGGTACCTAAGGGGTATAGTTGATTATGGGCTCAAGTATGAGGCGAATCAGAAGATTAACCTGGAGGGTTATGTTGATTCAGATTGGGCAGGCAGTGCCATCGATAGGAAGAGCACTTCAGGGTGTTGCTTCAATATGGGATCAGGTGTGATCTCTTGGTTTAGCAGGAAACAATCCTATGTGGCACTAAGTACAGCTGAAACAGAGTATATCGCAACTTGTTCAGCTAGTTGTGAGGCAGTATGGTTGAGGAAGCTACTGTCTAATTTATTTGATCTCCAGTTGGATGCTACTTGTATATATTGCGACAACTAGAGTTGTGTGAAGTTGTCGGAGAAACCGGTGTTCCATGACAAGTCAAAGCATATCGAGATCAAGTATCACTATATCAGGGATATGGTGCAGAAAGGAGCAGTGAAGCTCCAGTATGTTGCGACAGACGAACAAATAGCTGATGTGTTGACAAAGCAATTGGCTAGAGTGAAGTTTGAGTACTTCAGGGAGAAGCTTGGTGTTCTCTAGATCGAGGTTCCCTCCAAGGGGAAGTGATGAGTCCGTGAGCCATTCTGACATGGTGAGAGGATTGGTTCCTTCCATGGTCAGATGTAAGGGCTGAGCCATTCTGTCATGATGAGAGGATTGGTTCCTCGCATGTCAGATATGAGTGCTGAGCCATTCTGATGTGACTATAGGATTGGTTCCTACATGATCAGATATAAGTGCTGAAGGCCATTCTTGGAATGGAGGCACCTGTTCAGTTACTAGGAACACTCAATCTGGGACTGAGGGCCATTCTGATGCGACTGTGGGATTGGTTCCTACATGATCAAATGTAAGTGCAGAGCCATTCTGAGGTGATTGTAGGATTGGTTCCTACATGATCAGATGTAAGCGCAGAGCCATTCTGAGGCGATTGTAGGATTGGTTCCTACATGATCAGATGTAAGTGCAGAGCCCTTTTGACATGTTGGTAGGATTGGTTCCTCGCATGGTCGAATGTAAGTGCTGGGCCTTTCTGACATAGATGACTGGATTGGTTCCTCTCATTTTCAGATGTGAGTGCTGGGCCTTTCTGACAGGGTTGTGGGATGTGTTCCCACATGGTCAGATGTGAGTGTTGGGCGTGCCTTTTTGATGTGATTATAGGATTGGTTCCTACATGATCAGATGTAAGTGCTGGGCGGGCCATTTTGACTTAGGGTCATATATAAGTGCTGGAAAAGACCTACATGGAGGCTAGGCCTACAACCAGCATGAAGGGTTGGCTTTGTAGAACTTCCTATGACGAGAAGAATCAAGAGATAGCACCTGTGATGATGATCTAGCAGAGATGTTCCAGAACCAGAGATGATCCAGATTGAGTGATGATCCAGATCCAGTGATGATGATCTAGCAGAGATGTTCCAGAACCAGAGATGATCCAGATTGAGTGATGATCCAGATCCAGTGATGATGATCTAGATCGAGTGATGATGATTGAGATCCAGATGAAGATGACTTGAAGATGATGAGGACTTGATGATGATCCAGATGATACAGAGAAGAAGACTTGTGTTGATAAATTGTGTCGAGAGAATACCTTCCTAGTTAAGAGGGAGTGTTGATGTAATTGTAACTTTGGAATGTATTCACTTGTATATCTTATGTATTGTACCCCGATGTTTTTTCCGGGAAGTGTTTGTAATGTAATTGAGTCATGTCATGCCTCGTTGTTTCGATTGGGAGTTTCTATAATATAAACAAGTCATGTCAAGTCATTGTGGGTAACCCTCCTATTGAAGGGTTGAAGTCCCCACAGTTGTGGGGCCCTAGGGTTATTAGACTATTCTAGAGAAGTCAACCCTAGGTGAGTTATTGTAAGTCAAGGCAATAGTCCCCATCGTTGTGTTAAGGATAACCCTCCTTGTTGGTCAGAGGGGCAAAGTCCCCACAGTTGTGGGGCACTAGGGTTATTAGACTCTTCTAGAGATGTCGGCTCTAGTAAGTAATTGTTAAGTTAGGTCGACATGTCAAAGTGGACATTAAGTGAACGAAAGAATATAGATAGAGAGTGAGCCTCTCTATTTATCACACACACACTCACTCACTGGGGCGCATGAGTGAGAGAAGAAGTTGTTGGGACAAGAGAGAGAGAGAGACTATTGTTGTCGGGAGATCATCTTACTATTTTTGGGGTTTTACTTTTGGTGTTGATTCTATCTCTGAGGAAGTTGCGAGGTTTTCTCCTTTATGGTTTCCCTGAGAAAAATCTTTGTGTTCATTGTCTCTTGTGTTTTATTGCTGTGCATGTTATTCTCTCAGATAAGATCCTAAGATCATAATGCTAGCTTGAATGATAAAAATCTAACACAATGTTTTCAAATTATTATCCTAGTGTCGAAGTAAAAAGAACAAAGGAGAAAGAAGAGAAGCAAGAAGAAGAACAAGAAAATAAAGAGACAAGTAAACAATATTGGGTGAATTGCTAGGATCAATGGAGGAGTACCTCAGAACACACACATGTGTTAAGACACTTCCCTATTGTTTGCACTACTGATGAAACTTACAGAGTAATCCTTTATCCTTCATCTTGAGTCAATCAGTCGATTAAAGCCCACTTCACTTGTCCAAACGTGGTTGAGTCATTTATATCCACCTCGAAGAAGATAATAGTCCTTTTAAATACTTTGATGTTGTTATGGAACTAGTTTGTTTGTAAGTCATCGATCTCAACAATATGTTAGAAAAGATCTATGGTTCTTTGGTATATCGTCTTGTTTTTCATGACTAACTATATGATGATTCACTCGTACGATCAATTGCATCTATGTATACTTCTACTGGTCCACCAAGGACATTCTTATAGTACAATGCAATATCATCAACTTGCCATTATCAAATATATTTAGAACAATGCTAGTTGGTGATTGGTCGGTCTTGTCTTTGAGGGGATAATATGATATCTTTTGTTGTACTTAGTATCCTTGCATTTTAACCACATATTTGGATACCCATTTGGTCACTTATTCAAGTATATGACATTAGATGGGTCACCACTGCCACAAATCAGTCAATTTTATAAGGTGGTGGTTGCCATTGCTTTGTGTCTTGTAGGGTTATTTTCATGATTTGGACACCCGTTTGGCCCTACTATTAGCCTACAAGGTCACATGTAGAACGATCTCCCTCCAAAGATAGTTTCTATAGGGGCCCATTTAACCAATCTTAGTGAGCAACCTGCTAGATTTCATCAACGTGCATGGATTTGATTTGACCACTACATGCACTATATTTTGACATTTTTTTGGCACCCATTTGGCTTTTGTATCCAACCATACTCTCAACTGCCTAATGACTTGGTGTTTCAGAGGATTTCCAACAATAGTGGGTTTTTAGACATGTATTTCAACAAGGTGGCAGATTGATTCAACTATGGACTATGGTTTTCACTTAAAATTGCCTAAGTTGAGTTTAATATTTTTATTAAAGTAAGTGCACTTTATGTTATATTTTCACACTGAGGTTGCACTTTATCAATTTGTAAGGTAATATTGGCCATTCTCAAGGAAGTGCAATTTGCCTAAGTGGCACGTTGGTCACATATGTGGAAATTTGATGATGTGGCACCTTGGCACACATGGAGCCACTTAGGGACATTTGGTGACTTTCCCATCTCATGAGATCAAATCCTAGCCCTTGATCTCTCTCCAATAATGAAATTGACTTCCCTTGGTCCAAGTTGAGTTGCTCAATGAGTTGGACTAGGAAAGTTAGCTCCATCGATTTGGAACTTGGTGGCTTGCAAATGGTTTTGACATGTGGTATTTGTCTTGCACATGGTATTTCCCCATGGTTTTTAGCTTGACCCATGGTATTTGAAATTTAACATGTTCTAGCTTGTCCACTTGAGGAAATTCAACCCTCTAAAGGAGGACGACTTGGCTTATTTCATGAATATTGTTGTAAAAGATGAAATCTAGACCATCGATCTAGCGTCTAATTCCATTGGGATCATCACATTATGTAACTACTCTTGATATCGTCCACTTTAGCTAGTTTGCTCCCTTAGTCTCTAAAAGGGAAGGTTGAATCCATTATGAGGGGTTGAAATGCTCTGGAATAATACCACTTTTTGATTTTGCTCTATTGTTCTCGTGCTTCAATTTTTGTTCATGTGAGTGGGATTCACTCTCTTGGTGGAAGGAGGCTCTTCACAAGGGCCTAAGGTAACATTATTGTTTTCATGTTGGTTAAATTTAAATAAGTTAAGAATTATAAGCGAAGACAATTACAAATTAAGCCACTCTTGGAAACCTTTAATCCACAAACTCCACCATTAAACTTTCTCGTCCTTGCCCCCCTCGTTTATTCTCTTGCCCTTAATTTATTTCACTCCTCCTCTTCAATTATATTTTATTACTCATTAATGTTGATTTTTTTGAGTAGCATCGAGAGCCATTCTCTTAGGAGAATGGGGCCACTTGGTCCGGGACCACGGTGAAGACTTTGTTGAACTAGTAGCAACAAGGAAGGTCTTCCTACATGCATGTGTTCTTGCATGCAGAAGACTTAAAATAGGAAACCAGTTGTATTTAATTTACTTTTCCTAAATTTACTTTGGAAAATAAATTAAAGTGATCTAAATTAACTTTAGTGAACCATTAGTTAAAGTGAAAGTGAAATTAGGGTTTTTGCTTTACCACTAGTTAAAGTGAAAGTGAAATTAGGGTTTTTGCTTTACCACTAGTTAAAGTGAAAGTGAAATTAGGGTTTTCGCTTTACCTAAAGTTATAAAAGAGAGAGATCAATTGGTGGAGAGAACACAAACACTTGTATTTCGACAGAGACAGGTTATAGATAGGGAGAGAAAGTCAGACAAAGGATTTAGCGGAGAAGACGGAGGAGCGAGTAGTAGGATCATCGAGCTTCATACAGTTGCGTAGTACACTCAGACAAGAGGGTGTTGAGGTTTAGCTGGGATTTGCCCAGTGATTTTGTCGGGTACTGCATTCCCTAGGTTTGGGTGAATTTACAGTGATTGTAAAAGTTCCATATTTGCTCATAATAAAATCTATATCTGATTACTGCATCGGTTTTCCCATCTTGGGTTTTTCCGGGGGTTTCCATACCCAAAATAATAGTGTCAATATTGTGATGTGATGTTGTGATTTATTTCTCAGTTTTATATTCCGCTGCATATTGTAAAAGATATTCATGTGTGGTTATCAGTTGATATTTTGCATGCACTGTTTAGCCCTAGTTGAATATTAAAGGAAAATTTACATGGTATCAGAGCTCTGGTGAGCTAAAGCTGAGAGATTTGCAGCAACAGTGATAGATCAGGGGCAGATCTATAGGAAGACACAAACCTAGGCTTCCAGATCTAGGGTTTGACAGGTACAGTTCACTATGGCCATGCAGTTGAGAGTTGAGGATAGACTCCAGGGTGCTTAGAACTTTCCTACATGGAAAGAAAGGATCACAAGGATCCTGGACGTCAGTGATGCAGAGGAGCACATTGACTCCACGAACGTTGCACCCACAGATCCAACAGATCTAGCAGCTTGGAAGAAGATTGATTCCAGAGCCATGCTGATTATCATGGATGGAGTGAAGGACCATATAGTCCCTCACCTTTTTGGTAAGAAGACCGCATTAGAAATGTGGAAGGCTTTGGAGAGTCTGTACCAGAGCAAGAATGAGAACCGGAGGATGGTGTTGCAAGAGAGGATGCACAACACCAAGATGACCAAGGGAGGAGTGGTGCCTTATCTCACGAAGCTCACACAGATCAGGGATGAGCTTGGAGTTGTTGGCTCTAAGACAGATGACGAGGAGCTAGTTCGGATAGCCCTCAATGGATTCTCTAAGCCATGTGACACCTTTGTCAAAGGTGTTGTGGCTAGGGAGAAGCTCCCTGATTGGCATAGACTATGGGATGACTTTGTGCAGGAGGAGACTCGCATGGGTCAAGGATCAAGCTCATCCAGTAGTGCCACACAGATTGTGGATGAGGAGGCTCTAGCCCTTACAGGGAAGAGCAAGGGGAAGGCAAAGAGGAAGAAGAATGGTAAGAAGAACCTTGACGTGTCAAAGGTCAAGTGTTTTATTTGTTTCAAGCAGGGACACTTTGCCTCCCAGTGCCCAGACAGGAAGAAGAAGAGTAACACTTAGATGGCTGGATCTGCAGAGGTGGATGAGTTCAGCAGAAACTTCGATGAGGAGTTTTGCTTGATAGCTTGCATGACAAGCACCACAGGGAGCAGCATATGGTACATTGACAATGGAGCATCTAGTCACATGACTGAACAAAAGAGATTCTTCAGAGACTCGCAGGAGGGTGGAATAGGGATCCACGTTGAGCTGGGTGATGATGCGCGATATTAGGCACAGGGAATTGGCACTGTTTCATTTGAGAGGGAGTCTAGCAAACCCCTCAGTTTTGCTGATGTGTTATATGTTCCAGGACTTTGGAGGACAAGGGATATCAGGTGAAGTTCCGTGACCATAGAGTGTATATCAGACCCAAGGGGGCATATAGGAGCTTGGATTGGGTGATTGGCAGAAGGAGCGAAAAAGTGTACATATTACACTTTGAGCCTGCAAAGGCTCTAGTCAGTAGCAACAACAGCAGTCAGGGTGAGTTGTGGCATGGGAGGATGGCACACTTATACCATGGTGCATTGAAGCATTTGAGACAGGTAGTCATTGGAGTTCCTCAGGTACAGGAGGAAAAGCATAACCACTGCAAGGGTTGTGATTTGGGGAAGAACATCAGGAAGCCTTTCCCACAGAGTGAGCACAAATCTAAGGAGCCCTTGGACTTGGTGCATTTGGATGTATGCGGACCTATGAGTGTCCATTCGTTTAGTGGTTACACTTAGTGCGTAACCTTCGTTGATGACTATTCTAGGAAAACCTGGATCTATTTCCTGAAGGCCAAGTCAGAGGTCTTTGAGAGGTTTCGAGAGTTTAAGAGTCAAGACTCTTGTGAAGAACCAAACAGGAAAGAAGATTCGGGTGTTGAGGACAGACAACGGGGGTGAGTACACTTCCAATGAGTTCATGGAGTATTGTTTGGCTGAGGGGATCAAGAAGGAGCACACTGTGCCACATACCCCATAACGGAATGGAGTTGCAGAGCGGAAGAATAGGACTATGGTTGGAGTAGCCAAGGCTATGCTATTTGATTAGGGATTACCACTATTCCTCTGGGCCGAGGCATATAGGACTGCAATATACATTCAGAACAGGTGTCCCCACACAACCTTGGGGAGGAAGACACCGGAGGAGGTCTTCACATGCACCAAGCCAGATGTGAGTCACATTTGCATATTTGGCAGTGTCTGCTATTGTCATGTTCATGCTGACAATAGGAAGAAGCTGGACCCTTCTGGAGAGAAGGGGTTACTTGTTCGTTACGGCGAGATTTCGAAGGCATATAGAGTTTACATTCCTGCTCACAGGAGGATCATTGTGAGCAGGGATGTCCAGTTCGATGAGGACAGGGCCTTGCGAAGATATCTGGACTTACTAGCAGAGCAACAGCCAGCACAGGAGTCGAGAGTCAAGTTGGAGGAGCCAGATGTACAGGTACAGGTACAGACATAGAGCACAAGTTCTAGTGGTTAGAGGGAGTCAGGTGGACAGGATCCTTTAGTCATTGACTTGAAGGATGAGCTGCAACAAGAGACGGATATCTTGCAGCCGTAGCAGGTTGACACTAGGCCAAGGCCTAAGTGGTTTAGGTCCATAGTGCAGGATTCTAGGTAGGTAGATCCTCCACAGACATCTTTTAGACGGAGTGTACCACCAGAGAGGCTTAGTTATATGGCACTGATGATAGAGTTGATTAACTCTGAACCTTCCAGCTTTGGGGAGGCTCCACAACATGATGTGTGGCAGGAAGCTATGGTTGAGGAGTATGACTCCATTATGAAAAACCAGGTATGGGAGGTTGTGCCGAGGCCACAACAGAAAAAGGTGGTGGGATCCAGATGGATCTTCAAGGTGAAGCATGCAACAGACGAAAGCGTGGAGAAGTATAAGGCGCGCTTCGTGGCAAAGGGGTTTTCACAGAAGGAGGGTATTGATTATGAGGAGACCTTCGCCCCTGTTGCCAGGTATTCTTCCATTCAGACCATTATCTCACTAGTAGTTGAGATGGTTGGCGTGTCCATCAGATGGACGTCAAGACTGCCTTTCTCAACGGAGTGATAGAGGAGGAGGTGTATATTGAGCAGGCAGAGGGGTTTGATGTGGAGAACAGAAAGACACATGTATGCAGACTACATCGAGCTCTTTACGGGCTTAAGCGGGCACCTTGAGCATGGTACTCGAGGATTGACAACTATCTAAAGGAGATGGGATTTCAACGAAGTGAGGCTGACCACAACATGTACTTCTTGACAGGTGAGGTGCCTCTCATACTGGTCTTATATGTGGATGATCTCTTTTTGGCAGGAGATGAGAGGTTGATTGGAGACTGTAAGTCCATCCTTGCAGTAGAGTTTGAGATGAAAGACCTTGGGTTGATGCATTACTTTTTGTGCTTGGAGGTTTGGTAGAGAGATGGATGCTTCTTCATCAGACAGGGGAAGTATGCAGTAGAGATCTTGAAGAGATTCAAGATGGAGGACTGAAAGCCTGTGGCCATACCTCTAGTTTCCAACTGGAGGAAGATTGATGCATCAGGATTAGACGGATTTGATCCTACCTTGTATCGTCAGCTTATCGGATCGTTTATGTATCTGGTCAACACTCGACCAGACATCAGCTTTGCAGTCAACTCTATGAGTTAGTTCATGGTGGACCCTCAGAGAGTGCATTGGATGGCTGCGAAGCACATACTTCGCTACATTAGAGGTACAGTGGAGAATGGATTGGTTTATGAGCTCAGGGAGAGTGTACAGTTACCATGTTTCACAGATGCTGACTGGGCAGGATGTGTAGAGGACTGGAAGAGTAATTCAGGTTATGGTTTTAGCATTGGATCAGGGGTTGTCTCTTGGTTCAGCAGGAAGTAGAAGTCAGTTGCATTGAGCTCGGCAGAGGTCGAGTACATGGCAGCCAACATGGATGCTTGTGAGGGTATGTGGCTGAGGAAGTTACTTGCAGGGTTGTTCGAGTGTGAGCTAGAGGCTACAGTAGTTCACTGTGACAATCAGAGTGACATTAGGCTATCTGAGAATCTAGTGTTCCATGACTGGAGCAAACACATAGACATTAGATACCACTTCTTGAGATATTGTGTTCAGAGGGGAACCATTCGGTTGGAGTACATACAGATGAATGAGCTGGTGGTAGAGATTTTCACCAAGGCACTTTGCAGACAGAGTTTTGTGAAGTTCAGAGATAAGTTGGGGTTGCTACCGAATCCCTTCCTCGTTGAGAGGGAGTGTTAAACTAGTAGCAACAAGGAAGGTCTTCCTGCATGTATGTGTTCTTGCATGCATAAGACTTAAAATAGGAAACCAATTGTATTTAATTTACTTTTCTTAAGTTTACTTTGGAAAATAAATTAAAGTGATCTAAATTAATTTTAGTGAACCATTAGTTAAAGTGAAAGTGAAATTAGGGTTTTTGCTTTACCACTAGTTAAAGTGAAAGTGAAATTAGGGTTTTTGCTTTACCACTAGTTAAAGTGAAAGTGAAATTAGGGTTTTTGCTTTACCTAAAGTTATAAAAGAGAGATCAATTGGTGGAGAGAACACACACACTTGTATTCCGGTAAAGACAGGGAGAGAAAGTTAGACAGAGGATTTAGCTGAGAAGACGGAGGAGTGAGTAGCTGGACCATCGAGCATTGTACAGTGGGCCGTACACTCACACAGGAGGGTGTTGAGGTTTATCTAGGATTTGCCCAGTGATTTTGTCGGGTACTGCATTCGCCAGGTTTGGGTGAATTTGCAGTGATTGTAAAAGTTCCATATTTTCTCATAATAAAATCTATATCTGATTGCTGCACCGGTTTTCCCATCTTGGGTTTTTTTGGGGGTTTCCATACCCAAAATAATAGTGTCAATATTGTGATGTGATGTTGTGATCTATTTCTCAGTTTTATATTCCGCTGCATACTGTAAAAGATATTCATGTGTGGTTATCAGTTGATATTTTGCATGCACTGTTTAGCCCTAGTTGAATATTAAAGGAAAATTTACAGACTCAACCTGGTGTTGAGTGACCATTCTGTTGAATGGTAGATATCTGGTTTGGGACCATGATATAGACCCAGTTCTACCCTGGGTAGACTGAACCTAGTGTTGAGTGACCATTTTGTTGAATGGTAGACATCTGGTTCGAGGCCACGATGTGGACCAGTCTAGTACTGGTAGACTCATCCTAGTTTCGAGGAGCCATTCTTTGGAAGAATGGAGGCGCTTGGTCTGTTACCAAGTATTTGACCTAGGGTCAAATTATGCAGCCCATGGTTGAGGCACTTGGTCTGTTACCAGGAAGGCACTGTAAGCCCTAGACTGGGTCTAGGCATGTGTGACACTCTGACCCCTGATCTATGGGCTTTGTGTACCTCTCCAAGGCTTAGCTACCCTTGGTTAAGTTACTTTAGTGCTAGATCTAGGTGTCACACAGAGTGTGAAGTAAAAGCATTAGTAACTCTCTTGGTTTATGATGATGTACTTTTGGAATCAAAAGAACCACAGGGGCACTTGGAAAAAGGCTAAAGTCAAAAGTCAAAAATACATAAGGACTTTTGGACCACAGGTGAAAGTCAAAGATAAATAAGGACTTTTGGTAAAAGTAAAAAATACATAAAAGACCTTTTTGGTAAGAAGGTAAAAGTGAAATTAGGAAAAGAATAAAATACTATTATTTTATCTTTTCTAATTTTGGTCCACTTACAGGTGACTAAAGGCTATAAAAGAAGATCAAGTCTTCTCATTATTACACACACTACTTTGCTCTAACAGGTGAAGCTGCTCTTACTGAAGATTTCATTGAAGATTGTTTTTATGATTTTGCCTCAGCTAGGGCATCATCATTCATGTGAAGTCAAAACCCTGAGCTAGGGTTTCATCAGCAGATTCATCTTCAGATCCAGAACATTCATTTTCAGATTTGGGCAACCACTTCCAGATCTTGGGCAGCCTCATTGTTTTCCTGGGTAGCTGGATCTTTCACTAGCAGCCTTCTTTTTACGAGCAACCCTTTCTTTTTCTCTTTGGGCAGGCCACGGAGGTGCATTGCCCTCTTGGCACCCACAGGCAGCTTGTTGTAGGCATACCCGTGAGGGTGTGGCTCATGGCCAACCCTTGGGCAGACCCATAAGGGCTGCCGCGGCCCTACAGTACCTCCGGGCAGCCCACAGGCATACCCGTGAGGGTGTTGTAGCAGCCCGAGGCTGCATAGACCCTCAAGGTAGCCCACGAGCCAGCCATTAAGGGCTTGGGCTAGCTGCTAGCCCTTCGGGCAACAACTTAGCTTCCATAGTAGGGCAACTGGCAGCTGCTGGGCAGCTGACAAACAGCTGGGCATGAGCAGGAGACGATCGAGCCTCAGACAGGTAGATTAGGCAACCCAAAATAGAAATCCGGGCAGGCAGAAAATTCCGGGCAGCCTGTGAAATTTGTGCAGGGTAGAAAAATAGTCATAGGAAGTTTTCGGGCAGCCTGAAATTAATTTTTGGGTAGCTGTTTTAAATTCAAGGTAGTAAGTTTTTATTTTTGGGTAGGCCTTAAGTTGTTCGGGCATATCAGATAAATATTGGGCAGATTGATTTTTGACAGTGTTGATTGATTATGGGCAGCTGTCTTAGTTCCTGGTAGTCATTTTTGTTTTCGGGCAGCCCTATTTTTCTCTTGGACAGATCTGACATTTGCTTGGACAGATCTGAAAATTACTTGGGCAGATCTGATATATTTCTGGGCAAATCTAATTATTCTGGGCTGACTGTTATTGGACAGTCTTGATCATTTCTAGGCAGTTCTAGAAATTTGGGTAACTAGGGTTTGAAACCCTTGTCCTAATTTTTGCTGAGAAATTTTATTGTAAACTGTGATTAAATCCAGTTTGGGGTTTGAGGAACTTTTTGAAGAATTTCTAAGTCATCTCATTTACGAGATGAGCTACTAATGCTTTTTGGTTTTTTTTTTTCTTTGAAGGTTTCCCCAGTGAAAAACTCTTGTGTCTATTGTGCTGATGTGCTGAATGTGATTTTTACTGCACTTGGTCATTTGTTATTTAAGTTGATTTGCAATTTTTTTAAGTATTTATGCTAATGCTATAAATTCAACAGTTAACCCCCCCTCCCCTCCCCATCTGACTCCCTTAATTCAGTCTAATTCCTTAGATTTAATTCTAATTTGTAGTTGGTTAGATTTAAATTAATCTCTTTAGCTTTATTTACTTTATTTTGCATCATTGTTGATAAATTTTTATAATTTTAAAATAATATACTTTTTCTATTAAAATAATAATAGATCCTAAACTAGCCCACGAGGTTAGAGCAATTGGTAATGAGTAATTGAGATGAAAAGTTGTAAATGGAAGGCCACGAGTTCAAATTCCCCGTGGGTACTTACAAGAAAAATATTAGTTCCTAAACTAATTTTCTCTAAACTTCTAATAGTTATCTTACCCCTCTTTTATTGTTTAAATAGTGTTAATCCTAATTTCTTTCTCCTATATCAAATTTACTGTTAATTAATTTATTATTTTTAGTTTCTTTCATTTAAATTTTATTGACCAAGTCCTTTTAGTCATTACATTAATCATATTTTTAAATTATTTTTTCTTTAAGATTCTAATGTTTTTCTTATCACTTCTTACCCTATAAAATACTAATCGACGCCTCTCTTCTCCACCTTGCATTGTTGTTCAAAAGCTTTTCCTGATCATGGGTTGAGTGTCCACTTGAAATGTCGAGCTGTTTTGATTCTTAACATAGTTTACTCCAGACATTGACCATGGATTTGATTAATTGTGAAAACCTATAAACAAAAAAAGCTAAGAATTGTTTTGACCCTCTTGCTTTGATTAGATCTTGTGTGATATGTTTGGATTGTCTTGTATCTCCTTCATTCCCATTTTGATTTAACCATATTTAATCATTTATTGACCCCAGTATTGCATAACAAGTCTATGATTTTGATTGTTTTGTCCTCCTTGTTCTTTTCAGGTTCTCATCAAGAGTTGGGGTGAAGACTTAATTTTGCCTTTATCTAGAAAGGAGGGGGACTGTCTTGAGTCTTGACCTCCCACTTCCCTTAGAGACTACGTAGCCATCAATTGGGAGGCTTCTCAACTCCATGTCCAATTTTTCATTTCATTTAAAGGGACTTGGTCTAATCATTTTTTGTGTTTTACTCCAGCTTTCTTACATTCTAATTTTTATTGCTTAATATCTTTTCCATGTACTTGGTAATCAAAATTGATAAAACCCTAACAACCTAATTGGGAAGCTTTTCGCTCTCCCTTTTTTCAACACATTATAAGATCATCTTAACGAGGAAACAAATACATAATCACTCAAAGATCCTAATAATTACCACGTTACAACTCATTGGTCTTGTGGTTATTTGCTTCTTGCGTAATTTTGTTATTTGGTTTGCTAAGTACCTAGCTAGTAGGTAATTCACACTCTTATTTTTTGCCCAGTTAATTATTTACTTGTACTATTCATTTATATTGCAGATTTGAAATGATAGCAAGTACTCGTGTTGAATGATCTAATGAACTTTTAACTAGCATTGCATATTTGGGTATTTTTCATTTCTATGTTTTATGCTTCAATACATGTTTTTTTTTAACACAAATAGATATATTTTTATTTTTTTTTGTGTGGAAAAATCCACAATCAAAAGAGACAAATGTTAATCGACCAGATTACACAACTACACAAACAAAGAGAATCACTTCAAAAGGCCCCGAGACTATGGAAATCCTCTCAAAAGATCAAATTACAAATTAAAGAAACTCATTTATGGAATTGGATGAAGATAGCTTGCTTCTCCATTTATACTGAGGAACCCCCGAGGTAGCAGACATGCTTTATTGGCCAAAGCATTAGCAAGATTGTTCAACTTCCTAAGGATATGGAAAGAGGCCACCAAATCAAATTCTTTCAATAGATTCCGAATTCTCTGCAAGGAATTGTTCAAGGTAGAATTATTGAAGCAGTCACCTGAGTTTAAGGCTTTAATCAACATTTCAGAGTCGCCGAATACTTGGATTGACTTGAATCCATTTTCTTTAGCAACCTGAATTGCCATAAGGAGGCTATAACATTCAGCCTGATTATTTGACATAATTTCGAGTCCCCAGCGGAAGCTAAATTCTACCAGCCCATCAGAAGAGGAAACAAAGCCCCCAGCACCAGAGATTCCAGGATTCTCCTTGGAAGCCCCGTCGAAAAAATTAGCAGCTGAAGAAGATTTCATCCAAAATGTTCTTAATTCTTCCACTGACCCCCGAAATCTCCAGGGAATAATACTAGCAGGCTTGATGCAAGCCACCGATCTGGTTTCACAAAAGCTGGAACCCAGCCACTTTGAAAACGCAGCATCCAGAGAAGAAGAGAAAGATGTCTTACTTACAGATTCAACAATTAGCAATTTAATTTTGGAGGCCACGATTTGGTGATTTGGCAACTAGTTATTGAATACATAATTATTCCGGGAAAGCCATAATTTCCACCAGAGAATCTTAGGAATTGTATGTTAGATGTTAAACCAGACAACGTCATTACTAGATTTAGAAGGACGCAGCTCGTGCCAAGTAAGGTAAAATTCTTTGACCGTGGGTTTATCTGGAGCAGAAAATCCAGTGCCGTTGAGGACCAATTTCCACACTGACTTTGCAAATTGGCAGCCAATAAAGATATGATCTGCAGATTCATAATCCATTTTGCAAAAACAACACCGGAAGGGACCATAAAAACTACGCTTGAGCAAATTTTCACCAGTCAACGCTTTGTTGAGTAGAATTAGCCATGTAAAAAAATTAACCTGGGGCAAGCAGTGCATTGACCATACAGTTTTCCATATTGCCGGGGAGAAATAGGAAATATGACCAGATTGAAGATCTTAAAAGCCCTTGGCAACAGAGTAACAACCAGGATTGCCCCAACCCCAGCTATCTTTAGATGAGTTGTGCACTGAAGCGAGGCCAAACAGAAGGGAAATCAACAAACTTTTTTGAGAGACTAGACAATCCAGAAGATCAAGAAAATTCCAGCTCACCCAATTACGAGCACAGTCCCAAGCGCAAATATCAACCAATCTGAGGAGGCCTTTGTTGGTTGACCAATTCAGAATCTTGGATAACTAAATGACAGAAGAAAGAGCAGGGTTTTCTGATATTTTGTCATCCTAGAGGAGTATCTTCTTTCCATTGCCTGGAGTTCGGCATAGCTGCTGTTTAAATTTATCAATTCCTCTTCTACAAGAGTTCCAAATTGCTGTACCTGAGGGAGTATTGGACGAGGTTATATTTCTTAAAGATCCACCTTTGAGATATTTCATCTTGAAGATCCTACTAACGAATGGTGTTTATTCACATGAAATTGCCAAATAAGTTTGTTGCTCAGTGCCAGATTAGCCTGACAGGGGTCTCGAATTTGTAAACCACCTTCTGATAAAGGTTTTTTGATGATTTCCCAACTTGCCAAATGTATCTTATTTTGACTTCCTTTTCCTCTGTTCCAGAGAAAATCACGTAACAATTTAGAGATCTGAGTCGAGATAGATTTGGGAGCCAACAACAATAAAGATTGAAATAACGGAAGAGCTGAAAGAACTGACTTGATCAAGATAAATTTTCTAGCCTTATTTAGCCAGAGACCACCCCAGGAAACAATTTTAGATTTCATCTTGGCAATCACTTCAAGCCAGAGAGAAGGAGGAGCTGGGCCAAGAGTTAAAGGCAGTCCCAAATACTTTATCTTCTCCCACTTGGCATAACCAGGAAAACCGAGGAAATTTGATATTCGGAGAATGACAGGAAGCTCAACATTCCAACGATAAACTGCACTTTTTTTTATTGATCATGGCCCCTGAGATTTGACAATACTTTTTGTTGTATTTCATTAAAGGCCTTGGCAATCTTCATTGAGGCCCCTCCTGACAGCAGGGAGTCATCCGTGAATAGAGTATGATTAATAGGGTCAACTCCCCTTGCAATCTTAATGCCCGAGATATAACCTTCCTCCATATCTGATGAAAGTTTCCTGCTAAGAGTTTTTGCCATCAAGATATATAGAAATGGTGACATAGGGCAACCTTGTCGGAGACCACGAGTGGCTTGGGAAAAATCAGAAGGTCTTCCATTGACTAGCGGAGCAATCCATGGCCTGTCAGTACATGCTTTAATCAAATTCACAAACTCTGCACTAAATCCAAAAGTAAGAAGCACATCATAGAGGAAGGGGAGATTAACACGATCAAAGGCGTTTTTCATGTCCAATTTAATTAACATGCCTTTTTCCTTCCGTTGGGAACTTGAATGAATTGTTTCTTGAACTTGGATGACATTATCAATCAAATGCCTGCCTTTTACAAAACCCCCTTGAAGAGGAGAGATAAGCTTACCTAACAGAGGCTTGATTCTATTAACAAGGAGTTTGGCTAAAATCTTGTAAGAGGTGCTGTACAAAGAAATGGGGCGGAACCTGTCAGAAGAAGGATTTACTTCTTTAGGGATAAGAGCAAGGAAAGTAGAGTTTGTACAACCGCCAACTTTAGCTTTTTTTTGGAAGGTTAGCACCATTCGAATTAGATCAGATTTGATTATGTTCCAACATACCTTGTAAAAATGAAAGGAAAAACCATCCGGCCCAGGAGCTTTGTTAGGCTCCATCGCCCAAATGACATCCAAAATTTCTTGTTCGGAAAAGGGTTTCAACAAAGCTTGATTATCCTCTGGGTTGACAAGAGCAAGAATCTTATCCAAGAAATCATCAGACACAACACTAGCAGCAAGACCATCTTCATGATACAAGAGCTGGAAGTGTGTCCAAGCAGCCTGTTTTAAAGGATCTTGGCCTTTAATGACAACACCATCACCAAGAGAGATTTCTGTAATGTGATTCCGAGACAATCTCGCCCTACATTGACGATGAAAATAAGCTGTATTCTTATTGCCTGCTTGCAACCAGAGGCTACGGGACTTGAGCCTAAGATGTTCTTCTTCCTGTCTAAAGGATTGAGAGGTTTTAAATTGAGCAATTTGTTCAATGTCTAGTTGATTTTTTGTGATATCTCTGCTCTCCATTCCGATTTGCATCTTTGATAACTCAACAACTCTCTCTTTCCTGGAGCTAGTAGGAGTTTTAATTGGAATTTTGACCTAAGTTTTCAAAGCGAGTTTTGTTCTTTTTAACTTCTGCTCCCAAACGAAACTAGGTGAGCCGTCAACATACTAAGACCAAGCTTGACCAACAATATCCATGAAACCATCTCGCTCAATCTAGAGAGGGCTGAACCGAAACGGTATTGGGTCGAGCTCATCTTCTTTTTCGAAAATCAATGAAATAGGGTGATGATCGGATAATAGTTTAGGCAGAATTTTTGAAGAGATGATGGATTGTCCATCCAACAGAGAGCTTTGTATGAGAAACTTGTCGAGCCTGGCAGAAATATTGGCTAAACCAACGCGGTTGTTGGACCACGTATAGCGTCCTATATTTGGCTTTATATCCATTAGATCGCAGGCAAGAATTATAGCCTCCTCCGTGTCTTGAAGATGGTCTTTGCTGCATAGCCCACCTTTTTTTTCACTGGGAGCTAAAGTTATATTTAAATCACCAGCGAGTACTAAATTTGAGGGAGAAATAGATTCAATATACTCGGATAATGATTTCTAGAATTCTCTTTTTTCTCTTTTTTCATTGTAATTGACAGGGACATAAAGATTAAAAAGTGCTAGAGAGATCTTGTTAGAGTAGTGGTAGAGATATGTGAAGATCCAATGTTGTGTAGCAAACCATCTATTTAACTAAAACTTATCTTCACTTTAAAGAGTAGCTAAACCCTCGGAGGAACCTCTCGCACTTACGACTTTTCCAACATTCAAATTCCAATTAGATTTACTAAGGAGAAGAAGAGCTTCCTCTTCAATCTTGGTTTCTTGGAGCAGAAGGATTTTCGAAGGTGCCATTTTCATCAAATCTTTAACAGCTTTAGCTTTGATTGGGTTTCCCAATCCCCTGCAGTTCCAAGATGTTACCTGCATTATTTACCCACTTGGGAGGGAGTGCTTACTCCCTTTGGAGGCCTTGACCTCTTACTCCTACCATAAGACATTTCAATAGTGGGCTGACTACCTTGCATTTTGAGCCTCTCGGCCTCTTCTTCACGGGTCTCCTTCTTAGTCTTCCTTCCAATCTTTTTAGAGAAATGCTCTACTGAATCATCATCATAGGAATCAGAACAAACAACCTGCTTTTTCCTGGTTATGTCAGCATAAGAGAGAGAAGCTTTATCTTCCTCTGGAGAGTGCAATGGATCATCATCCCTAGAATCCAGAGTGGAAACAACAACCTGTTCCATAGGAAGATTGAGGGTTTCAACAAGACCCTCTGGTTGAGGCAGCTCTCCTTCTTCAAGAACATGAGCATCAGGAATGCTTAAAGCAACAAACTGATTGGAAGATACGTTTTCAATTAATTGGGGGTGTGGAAGCTTCCCAACAGCACCATCACCTTTCAGCTTCTTTCCATCTGTTCCTTTCTTTCTCTGATTCTCATTGGAGTTTCTTGCTTTTTTAGCTTGGGTCCATTGGTCTTCCTTCTCACTTTGAAGCTCTTCTTCAAATTTTTTCTTGCAGTTGTGGGCAAAATGGCCATATTCATGGCAGAAGCAGCACTTAAAGGGAATTTGCTCATAGTTCAATTCCTGAATATAAGACCAATCAACTATTGTTAGTCTAATCGCCTCTGGCAGACCAATCTCCAAATCAACTTCCACACATATTCTCGCACATGAATATTGGTTTGTCTGTTCTGCCTTGTCGATGTAGTTTCCAAGTTTATTCTTAATGGCTACCAGGGAATCTAAGTTCCAACAGTGTAAGGGCAAGTAAGGGAGCCTTACCCAGACAGGGACTGCAGATGGGACATCCTGGGTAGGGTCAAAATCAGGAGACCATTTGTTTAGATATAGACCCTGTGGGCCCATGAAGTAAGGGCCATTTCGAAAAATGAGGTCACAGTCAGCTACTTCCTCAAACACAAAGACAAAATAGCCTCGGCCAACAAAATGACTTTGGATGCCTTCAGAGACTAAGGGCCTCCAATTTCTTTGGACCCAACTGTCTATAGCCTTGGAAGAGGGCCAAAGGCCAGTGAATTGCCCAATAAGCCCACGTTCGGCAAGATTGAGGGCTGATCGACAAATCTTATCAGCAGGCAGCTCAACGGAAGGGATGTCAAAATTCTGCACAAATTTTTGCGAAGGGTAACCTTTCCTCTTACCACATGATGCTACCAATCTTTTAAAAGCGTCCAATTAAGGAGAAAGTGGAGGAGGAGGGTCCCCACCAGCATCCATGAGGAAAGGCACTGCCAAGGAGATCGACTAGAGTCTGGTTCACAATCCAAAGACACCCAAAATTTACAAAAGCAAAGAGTAGGCCCAGAGTACAGGGCAAAGTCTTTGGTCACAAATTAAGGAGACTCAGACAAAACCAGGACAACCAATAACAACAGGGTCTGAAACAAGCCACCACCACTCCTGCAAGCAATAAAAGACAAACCCAGGACGAGATCTGTCCAATAAAAGAGAGAAAACACAAACCAAAAGGCTAGAGAGGCGTGAAGCTTGATTCTCCCACAACTACGAAGCAACGAGCAATGACTAGAGTAATGAATTCAATTCGTGGCAATTGAAGAACTCCAACCATAACAGAGCATAACTGTAGGCAGCAACGACCCACATAGAGCTGATGAAGACCCATGGCAAAGCTCCTGGCCAGAGCCAAATTGAACCAGGAATAAAATGAAGCTTTCTTCAAGCCAACCTTCAGCTGAATCCGCTTCAAAACAACCTGCCAAAGAAAATCTTCAGGAAGCAAATCAGCCATCGAACTTGAACCAATCCGATTAGGTGGATCTGGAAGGAGTCCAGACTCCACAAGAAACAAAACCAGGTCGAGGAATTCAAAAAAATGGCTTGGAGCGAAAAAATGTTCTTGGAGCGATCGACTTGAAAATTTGTCCAAAGCTTGGAAAAAAATGCTTAAATACATGTTCACTATTGTTGATAACTTGATACATTTGAACACTATATTACCACTAGCCTAGTGAAGAGAGCTTTGACCTTTAGCAAACTTATATTTGCTCAAACCTATCTTTTTACAAGGAAAAGAACCTTGAGGGGAAACTCCAAGGAGATTCTCTTGCTAAGATCAACTTAAGTTGTGGTTGTACAATTTCACTTTCATTCAAGTAAATATCTTATTGGTTGATCTTTCCATAACATAATCTTTTATATTTCAAGTATACTCTTACAATATTTCAGTTTGAACTTCCTTTGGATATTTGATTTATGTTAATGGTATTTCATGCTTGAACTTTTATTTCCATATGTTATGGTGATTTAATTTACATGATATGTTGTTTAAGTTATTCATATGGCTCAATATTTCAAGTACTTCAGCTACACTTGGGTATATTTATCAGTGGGTAGAAGACGTGTTTCAACATCTATAAATAACAATGAGGACCTGTCATTATGTGTGTAAATTTGCGGTTGGGGGATACCATTATTAATTGTGAATACAGTAGGTTCTCAAGCGCAAGCTGTGCCCTTGATTAATGCAGTGTTGGCCACTGTTATAACTCTCGTTAATAACTTTTTTGAGTAGTATTGCTTTACATAGGACTTGAACACATTTACTTCCACGTACCTTGAGTGAATTGGAAGTCACCCTTGGTATCGTGAAAGTTTGAAATCAATTGTTCTCCATCTTGTTATTAGAGTGCACCAAAAACAACATTAAGGAAGATTTCTCTTCATGTACCTTATAGGTATATTGAAGAACTGTAGTAGCTGTTAGATTTTTATCATTTAAGCAATATGATCTTAGGATCTTATTTGAGAGAATAACATGCATAGCAATAAACACAAGAGACAAGAGACACAAAGAATTTTCCTCGGGGAAACCATAAATGAGAAAACCCCGCAACTTCCTCAAAGATAGAATGAGCACCAATGGCAACAGTAAAACCCGAAAACATAAAGATGATCTCCAACAACTTGTTCTCTCTCTCTCTCTTGAGAGAGCTTCTCCTCTCTCACTCATGCGCCCCAGTGAGTGAGTGTGTGTGTGATAAATAGAGAAACTCGCTCTCTATTTATATTCTTTCGTTTACTTAATGTCCACTTCAACATGTCGGCCCCACTTAACAATTTTTTACTAGAGCCGACATCTCTAGGAGAGTCTAATAACCCTAGTGCCCCACAACTGTGGGGACTTTGCCCTCTGATCAGCAAGGAGGGTTAACCTTGACACAATTGTGGGGACTATTGCCCCGACTTACAATGGAGGGTTAACCTCAATGACTTTACATGACTTGTTTACTTATTGAATCTCTCGATCGGAACATTGGGGCATGACATGACTCAATTACATTATAGATATTTTCCGGAATAAACATCGGGGTACAATACATAAGATATACAAGTGAATACATTCCGAAGTTACAAATACATCAACACTCCCTCTTAACTAGGAAGGTATTCTCTCGACACAATTTATCAGCACAAGTCTTATTCTCTATATCATCTGGATCATCATCAAGTCATCTTCATCTTCAAGTCATTTTCATCGTCAAGTCATCACTGGATCTGGATCATCACTGGATCATCATCAAGGTTGGATCATCACTGGATCATCATCATCATCACTGCTTCCGCTATCTCAATCAAATGGTGCTATCTCTTCATTCTTCTTGTCACAGGAAGTTTTACAGAGCCATCCCTTTTTCATGCTGGTTGTAGGCCTAGCCTCCATGTAGGTCTTCATCTTCTTTAGCGCTTATATCTGACCATGGTCGGAAACACATCACAACTATGTCAGAAAGGCCTGCCCAACACTCACATCTGACCATGGGAGGAACACATCCAAAAACCATATCAGAAAGGCACGCCCAACACTCACATATGACCATGGGAGGAACACATCCAAAACCCATGTTAGAAAGGCCTAACACTCACATCCGACCTCATCTTGTCAGAAAGGCTTTGCACTTACATCTGACCATGTGTAAACACATTGCGCCAGAACGACTCTGCACTTACATCTGACCATGTGTAAACACATCGCGCCAGGATGGCTCTGCATTTACATCCGACCATGTGAGAACACACCGCATCGGAATGGCTCTCAGTCCCAGACTGAGTATTCCTGGTGACTGACCAGGTACCTCCATTCTCCTAGAGAATGGCATTCAACGCTTATATCTGATCATGTGGGAACACATCCCACAGTCACCTCAGAATGGCTCAACACTCACATCTTCCATGGAAGGAACCAATCCTCTCACCATGACAAAATGGCTCAGCCCTTACATCTGACCATGGAAGGAACCAATCCTCTCACCATGTCAGAATGGCTCACAGACTCATCACTTTCCCTTGGAAGGAACCTCGATCTGGAGAACACCAAGCTTCTCCCTGAAGTACTCAAACTTCACTCTGGCCATTTCTAGCTTAGAATCATATCATGTTTGATTACGTTCAAGGATAACCTGCGAGCTTTGCCAGGACCGATTACATTCGAGGACAACCTACAGGACCGTTTACGTCTGAGCCACCTACGAGCTTCGCCAAGATTTATGCTCAGACAACCTGTCTCACCGACTATGCTAGAACTCCCTCTTTCGAGAGATCTCGATCTGGATCACATACTGGAGATTCACTGCTCCTCTCTGCATCATACAAAAAATGCAAGTCATATCAACCAAATCAAATAGTAGTTTTCAAAAGAAACATACTACCTCCCAAATAGTAAGTGGCAACATCTTTTGCCTTAGCTGTACTCAGCGCCATACAGGATGCCTTCCTGCTAAACCAAGAGATCACCCTTGATCTCATACTGAAGTAACACCTCGAAGTGCTCTTCCTATCAATGGCACTGTCTGCGCAATACGAATCCACATAACCCTCTAGGTTAATCTTTTGATTCGTATCATACTTGAGCCCATACTCTGCTGTACCCTTCAGGTACCTCACTGCATGCTTTGCAACCATCAAGTGAACATGTCTCAATGTGTTCACAGCAAAGCAAATATCTGGTCTCGTATTTGTCAGATATATCGAGGAACAAATCATTTGACGATACATCGTAGCATCAACTGTCTCTGATGAAGCATCACTCAATAGCTTCAAGTTTGATGCCATAGGTGTGGTCATGGCCTTGCAGTCCATCATCCTGAACCTCTTCAGGATCTCTACTGCATACTTCCCTTGTCTTAGGGAGATTCTGCCACACCTCCATGCTTAGAAAGTAGTGCATCATATCCAAGCCCTTCATCTCGAACTCGGCAACAAGTCTCCTTCTTGCAATTTTAATGAGTTCCTCTTTTGTGTTAGGAACAAGTCATCGACATATAACAGGAGCATCACTGGTCTTCCACCTTTAACCTTGAGGAAAAGGTTGGAATCCTCTTTACTCTCAGTAAAGCCTAGAGTCATCAGTAAGCTATCCATCTTGTCGTACCATGTCGAACCTCGGGATCTTCTGCAGTCGCTCCCTCTGAAGCAAAGCATCATACTCCCTTTGTCTTTTGTACTCTATGCACTGAAACATTCTGTACAGGAGTGACAAGTAGCTTCCCTTGCTACTATTATTCTATGTATCTAGCTAGGGTCACTGGATACCAAGATCCTTAATCTTGAACCTTTTCAAAAGTTCTTCTCGCACCCATCTGTGAGCTTGTCATCTTCTATAGTCTTTCATCTTTAACCTTATAGTAAAGGTTAAGATCTTCATCACTCTAGGTGATCCTCAAGCTCCTCATGTATGTGTTATCCCATGGGTGTCTTCTAATCTCGTACAAGACCTTTCATTTGCACACATGATTCTGCCTGTCATGTGTCTTATCTTGCAGTGGTTGCAAATGTCTCTTCGTAGTCTATGTCTTCTTTCCGTTAGAAGCCTCGTGCTACGAATTCTGCCTTGTATCCCACGATGTTTCCATCTATTGCATGATGGAACTACGAACTTCCCTTTAGGTCTCGATGTTGCATCCTAGACATCATTCTTCATTTTGGATTATTAGAGTGAATCTTGAACTCTCGTCACTTGTTCTTCGGAACAAGTCTCATCCTTCTTTACTTGTAGGCGAATGGAAGCAATCTTTCCTACAAGTCAAATGCATTTGTATGGTTAGAAACATTTCATAAGGCATATTTATAATGGCAAATTCTTATGCACAAATATATGATCATGCAACTATTTTACCCAATACAACATTCATCCATATCTCACGGAAACTTTCTAGATGCCTTCCATCTCTACTAGGACAACATTGAGATTGTGCACTAATCCAATATGTCAGCAAAGAGGTTTCATTCTAGATAAGCAACAATGGTGAGTTGTATAGCACCATGAGCTACTTACCCATCACATGCATATTAGTAGTATATTGTCACAAATGCAAACATTCTATCATGCATAATACATTAACTGAATATAAACAAATCCATAACAAAACAATATCATGAAATGACAATTGAATACTTATCTTTATTTGTTTCGTGGGTAGACTCCTTCTTGAGCCTTCAGCTTCATCATCTTCTTCATTCATCATTTCTTTTCCAAATTATAAGATGGATAAGAGGTTATTCAAGAGTTGAGTTCTTCATATTCCTCATCGCTTGAGGTATCCTTTTTGAATCGTGAAATCTTTATCTTCAGTTGCTCCCATCTTCTTTTATCTTATTATGAGTTGAGCATCTTCTTGTGTGTGCTCTTCTCGGAGTCTTTTTGAAAGTAATCACTTCCTTCTGGCACACATTCCTTGAATGAATCCCATGATCTTGGGAGGCCATTCAAGGTGGTTATCACGACTTCTGCATTCTCCACTTCTTCTTCTACCGCTTCAAGTTGTTCTTTGATTTGTAAAGTATGACTGTATGGTTTCTGCATTCTGGATCTTCACATTCTTCAACTGTTTTCTCAAAGTCATCTTCTGATTTATGTTCTTCCCTTCAAATAGCTTGGTCAAGGAATCAAACATCTCTTTAGGTGTCTTTAGGGAAGACACTTGTGGTATAAGGTGATCCTTGATTGAATCAACAATGATCTTCTTGACCTTGACCAAGTTCTTCTTGTGTAAGGCTTTAGCCTCATCTCTCTCTGGAACTGGAACCTCTTCACTTATGTAGGTGTCCAATTCATTTTTTTTTCCAGAGAGATCATATACTTCCATGCTTGGAAGTTGTCAACTTCACCAAGCTTATCATCAAGTTGATGTGATAGATCACTTTGAAATGAGAACCTCAAATGAAAAGAGCAAAAGATTTAGATCTTTCGATTTGAAGTGTCCGTCCTGGTTCCGGAGCTGGTTGATCTAGGGTTTGTCGGAGAAACCCTAATTTTCAAAACTTGGAATCTTTCAGATCTGATTGGATAGAAAGATAGACCTCTTCAAGGCGAGCTGTCCAATGTACTCTTTTTTCTGAAAATAGTGGAGGGAAGCTCCCGGAATAGGAAGCCCTAGTTTACCAATTTCTTCTATAGAAATGCCTGATACTGTTTCTGCGGTATCTCCGAAAGTACTGCTCCTCTATGTCTGAAATTTCGTACTGAGGTAGCCTCGTCTGTCCTTGTTCAAACACCACGGGTTTTAGCAGAATTGGTTTCACCAATTGGGACTTATGAGCGTTTTCCCAAGGTGACCTGTTTCAGGACTGTTCAACATAGAAAAGTTGTACGGATTGCCACGTGTCACTGTTGCATCTTCTGGGTCTGAAACTGTGACCATAGAAATTACGGTCCGTGCCCTTTCTGGAACATCTTCAGAAATTGCATTTGGACCTTCGTAGCCCAAGATATAGCAATTCTCCCCAGGTGTCCTGTTTGGGAAGGAATCTTAGGAGAGGCTGGAACCCTAACTTGGAGGAATCATATCTCTTAGAATATAGCGAATCTGAGGCTGAAACTTGGACACAATGTACATCAAGAATTTATCTTCAACCTATAAAAGTTTCGGCCCCTGAGAGTTCTTCAATCCCGAGATATAGCGAATGTACCAAAACTTATCAGTTTAAGTATTTTAGGGTTTTTCAGGCCCGGGGTCAAACTAGGGTTCGACTTTCTCGGAGTTTCACCCAACCAAAAATCTCGACCCAGGTCTCTAAACTTCGATTTTGATGAGGAGAGCAATCCTATGCCGGGCTCACTAAAAAATTCTTCTTCTATAAAAGCCCTAATTTCCTCCACCAAAAACTGAAAATGCCCGGAATCGAATTCTGCTTCGACAGAAAGATGTGCCCTTCAATGGAGAGTCAGCCTAGCATACTTTTGCTGATGGATTGTGGAGAGAGACCCAAAAATAAGAAGCCCTAGCTTCTGCAGTTGCACAATGTCTTCTTCTCAGGTTAGTTTTGATACCTTGTTAGATTTTTATCATTTAAGCAATATGATCTTAGGATCTTATCTGAGAGAATAACATGCACAACAATAAACACCAGAGACAAGAAACACAAAGAATTTTCCTCGGGGAAACCATAAAGGAGAAAACCCCGCAACTTCCTCAGAGAGAATGAGCACCAATGGCAGTAGTAAAACCCGAAAACATAAAGATGATCTCCAACAGCTTGTTCTCTCTCTCTCTCTCTCTTGAGAGAGCTTCTCCTCTCTCTCATGCGCCCCAGTGAGTGAGTGTGTGTGTGATAAATAGAGAGACTCGCTCTCTATTTATATTCTTTCATTCACTTAATGTCCACTTCAACATGTCAGCCCCACTTAACAATTACTTACTAGAGCCGACATCTCTAGGAGAGTCTAATAACCCTAGTGCCCCACAACTGTGGAGACTTGCCCTCCGATCAACAAGGAGGGTTAACCTTGACACAATTGTGGGGACTATTGCCTCAACCTACAATGGAGGGTTAACCTCAATGACTTTACATGACTTGTTTACTTATTGAATCTCCCGATCGGAACATCGGGGCATGACATGACTCAATTACATTATAGATACTTCCCGGAATAAACATCGGGGTACAATACATAAGATATACAAGTGAATACATTCCGAAGTTACAAATACATCGACAGTAGCATGACACTCCCTTGATGACTTGAGCCATTTTATTTGTTTGATTACTATTCATGGTTTAATGTTGGTTTAATTCATGTGATTATGAGCTATATTTCAATGTATCATGTCATGTCACTTTCATGGTAACTTGTAATATCTATATCATTTTGTTGCCTTGAATTTTATATTGGCTAGAAGGTGTTGTATCTAAATTTTACCCTTGCAAATATCTTAACTACATTTAGCCTAAAGTGTGTCTTATACTGAACCCTTAATATAACTAGAACACACCTTCATTCCAAAAACGCAACTAGCTAAGTACTTGAGACAACTAACTTTTGTTGGTTGATATCAAGGAAAATCCAGTTAGGGTCTCTCCCTTGGTTAGTCTAGGTCTACCTGCTTGAAGGTGTAGGAGACCTAAAAGAAGGGTTTCTTTTTGGTAGTGACACGTTGGGAGGGGAATCTCATATGGTTTAATGGCTTATTTTCCTTGCTAATCATGAGGTTGTTATGTTGTGCAACAACAATACTAATCCGAGGAAGAAAATAGTGGTTATGACATCCTTTTTTAACAAATTTGGTCTCGGGACTTTTCAATGCTCCCATCAATTAGATGCATGAAATCAATTGCTGATTTCCCAGTAGGTTTGAAACTATCTCCTCGACATCATTTTAAAGATTGAAGTTGTACTCTTTTGTCACTACATCTTGTCATACTTGCTTCACATTTGACTCCTCAAAGGACGGAAGGCTCACTTAGCTTGCGCTTGTTATGCACTAGAGTTTCATGTTTCAATGTATTGTCAAGTAGCCTATAAAGGCCCCCTTCTCACATTCCTTTGGCCAAAGTTGGACCATGTTCTTGGTTGCAACTTTGATATTGTACTGTTGATCATTGAACTCAAAAATACACTTCAAATTTGTGAGAGTTAAAACATAAAGAAGGTTATACATTAAGTCACATACAAACAAAATATCATGCAACGAGAACATCACATGAACACATTCAAAAGGGGATCGTACCGATTATAGGCATTTGATATTTAGCATCATTACCCTTTTCTACTTGAATGCCTACATCTTCCTCATGAAACTTGTTGAATATCTTCTTGTTGAAAGTCATGTGTTGGGATGCTCCATTGTCTACAGATGTGGTGTTTGTAGACAAAAAAACATATAGAAGGAGGTTTCCAACTTAGATGCTAGATAATCTACTCCAACTACAGTTTTCAGACGCCTTGCAAATTGCATTTGTTGTTGCTTCTTCCTTTATTCTTATCTAGACATTGGCTTGTATAATGCCCCTTATGACATATGAAGCATGCCACATGGCTTGGGTCCCTATCATGGTTGAAAGCAAAGTTACATATATTGTGTCGAAGAATATATCGGTCCAGAATGTAACTTATTTGTAACTATGACGAAAATATTGACAAATGTCGTAAAGCATAAAAAATACAAAAATAACCAATTTTTTCAAATTTTTTAACATCTAAAGCAACATCAACATCAAATAAACACATTGCTACATGAAAATGAAAATACAACTAATATGTAAGATGCAAAAGATTTCAAATGGTGGATCATGATCGCATATCGACTATAAACTGAAAATAGTGAAATATGTTCATGATGGAATAATAGAAATTCACATCAAATGATCAAAACAAATGTCTCTCAAGAGATGAATCATCATGACTCATGAAGCATCTAGATAGTGTATAGAGTCTAGACATAGGACATAGTACAATGATAAGTAATAGGAATCGATTCATCGACTCCCTGACTCTCTACTCAATCTACCCCTTTTATGGGTAAAGGGCACCACTCTTCCTCTAGAAGCAGTAGGTGGCCATGGAGGTGGTCTGGATGAGCTTGGGGTGGAACTAGAAGCTCTAACTGCTCGAGTAGGTAATGGGGATGAGGTGGAGGCCAATGTGAGTTGTCTCCTCCCAGTCCCAATTGCATGACTCTATGGAGGTGGTGGCACTGACATTGGTTGGCGTTGCACCTGAATATCAACCTCCTCCTCAATGTCCTCATCCTTTGGAAATGGAACATCAACATCCTCCTTCGCCCCCTCCTCCTCCAACACATTTGCATCAACATCGTCCTCTTCCTCCAACCATTCAGGTGCCTCATGCATTGCAGGATCCTACGTCTCCACCCTCCATTTGCTAGTAGTGTCAATGTCATCCATTGAAATAACATCAAAATTGGGCACTTTCTCAATTTGCTTCACTCGTAACCTTAGATTGATAGTAGACATAAACCATGTCATTAAGGCGCTCAGAAAGTAACTTGTATTAGTATGAGATCCATAGTTAGGGGGTGATAAATGATGATAAATTCAAATTCAAAATTGTAATATATTATATTTATAATTAATAAAATTATAAAGAATTTAACTTTAAATTTTCATTCTTTAACATTTCTAACCTTTTGTGCTTCTTGGAGGGTATCTTTTAAAAAACACTCCAGTTGTGTTCACACCTTGATGAGTTGCAAGTTTGACTTAGCACTCTAATGGCAAGTTTTTGCAACTCTGGGACTCTCCGACCATAGTTAGTCCACCACACATCTACAAAGAAACAAGGAAATGAAAGACAATTTATTAAAATTCTACTAGGTAAAAAATATATAGAAATGAAAGAGTAAATAATTAAGATATCGAAATTTGAAAGTTTTAAACAAATTGTACCTAGCATCCGCATGGTTCTATCTTGGACAACCATTTCATAACCAAAAGTGCTACCTTCCATCCTATAGATCTCCATATGTCTAGAAATATCTGAGCATTCAGAGGGAGTTAACACCATCCTCTGAACATATTGGAGAAATCCATCCATGACCTCAGCATCAAATTGAAATCCACATGCATAAGGGAAAGCGGGGTTGAGGTAGAGCCTTGCTGCATGAATGGGATGACGGAGATAATGATTCCAACGTTCATCAATCACACTCCATAGTTGAGCTTGTCTTGTGAATCCCTTCTCCCCCTTGTCCTCATAGTAGTGATGGATAGATTCCTTGGCCCTATCCATGGCCTCATACAAGTATCCCTTTGCAGGCTTGTCACAGTCAACCAAACAAAGAACCTTTACCAAAGGTTCACTGATGGCACATACTTCTTGCACTCTTGCCAAAGAAGTCAGATCAAATTGCACCAATCGAGCTATGGCTTGCCCATCATGTTTGGTGTTATAGACTCAAGAATCCCAGTCACCAGAAAGAAACATCTACCGCAAATCCATCATAACCCTATGTAGAGACTGAAGAGAAATGAAGGAAGTGGCGAATCATGTGATTGCAGGCCACACCATTTCCTTGTTCCCCATGAAGTGTCTCATGAGTGAAAGAACATGTGTATGATTGTATATATATTTTGTCACACTCCGGGGTGAATCAATGACTTCCTTGACCCAAGGAAGTTTGTCCATGTCCTTTACCAACAGATCAATGCAATGGGTGACACAAGGAGTCCAATACAAGCTTGCATACTTCTCCATAAGCATCCTCCTAGCAACAACATAATTGGCAATGTTGTTCGTAAAGACTTGGACAACATACTGTGGGCCTATCTCTTGGATAAATTTATTCAACAAATCACATAATAAGTTTGCATCTTTAACATAGGTAGATGCATCAAAATATTTGATAAACATTGTCTCCTTGGGACAATTAACCAAGAAATTTAAAGTGTATCTACCCTTCCCATTTGTCCACCCATCTGGCATAACACTGCGACCGGTGGTCTCCCATGATTGTCTAAGTTCATCTAATCTTCGGGTGCAACCAACCTTCTCCCCATCAAGGAGTCTCCTTCTCAAATCATTATAGGAAGGCCCCTTATAACCTAGACCAACAATAGCAACAACTTCAAACATGGCATGATAGTAGGGGTTGTTCTTGGCGATGTTGAAAGGTACATCATCCCATATAAAACATTTGGTTACATGTCTGTCAGCCTCTTCCTTCTCTCTTGTTTTAACTATGGATTGAATAGAAGGTTGCCCCTTGGTGTTGACCTTAGCACAAAGAAAGGTGAGGATGAAAAGGGAATTGTGGGATTTGTGGGTTGTGTAGATGCGGAGAAGGAATGCATGTCATGGTCACCAACACCCACCCCTGAGGCACTTGTGGTACCCATGGTTCGTGATTGTGTTCTATGTGAAAGTTCAATTCTCAATTCCTCCTTCTCATCCCTCTTCCTAGCCATATCAAGAAGGGATTGGTTTGCAATATGCATCATTTCTGGCGTAACAACAGGACAAACATCCACTTCATGCCCATAAACTTTGGCAACGTGGTATTTGAAGAGGCTAATTCCATCACAAATATCCTTCCCACATAGTTTGCAATTCAACAGTTGTCTATTATTAAGGTCAATTGGTTGCCCATACTCCCATATTGGATCAAATGGCTTTGGCATTGTGTTATTATTTAGTTTAAACTTGAAACTTGGAGTTGAGAATGGAGACAAAACCTATGCCACAAAAAAACAAAAACGAATAAAATGGATGCTTGGATCTTTGAAATTTTGTAAACAATGAAAACATTCTAAAGAATGCAGGGTGGCCAACCTAAAACCCTATCATTATAATGGCCATTGGCCAACCGACATAAACCCTACACTAAATCTATAATAATCAACAAATCTCAAGCAAAAAGAACAAAAACAAATTAATACATACCTGAATAGAATCAAAGATGTAGTAGATGGATCCCCACTCCACAAACAATCCGCTAATGGCGATGGAAAAATCAGATTTTTCATTGTTCTATTGTTGAAAACTGTCTCAAATCCCTTGTGGACTGCTTTAGCTTACTCAACAATGCGAAATGAACCCCCAAAAACAACCCACGGGCTTTTTATCCTCTAATTAGGCATATTTCTCTTGGCAGGCCGACATTTTTCGCCGACTTGCGATTTTACCCAAAATATCATGTTGTATTCAATGTGTCGTGACACTTCAAAATATCGGAAAGTGTCGTGATTTTTTATTGGCATTATATCGTCGAGGTGAATGTGGCGCGATATATCGCGATGTGTCCGATATATCAACGATATGTAACTATGATCATGACCCTTCTATACTTATGAAAGGTTATATGATCTTGGATTTGAGAAACGATTGAGGTTTAATTTTTTGGGTTATTTCAATGTTCACCAAGTTATAAAAGGCCCTTCTATAACTTTACACACATTGCCTTGCAATCCGATCTTAAATACATCTTCCTTCTTCCAATCCATTTCCTAAGACTCCCTATTTGTTTTTGACTTTTCACATATCAATGAATTCTATAGCATTTCATTCTCACATATTATATTTTCAATTTTTGGTGCTTGTAGTTTTTAGCTTTGCACGATCAAATTCTTGTTAGCATTGCTCGAGTTTTACAAAAATCAATCACAATATCAAGGGCCTCCTAGAGCCTCCATTATGTCCTCTTCTTTGTCCTTGATATCCATGATGCTCTCAATCTTCTTGCCCAATCGCTTTCTTTGAATGATGCTCTAAAATGCAAGCCAATCCCTCTAGCATTTGCCACATTATCTTTGTTGCTATTACATTTTACTCCCTCTCCAATGTTTCTCAGAAGCCCTCATCTATAGAATGTAGTTCATTGTTTCCAACTCATCTTGGTTCCAAAAAAGAAACCATTTTGTTATCCCAATAGCTAGCTTTGTCTTGTTCTTTGTTTCCATGCATGATGATTATGATTTGCAATTTCATCAAATTACTTTGTGTTATCTCGCATTGGCAATTCCTTTGTTGTAAATTCTAAATCCGCTTGAATGAGGTTTGATGATGCTATGATGGTAGAAGTTTAGGTTGCAAATGCTTGAGCATTTTTAACCACCATAATGCTGCAATATGTTTCATCTTCAACACAACAAACATCACCTAGATTGTGTCATCTTCAATTATATTCTCCATGTCAAACAAATACCCAAGCTCTTGAGAGCACTCTATTAATGCATCTATTTTCAAATCTTCGTAAGACTTTTAGACTCAACTTTATTTAAGCTCCTTGTTTTGATATTGTCGCTATGAGCCTCTCCATTAGGTCAAGTGCTCCAATCCAAGTAGTTTTGATGTTAATTCCTTGCCTTGAAAATTATCAAGCCTTAATCGCCTTTATATGGTCTCAAACTTTTAATAAAACCCATGAACCATGTGCCTTATGCCTCTAACAATCTACCTCCATCTTTGTTAAGATTCAATATGCTATAAGATAGATAACATTAGTATTCAATTCAATTTCACAACAATAGCATATACAAGATCACTGAAAGAAGCACTATCACAAGATAGACACAGATTTATCTTGGGAAACCCTCTAGGGGAAGAAAACCCAACAAAACTTCCTCAATATAGATATCAAAAGTACAAATACAAAACCCCAAACAAGTGGTCCTTCTCCTTGCAGATATCTCTCTCTCTCTCTCCTATGAGATTTACACAAGTGAGTGTGTGTGTCCAAATGAGGAGCATATCACTCCTATTTATACTTTATCTTCCACTTGACTTTTCCCTAACTAGGTCGACCCCAACAAACTTAACTGTGTCGACTTACCTAAGAAGACTCAAAACAATATAATATTACTTTCTAGAGGGTTCTATCGACTCGACTTACAAGGGAGGTTTTACCTCATGACATATAATAATAAAATAGTAAAGACAATAGAATATTCTTCGAAGTAACAATATTTCAACACTCCCCCTTAACGAGAAAGGCAATCTATTGATAGCAGCAACATCAACTGTAGGATCAAGGAGAGAGAGCATCATCAACAACATCAAGGTGATACATCTATAAATCATTGGAAGTTTTCTTCAACAACATCAACAACTCGAACATCTTCAATATCTTCAGTACTGGAGCATCATCTTTTACAACACCGAGTCTTCATCTTCTGCAGCATTCGATCACTCGATCATCTACAACAACACTTGATCTTTCAATCAACAACAACATCATCTGCAATGACATAACCTGCAACACATATGATCCAATTACAGGATGATCAATTCCTCTCACTTTAAAACATAAGTCCAAGGATGATGCAATCCTAACCACATCATTGAGGCAAAAGTTCGAGGATCACTTTAGGACTAATGAGCAGGGATGATACAATCCCAACCACATCATGGAGACAAAAGTTTGTGGATCACTTTAGGACTAATGTCCAGGGATGATACAATCCCAACCACATCACAGAGACAAAAGTCTGCGGATAACTTTAGGACTAATTTCCACGAATGATACAATGCCACTGCAACATCATCATCACTGCTCCCCCTTTCGAGGAAGGTCCTTTCGAACCACACCAAGCTTGTCACGAAAGTATTCAAACTTTACTCGAGACAGAAGCTTAGTCAACACATCGGTGACTTGCTTATCAGTGCTCACATACTGGAGCTTTATAGATCCCTTCTGTACCATATCCTGTATGTAAAAATACCGGATTTCTATGTGCTTTGACTTGTCATGGAACACTGGGTTCTCTGTTATCTTTATACAACTCTGGTTGTCACATAGGATCACCGTGGTATCCAACTCCAGGTCAAATAGACCTGACATCAATTTTCGAAGACATATGGCTTCACAACTAGCAGAACAAGCTGCTATATACTCTGCTTCAGTTGTGCTGAGAGCAACACTGGATTGCTTCCTGCTAAATCATGAGATCATGGCGGATCCCAAACAATAACATCCACCTGAGGTGCTCTTCCTGTCTGAGATACTTCCAACCCAATCTGCATCTGTATAACCAACAATCTATAGTCAAGATCTCCAACATAGTATAGAACAAAGTCTATTGTACCTTTCAGGTACCTCATCACATGCTTTGCAGCTACTAGGTGAACATGTCTAGGCTTAACTAGATACTGACTCAAGGTGTTCACAACAAAGCATATATCTGGCCTGGTATTAGTCAGATACATCAACGACCCAATAATCTGTCTGTAATGAGTCACATCCACTAACTCAGACGATTCATCAATTAACAACTTCAGGTTGGTATCCATGGGTGTGGCCATGGCTTTACATTCCAACATATCAAACTTTTTAGGATTTCCACAACATACTTTCCTTCGTTGAGAAAGATTCCTTTTGGGTTTTGCCATACTTCCACACCTAGAAAATAGTGTATCAATCCAAGGTCTTTCATCTCAAATTCTTCAGCGAGCTTCTTCTTTCACTCAACAATCTGTTTCTCATTTCTTGTCAGAAATAAATCATCCACATACAACAATAATATGGCATGTTCATCATCCATAACCTTAAAGTAAAGGTTAGGGCCAACTTTACTTTTGGTAAAGTCCAAGCTCGTAAAAGAGCCATCTATCCTTCCATACCAAGCTCTAGGGGCTTGCTTCAATCCATATAGAGCCTTCTTCAACTTGCATACGTGAGTCCATCTGTCTTCTATTTCAAATCCTTGTCGTTGTTCTATGTACACTTTTTCCTCAATAACACCATTTAGGAAAGATGTCTTCACATCCATCTGGTGTAAACTCCACTTCATTATGGATGCATGTGCCATGATGGTTCTAATGGAAGTGTACCTTGCTTCTGGCGCAAATGTCTCTTCATAATCAATTCCCACTTTCTGAGAGAATCCTCTAGCCACAATCTTTGTCTTGTATTTCTCAATACATCCATCAGCTGCATGCTTTATCTGGTAGATCCACTTGGAAGATACCACACTTTTGCCTTCTGGTTTGGGAACTATATCCCAAACATCATTCTTCATTATTGATTGGTATTCTTCCGTCATTGCTTCTACCTATTCTTTCTTTTGTATAGCTTCTTTATAACTGGTAGGTTCTTGATCTACAAGATCACATATCAAAGCCACATAACTGGAAAATGGCTTTGGTTTCCTGCTTACTCTTGTGGAGCCTTCTGGAGCTCCATACTTCTCTGCTTGTTGTGTAATTTCTCTTGCCCAAGCAAACTTTCTCTTTTGTGACATATTCATAGTGGGAGGTTTTTGAGGTTCTAGCATATCATGGTCTTCTAGTGTTTCATCTTCGGGGGAGGATGCAACTTCTACATTTATGGGAGGTACATCTTCTTCATATACTTCTTCATGCTGGCACTTTCTGGATCTCTTGAGAGCTGCTTCTTCATCAAATGTTTTATCTCTACTAATTTCCATGTGATGGAATTCTGGAATGTATATTCTGAAGGATTTGGAGACTTCATAGTATCCAATAAATATTCCCTTTTTTCCGGAAGGGTCCAACTTGGTTCTCTTTTCTTTTGGTATGGGAGCATATACTAGGCAACCAAATATCTTGAGGTGGCTCACTTCAGGCTTCTATTCTATGAACATTTCTTCTGGAGTCTTGAATCCAAGGGCACTATGGGATAATCTATTATGTGCATAAATTGTCGTCCTTGCTGCTTCAACACATAGATACATTGGAAGATCTTGATCATGTATCATTGTCTTCACCGCTACCATAATGGTCCTATTCTTTCTTTTCGCAACACCATTTTGTTGAGGATTGTAGGGAGTAGTTAGTTCCCTCTTGATTCCAGCTTCTTTACAAAAGGCTTCAAAATCCTTTGAAATATATTCTCCACCGTTGTCTGTTCTGGATGATTCTCTATCAAGGCTTGGAATTCCTTGAATTTTCCAAATACTTCATCCTTTGCTTTCAAGAAATATATCCATTGGTGTCAAATTCTTGTTAGAAAATTTCTTCATTGGAGAAGCCATCCTTCCTTGAAGACATGGAGAAGCTTCAAAGAGCAATGTGCAACATTGAAGGTAATTTTATGTTTTTGCCTTTTGATAGAAACAATTTAGTTGAGCTTAATGAATGGTTACATGAAGCATACTTGAATAATAACGAGGATATTCATAAGCTCAAAATTCAAAATGAGCAACTTCTTGAGAGGTTGCAAGATACTTGTTATTCTTCCTATGTTTTAGATTGTCATATGGTAGATTGCTTGGAGGATTCTCTTGACATGAGGGATCTTGAGAAACATGGAAAATTGCAGGTTCTTGATTTGTTTGAATATGAGCTTGATAAGAGCCAATCACTTGTTGTGGTGGAAGAGGAACTTGAGTTTCCTCTTGAAAATGGTTGCACACTTTTTGAAGAAGTGCATGATTCCACTACCTTGGAACCAACATATGAGGAATTTTTTGCTTTTTTGAGGGAGGTGCATGTTCCTACCCCTATGGAGGCTTCACATGATGAAAATTTTGCACTTTATAATCCTTTGGGTGAGTTGGCTCTTTCTTCTACATCCTACACTTCCATATTTTGCAACATTCATCCTAATGAAGTATGGGTGAAAGGTTTCTTTTTAATGGTGCCACATGAGGAGTATGAAACTCCTATCTCTCCTTTTGATGATGAAATGATTTGAGAACCATATTCTTTACATTTGCAGCAAGTTAGCAACATCCATTTTTACATTATGATGATATACATCTACATGGATGCACCTATGGTATTCACTTGAGTCACTTGGAGACTCATGATTTTCCTTGCTCCTTGCCTAGTCCATTTGATGTTGGAGGAACTTCATCCCACACTTGGGTGAAGATATATGTGATTGAAGAACATTATTGTTGGCAGCAACATACTCTGTTATTTCATGATGATATACATATTCATGGGTGTATTGATGAGACTTCTTTGAGCCACTTGAAGTCTTCATGTTTTCTTTGCTCCTTATTTGGTTCAGATTTTGGTGGAGGTTCTTCATTCACTTCTTGGATGAAAGAACACATGGCTGATTATATTGATACACATTATTTATTTTTGGAGTAGCATTATGGGACTTGGGATCCTCACTTATGTCATTGGGGTAGATCTTATATAATACTTGATGCTTGTGTATATGGGCCACATGGTGATCTACTTACTTGTACAAGCACTTTCAGGATTCTTTGATGATGTGCCTTTTTGATGTACATTTGTATGGTGTTGTTATGTACTTTCATGATCTATATTTTGTACTCATGATGTTTAAAAGGGTGCAATACCAGCAATGGGATCCTGGAATTGCTTGGTTTCATCTCACTTGGAGTAGCAATTTGGTTGTTGGTTTGAGAAAGCAAACCAACCTTCAGTTATTTGAGTTCATCTTTGCAGAGCAATGTTCCAGTTTCCTATGTGGGGGACCTTTTGAGAGATGGATTCAATTTTCACATGCTTGTTTTTCATGGCATTTCATCATAGACATTTCACATGCATGTATCAGGATCATATGGGACTCTGGGATCATTTTTGGTCTCATTGGTTTCAATTGTGGGGGCAACAGGCAACATTGGAGATTTATTCATCACTTGAGAAGATAATTGTAATTAGAGTAGTGCAACAACAAGCATGGTGGTTCCTCTCTGAATTTTTTTTGGAATATTAAGAAACTCAAAGTTTGGTAACTTAGCGCCAACTTCAAAGAATTATACAGAAGCAAACAGGGGTGAAAGTTCAGAAAATGTTTCCAAAATATGGAGGTAAAGATTATTTGCACAAATTTGGTTTTTATGGATTTGATTAATCCTTTGGTGTTAGTGGTGATGTTACTGGATATATCAATATGCACAAATCACATCTCTTTACTTTTGGGAACACAAAATTGCAGTACATGAGTGCCACTACTCAAGTTGCAACTAAAGAAAATCAATGAGCAGAACCATAAGAGAGCACTTGGTGCAAGGGAAAGAGTACCAAATGAGGATGCCACTTGGGAATATAATTTTTTTTTTGCAGCATACAAACTTGGCATTGCTTGAGGACAAACAATCTTGAGTGGGGAGGATTTGTCATGTCCCCAATTAAATAATTTCCAAATAAGACTATTTGCAAATAATGTTTCACCAACCTACTAGTTCCATAGGTTGAGATGGAGACATAAATTTTGTAATAAGGGGCATTTATCATTTTTGACATAAATGATAAATGCTAAGAAAATAATGTGGCATGGGTCAATGAAGACACTTGGAAGCTTGTGAAGACTTTGGGTGACTAGATTCCTTGCACACTTAGCATGATATTCATTCAAATTCGAACACATGGGTAATGTAACATTATTGGATGGTATTGTGGTGTCAAATATCATATAATGAGCCAACTAAGTCACCTGACACGAGGACATGGGACACGGGGATTCGAGTGTCTGACACGGACACGATGATCCCTAGAATCAGGACACGTTATATATATATATATATATATATATATATATTTTTTTTTAAATTATATATATTAAAAATATAGACATATAGATCCAAATTTTTACAAATATTTAATAGAAATCAAAATCAATGCACATTTAACATTAGTAATTACACATTTAAATCCTTCAAATCGTCTTCACCTTCACAACAAACACACTTTAGAGCCCTCTCCACACTTGCAAATGATAAAAAGAAAGTGAAAATTTTGATTTAAAGCAATTGTGGGCATTTTTTTAGTGGAAAACGTGTCTTGTTTTCAGGACACGCACTGACAGTCCTCGAACACGCGTGTCTGAACACGGGACACGTTGCAGAGACGTGTCGGACATGCTCTGTCAGCGTGTCCGTGTTCGACATGTGGACATGGGACATGCAGGCCCTTTTGGACGTGTCCGGTTTCATAGTGAGCCAAGGAAGTTGAATTGGTAAAGGAGGGTAATTCCCATGGAAGAGGAAGAGACTAGAATACAAGGTGAAGGAGATTCTATGCACTCTATGACAACAAATGATGGAAGATTCTATGACAAGTATGACAAATTCAGACCTGATTGCTGACATATGACAAATCTGACATGTCAGGGCTAAAAATAGCCACCAAGAGGTCGAATTTGGGAGTTAGCGGCAGCCATTCGAATTGGGGAAAGAATTGGAGCATGAAGAGGAAGACAAGTGTCATTAGAGTTACTAAACCACTAAGATGAGTTGGAGGAAGCTCATGGAGAGAAATTCGACTTTCGGAGGCAAGTCGAATTGGTAAAGGAGGTTAATTCCCATGGAAGAGGAAGAGACTAGAATACAAGGTGAAGGAGATTCTATGTACTCTATGACAACAAATGATGGAAGATTCTATGACAAGTATGACAAATTTAGACTTGATTGCTGACATATGACAAATCTGACATGTCAGGGCTAAAAATAGCCACCAAGAGGTCGAATTTGGGAGTTAGAGGAAGCCATTCAAATTGGGGAAAGAATTGGAGCATTAAGAGGAAGACAAGTGTCATGAGAGTTACTAAACCACTAAGATGAGTTGGAGGAAGCTCATGGAGGGAAATTCGACTTTCGGAGGCATCATGAAGTTAATAAAATGATGTCATGAGGAAGGAGAATAGATTTTGATCATTTTTTAATTGGCCTTTGACATTTTGGAGAGCTTTTGCTTGTCCATTGCACGGTGAGTGTTCGCTCTCCATGCTTGTGAACCAATTTCGAGGGAGTTGGATTCCTTTCCAAGTTGGTAGATGGAGAGGCCATTCAGACCTCTCATGGGAGCTTAATGAAGGAGTTTTATTTGCACGTTTAAGGTTCATACAGTCGAATTCTCATCTATCTCCCCATTCTATCAGTCCTTCTTCTCCAATTCCCCCACACTCTCATGTTGATGGCGCACTTGTTGGAGTGGTGCTTGCGATTTGATGAGGATAGTTGATGCCCAAGCTTTGATGTATGATGTATGGCTCTGTAATATCATGTCCATATGCTCTGTAAGTCGAAGTATGAAAGGCTTGCATTCCCCATGCTCTTGAATAACTAGTTTTTATGGATTTGGCTTCAATCTTGAAGTGGTTTTATATCAGATTTGTATGAGGACTTTTATATGAGTTTTATGATGTTGGGGAAGCCATATATTATTCAAGACTTCAAGACTCTGTACTTTCATTCCCATATGCTATTCAACTCGAAATCCAAGAAATTCCTATGTTGAAAGCTTGCATTCTCATGCCATTGTATCACTAGTTTTCATGGATTTTGGCTTCAATCTTGAAGTAGTTTTATACCAGATTTGTATGAGGGATATTCTATGAGTTGGATGATCTTGTGACAACAATATATGATGTGTTACTTTGTAACTTCATGTCCCTATGCTCCGTGGGTCGAAATCCAAGAAATCCATATGTAAAACACTTGCATTCCCATGCCATTGAATCACTAGTTTCCATGACTTTGGATACAATCTTCAAGGAGTATTGTATCGGATTTGTGGGAGGACTTTCCTTTTTGTTTTAAGCTTTTGGGGAAGACATTTGTATTCCATATACTACCACCATGTTTCATATTACTCTCAGAGCTGTATATTCTACCTTTCCTATGTCAAGTCTAGCTAGTAATGCAAGTTTCCCTTAGGCAATTTCTATGAAAATTACCCTACAAATGTTGCAGATCATAATCCACTTGCAGAACTTAATAAACATGATTAAGGGTAGTAATTGATGTTTGATACTCATTCCCATACTCTGTTTTGAGATTTGGGAGGGTTGTACTTGATTTGGAGAGCTAGTTTGGCCATCAGGATTTGAACACAATTTCCTAGTAATTTTGGTATTTTTTCATCAGCCCCAAACAAGGTTGCAGAGGTCTAAAGTTTGATATAAATTATCCATAAACCACCTTGGGATGTTTTAAGACTCACCATACCATCTCCTTTCAAATTCAGGACCATTTGGTGAAAGTTGGAACCCTCCATAGTCATTACTAGTTAAGCTCAAATTTTGCCCAATTTGTGCATTTCTCCAAAAATTCCAAAAAGGGACATTACAGTGTCCCCTCACAACTTTGGCAAGGAAGACACCTGAGGAGGTCTTCACAGGCACTAGGCCAGATGTCAGTCATGTACGCATATTTGGGAGTGTTTTCTATTGTCACATCCATGTTGACACTAGGAAGAAGCTGGACCCTTCTAGAGAGAAGGGGCTACTAGTTGGTTACAACAAGACTTCTAAGGCATACAAAGTATATATTCCGGCTCGCAAGAGAATCATTGTGAACAGGGATGTCCAGTTTGATGAGGACAGAGCCTTACAAAGATCTATGGGCTTACTAGCACAGGAGCAACCAACATAGGACTCAGGAGTAAAATTGGAGGAGCCATAGGTATAGGTACAGGTACAGACAGAGGGCAAAGGTTCTGGTAGTCAGAGGGAGTCAGGTGGACCAAGATCCTTTGGTCATTGACTTGGAGGATGAGCTGCAGCAAGAGGAGGATATCCAACAACTGCAACAGGTAGGCACTAGGCCACAGACTAAGTGGTTCAGGTCCACAATTCAGGATTCCAGGCAGGTGACTCTTCCATAGAGCTCCATGAGGCGGAGCAAACCTTCAGATAGACTTAGCTATATGGCACTGATGACAAAGTTGATTAACTCTGAGCCTTCTAGTGTCGAGGAGGCTGCACAACATGATGTGTGGCAAGAGGTTATGGTTGAGGAGTATGACTCCATTATGAAAAACCAGGTGTGGGAGATTGTGTCGAGGCAAGAAGGAAAATGAGTGGTTGGATCCAGATGGATCTATAAACTAAAGCATATAGCAGATGGAAGCATGGAGAAGTACAAGGCACACTTCGTTGCAAAGGGGTATTCACAGAAGGAAGTTAATGACTATGAGGAGACCTTCACCCCTATGAGGAGACCTTCACCCCTGTCGTCATATATTCTTCTATTCAGACTATTATCTCATTAGCAGTAGAGATGGGTTGGTGCGTTCATCAGATTGACGTGAAGACTGCCTTCCTCAACAGAGTTATAGAGGAGGAGGTATTCATTGAGAAGCTCGAGGGGTTCGAGGTGGAGAGCAGGGAGTTGCATGTATGCAGGATGTAGAGAGCTCATTATGGGTTCAAGTAGGCACCTCGGACATGGTACTCGAGGATTGACAACTATCTACAAGAGATGGGATTTTAGTTGAGTGAGGCTGACCACAACCTGTACTTCTTGTTAGGTGAGGTACCTCTCATACTGGTTTGGTATGTAGAGGATCTCTTTCTTACAGGAGATGAGAGGTTGATTGATGACTGCAAGTCCAACCTTGCAGTTGAGTTTGGGATGAAAGACCTTGGGTTGATGCATTACTTCCTAGGTCTAGAAGTTTTGCAGAGAGATGGGTGTTTCTTCATTGGATAGGGGAAGTATGCAGTAGAGATCTTGAGGAGATTCAGGATGGAGGACTCTCTACCCATGACCACACCTTTAGTTACCAACTGGAGGAAGATTGATGCATTGAGTTTAGAGGAGTTTGATCCTACTATGTATCGCCAGCTTATCGGGTCGCTCATGTATCTGGTCAACACACGACTAGACATTAGCTTTGCAGTCAACTTTTTGAGTCAGTTCATGGTAGACCCTTGAAGAGTACATTGGACAACTGCGAAGCATGTGCTTCGCTACATTAGAGGTACAATGGAGTACGGTTTGGTTTATGAGTGCAGTGGGAGTGTACAATTAACAAGTTTCATAGATGCTGACTGGGCAGGATGTGTAGAAGACCGGAAGACCACTTCAAGTTGTTGCTTTAGCATTGGGTCAGGGGTTGTCTCTTGGTTCAGTAGGAAGCAGAAGTCAGTTGCATTGAGCTCGACAAAGGCTGAGTACATGGCAGCCAGTTTGGCTGCATGTGAAGGGTTGTGGCTAAGAAAGTTGCTTTCATGGTTATTCGAGTGTGAGTTGGATGCTATGGTGGTTCGCTGTGACATTCAGAGTGGCATCAGGATATCTGAGAATCTAGTTTTCCATGACCGGAGCAAGCACATAGACATTTGGTATCACTTCCTGAGAGATTGTGTACAGAAGGAACCCTTCGGTTGGAGTACATTCAGACATATGAGCAAGTGGCGGACATATTTACCAAGGCACTTTGTAGGCACAGTTTTGTGAAGTCCAGAGACAAGTTGGGGTTGCTACTGAATCCCTTCTTCTTTGAGAGGGAGTGTTAAAAAGTGGCAACAAGGAATGTCTTCTATCATTTGCATGTGTCCTTGCTTGATAAAAGACATCAAACAGGAAGCTAGATTGATCATTGTCTTAATCCAAAGTTTATACTTAGGAAAAGTGCATTATGTGATCTAATTTTATTTTGACTTAATTAAAGCACTTTTATAAAGTTTAAGTGAAAAATAATTTAAGTGATGGCTAATCTAATCTTGGCCATTGATCTCACCGGAGGATCTCATCCATTGATCCATAGTGAGAATTAAGGTTTTCGCTTGGCCATTGAGTTAAAAGGAGATTGATTTAGTGGAGAGGACACACAACACAGTTGTTTTAACACACTCATTGTTTTAGAGAGAGATTTCTTGCTCATAGCTTTTTAGCTGGAGAGTGAGAGAGAGTTTGCAGGAGAATTTACAAAGAGTGAGACTGAAGGACATTTTTTGGAGATCGATAGAGCAACTCAGGCAAATCGTAGAGGGGCCGTACAAGTTGACGTAGGAGGCTGTATGATCTGACGCAGGGGTCGTACATTGATGACACATGCAATTGTACACGCTAACGCAGGGGCCGTACGTTGACGCAGAGAGGCTGTATGTTGATGCAAAGGGCTGTACGTTGACGCAGGGCCGTACACGCTGATGCAAGGACCGTACAATCTTGTTGGGGTTTTTTCAGTGAGTTTCGCTTGTACGGCTTTTGTAGGTTGGCTAAAATTGATTTCTAGATTGTATTGTTCTATATCTTGCTAATAAAAATATCTTCTCAGACTGGTGCACCGGTTTTCCCATCTTGGGTTTTTTCGAGGGTTTTCATACCCATAAATATTGGTGTCTCTATTGATGTGATTGTTGTTCTATTTTTCTTAGTATTTATTTTCCGCTACAATATTTGTGAAGAAACTCATTTGTGGTTATCAGTAATAAAAAAAATTATATACTGGGTAACTCAAGATTGGTTTTAAGGAAATTTACAGTTCCAACACTTAAACAAGCTTGGAAATGGCTCCTATGGCATTATCTTCTTGTTTGAATTGTGTTTAGACATCGAATCTTGAAAATATGGAGTTTAACACTAGGACAAATATGGTGTTAATAGAACCCATCAACTTAGGGTCTCCCTAAGTTTTGAAGTGTTGATAATTGTACTTTTTAAGTGATAGATTAATTAAAGTGTAACCTTGGATTTTAAAGGTTTTAGAGTGATTAATTAAAGTCAAAGAAAAAATATAACTAATCAGACTAATTAACCGGAGTAACTAAGGTTTGCACTTAGGATTAATTTAAAAATCATGTAAGAGGGGGATGCTAGGCACAAAAGTCTATCATGCAATTAAATTGCTGATTATTAAGGTTAAGGGGTTTCTAGATGGAACACCTTGGCTTTTAAAGGCACTTGACACATGGGAAGCTAATTACACTTTTGGAGGGGTGTCCTAACTTTGGGAGCAATTATCTTTTGACAAAGTGCCTAGAATTTTACCAACTCAATGACATTAGAAGCATAATGACCATGGGATTTCCGAAAATTGGTTATAATAGAAAATCCAATAAACATTGAGGAAGTTGATAATTTCAAAACTGTTGCCTTGAAGCACTTGTCATTTTTTTTCAAGCACTCGATTTAAGGAGTGCCCCACATCGGATGCTTGAGCATTTTGGTGACTTCAATAGAGCATCATTAATAAATGCTTATGGTGAAGAATGCTTGGTCAATCACTCGAAGGAGGGGTACTCCCTCTTTCCTTGAGCTATTTTGGAGGTGGTTGGTGACTACATTGTTTATTCATTGTTGAAACTTTCTCATGGAGTTAGTTACTTGTAGCAAGTGGATTTAACCAATCCCATTTGTTACTTCATTACTCACTTACTATCATAAACTGTTTTGCTAAAGCTATCTCTTCATTTCACCTTGAACCTAGTTGCAAGCTTTAGTAATCCTATCCTAGGGAATCCTACCTTGAGTTGGAGAAGAGCCAAACCAAAGACCAGAAGAAGGTTTGGTGTGGTGATATTGGCCTCCCTCTTAGTTACACCAAGACCATACCTAGAACTTTAGGACTTTTTCTTGACAATTGTATGTTTGGGTGATAACATGGTACATGTTGAAAATTGTAATGGTAAAAGTATTTTTCTATGCTCAATATGTTTCATGTTAGGATACAATGATTAAGTTATGATATATATTATACATAAATTAATGTAATGTAATAGTGGCTTGACATGTAGACATATTAGGTGTCAAGCTAGGACGTTGAAAAGTTAAGATAGCAAGCAATGTTGTTAAAATTGTTTGGTTCAAACTTAGCCAAAGAAATTGAACCTGCTTTGTCGTCTAGTCAACCACCTTTGACCTAGTCATGTTGACCAACCAACCTCTTTTTTGCAATTGTATTTAGCTTTTACCTTTACTTATTGTGTTACTTTCATTAATTTGAATTTTAACATTAAAATTTAAAGTTGGGCTTCCATTTCAGGATGTTTGGTGATGAAATTAGGCCCATTGGACCTCACTTGGGGAAGATAGAAATTTGGGTTGTTTTCCAACTTTTAGTGCACATAACAATTTTTTGTAGCATTTCAGCATATACGCAAAACAAGACCTTGTATCCCTTCCTCTTTCACCCCTTGAGCTGGGAATTGTGGTATTTTAAGATTGAAACCTAGAAGGGGAACAAGATGCTCAATGGTGCCAATTGATTGAAACTATGGGCTGCCCGATGGTGCCAACTGTTTTAAAATATCAAATAGCTTTTAACAACAGTGGTTGAAGTCATTCAACAAGAGATTGCCACTGTTTGAGTTGGTTTAATGGGATCGACTTTAGAGGGGCTATGTACTTGTTTGATCATTGTATGATGTTTTTTGACTCTAGAGGCCATTTAGGCTCTAGAGCTTCATTGTATTTTCTCTTGAAACTTAAATTTTAAGTTATCTCAATATAATTTTACATTTGACCCCTTACATGCAATGCATTTTTTACCTAGGGAATATGTTTCGAGGGAAATTGCTTGATCACTTCCCCACATTCCGAGGATGGTACTTATGGTATAAACCCTATTTTCTTCAAGGCACCGGACCATGCCAACAACTCATGAATAGATCATATATAGGTCATCAACAATGGGTTCATTCTCTTCTTATCCAAAGATAACACAGTATTTAGGTCACCTTCTACTATTAGGTTTCCAATCCCTAATCCATTTTTTTTCAGAAATTAAGGATTGCTAACAATCATCCTTTCCTTTATAATGAGTTTGAACATATGTGTTGAAATTTTGAAATACATGCTAGTTTAGATCTAATGTTGAGTTTCAACGAAGCTATTAACTATAACTTTTTATTATCCCACAAAGTGTAGATCCCTCTCGATGCTCCTCTCGAACTTACCGCCATAGTTTTACTTTCTTTCCACTGCTTTTCCCTATTGTTTGCATGGATTTGATCTTGCAGTTTAGTCTCATTGAAGCCTACCTTTCCATCTTTATTAAGTGTTTGATGGATTCTTCTTTAGCCTTACTTCCCATCCCTCTGCAGTTCTAGGAGCCTGTCTTCATTATTTGAATGGTGGTTTGATAGATCCCCCCTTTTGTTAACTTGGAGTAATCGGATTTCTTGCTCCTTTAGCCTTATTTGCAGATATCAATGAACGGTCCAAATTTGTCCAGAGCCCAAGCATTTTTCCCGATTTGTCACTTCCTCATGAACTTATTTTCCTAAATTTATTCCTTTCCATGTGGATTTTTCGTCTCCCTCTTCCCTTTCACATCCCTCTTCTGTTAACGCCTACTTTGCTTGGTTTCTAGTAACCGCCCCTGTTGCTATATTCTGCGTTTCTTGACTTCTTTTTCCTTCCTCTAATAGGTCCACTAGATTTTCTTATTTCCTACCTCATAGGATGGATAAATTAATTCCATACATGATAGACGACACTCTTGGAGGGAAAGCTGACCCATGTTTTTTCACCTGAGGAGCCACGACCTCAGTGAAGCTATGAGGGGATTCTTGATTTATGACTTCCAAACGATTCTCAGATAGACTTGAAAAGAGAGATGACCCAATCTCCTTCACCTATGAAGCTACAACCTCATTAGAACTACAAGGAATTTCTTGATTTAAAGCTTCGAACTTGTTCTCAATTATTACAGGATTCGTAGTGATTACATCCAAAGAGGAAGACGATGGAATATATTTTGCGTTTGATGTTGTAACTTGCTTAGATTTCTTGCTTACTTTTTTCCAATTATCATCTTCTTTCTGGGAATCAGAGGCTATATTTCCTACCTTATTGCAATCTTTTGCAAAATGACTGTAAGTATGACATGATTTACACTTAAAAGATATATGTTCATAGCATTAGAGGAAATTTCAACTCAAAATGGGCCTCCTAAGGAAAATTAATAAAATAATAGTTAAAATAATAAAATAATATTTATTAATTTTGGAGAAAGAAATGAAAAAACTACTTTTTGTTCGTATTTTCGACATATCTCCCTGTGTCTTTACTCAAATTTCGATTGGGAGACCTCGTTGGATGCGGAATTAAATTCTGCATCCAACGAGTACCCACTCAGCATATTTTTGACGGGCCTCGCTACCCCAAAAACAAGAAATACCTGAAAAAATGTGATGATGACATCATCATTACGTTTGTTCAGGTATTTCTTGTTTTTGAGGTAGCGGGGCCCGTCAAAAGTATGTTGTGTGGGTACTCGTTGGATGCGGAATTACATTTCGCATCCAACGAGCTCTTTCAATTGAAATTTGAGTAAAGACACAGGGAGATATGTCGAAAATACGAACCAAAAAAGTAGTTTTTTTTATGATATCTATCCCCAAATTTATATTAAAAAATTGTTTAATAGGTGCTCCATTTTTGAATTTTAAAGCATTTTGATTGGCTAATACATGATGACATGGAATTTGTATTATTTTTGGAAGGCCCATTTTAAATTGAAATTTCCTCTAATGTCTAATTGTTGATAATGGCTCCAATTATCCAGTATAATATGGATTATTTTTGAAAGTCCCTTTTCCATATCTAGCTCCACACAAATTCTTGCACACTGAAACATTCTTTGCTTAGGCTCTACCTTATCAATATATTTCTCCAGATTGTTTCCATTATCCCTTAGGGATTCATCTCCCCAACAATGAAGAGGAAGGTGTGGCATTCTTACCTAGCCTGGAACAACATAAGGAGTATTTGATTCTGGATCAAAATCCAAAGCCCATCTATTAAGATACATGCCTTTGTTACTAAAGAAATACGGTCCACTTCTAAAAATTAAATCTCTATCCTCTTTAAATTCAAACAAGAAAGCTTAGAAGCCTCTACCACAAAAATAGGGAGTCATTATTCCATTGATAAGTGTTTCTCAAATTTTTGGAACCAAATCTCCATAGATCTAGGAGAAGGCCAGAGGCTTGTGAATTGACCAATTAGTCTTTGCTCATATATTGCTTGAGCCTTATGTCTGGTTGCTGTGGTAGGTAAAGTTACCTAAGGAATGCTCGATTTTTCGATGAAATGAGACGATTCAGTCCTAATTCTTGACTTTTGTGTAGAAGCAATCAAATGTCTAAAGGTAGCTTTGTCTGGAGTAGGAGGTAGTCTCTCTTCACCAATTGACTCCATTCTGGAAGAAACCCTAGCCAAAGAAAGCTTTCTTGGAGCTTTATTCAGTCATAGTTCTTAAAGCAAAACAATTTATATTGTTACCAATACTTATTGACCAAATAAAAAAAATATTATTTATTTATTATTATTATTAATCTCTCGCTCTCTCTCTCTCTTTATATATATATGTGTGTGTGTGTGTTACTTTGCCTTCCCTTAAAAATGCTGTCTTCAAAGCATAATTATTGAACAGATTCTTTTTAACTCTCGTTCTGGATCATAATGTCTTCTCAAGATCTTGTATGCAGTGTAACTGCGGTACTTGACGAAACAAGATGATATGGTTTACGGATTCCCAAGTAAAATTGTTGCATTGACAGTGAATCGATCTACCTCAAGTTGATTTTTACTGGAACTTTTTGTTGATCGATTGTTTGGATAAAACTTCTGATTTTCGATGTCCACACAAGTTGTCAATTTTGTCTCTCTTTTTTTTCACATTTGTAGTTTCTTTCTGAAATAAAATATTGTTTATATATCTTTCCATCTTGTTGTTGTCCATATCGATTCTTATGATTTGGATGATGATAAGACATCTTAATCTTTTGTCATTGTTCCTCGGAACCATCTTCTCTTGATGTTTGTAGTGATTTGTCAAAATAAGCATTCTTCTGAATTTGAGCATCGACTGACTTTGTATTGGTTCTCTTTTTTGATGTCTGAATTTCAGTGTTTGATGACTTCTCTATTGGTTCAATCATCTTTTTGTTGTTGACTAACGATCCTTTGCAATCTAACGCTTATTGTAAATGTTTCTTATCATGCTTTAACATTTTAATTTGTGCAAGTAAATCCTGATTATGTCTCCTTAAACATAGGAGCTCTTCCTTATTATTTGAGTTGTCATCTTTATTTTCTGATTCTATATTTTCCATTTTTGTGTCCTTTAATATTTTAATTTGATCAAATGATCTTTAATTAAGGTTTCTTAGGTGGAAGTTGTCTTCATCTTTTTTAGATAATTTCTTGTTGAGAACTGTTTTTTTCTTGTGCTAAATTCTTATCGTCTTTCTTTTTGTCTTTTGACTTTGTGATTTTTGCCAGTAAATTTGGACTACAATTTTTTAAGCATGATATTTCTTCATCCTTCTTTGATAATTTCTTCTCAAGGTCTTGATATCTTGATCTAACTTTTGATTTTGATTTTTTGTCTTTTGACTTTGTGATTTTTGCCAGTAAATTTGAACTACAATTTTTTAAGCATGATATTTCTTCATCCTTCTTTGATAATTTCTTCTCAAGGTCTTGATATCTTGATCTAACTTTTGATTTTGATTTTTAAGAGACGATTCTCTTTCTGTGTTTACTCATAACAATAATTCCCCTTCTTGATCTCAAACTGTAATTGTCAATAGTTCGCTTTATAATGTCCTAACTCACATATTAATACCTGTAATTACGACTGCATTTTTGAATCAGTAATTGCCATAGTTTGCGACTTCTGATTCTTTGACATGCTTCTTCGACAACAAGTTAATGCAGCAATTACAGAAAGTCCGATATCTTTTTACCTTAATTATATTTTAATAAATATACTCAGCATACTTTATTTTCCTTATGTATTCGTCAAGAATTTGAACACAAAACTTAAATCTTCCTTTCACACTTTGCACTTTATAGCAAATGGTGCTTAACTTTAAAGATTCCACTTGAAAAATTTATAATACTCCTTATTCCCTTAAGTAATATATAAGTTTATAAGGGAGAGAATATTCGTTGATCTCTTTTAAACTCAATTTAAGATGACGTTTACCTTGAAATAAAATCTTAAACAACTCTCTTGACTTTTTAATCTTATGGTTATTACCCTTTCGATGATACCCCTTCCTTTAAGTTGATGGTCTTGGATTAGGTTGGTTCTTGCACTTTATGCATAAATAAGGTATGGTATTATCCAAACTATTTCTAACTATATGGTATTATATCTTCATTGCTCAATTTATTTTGAAACTCATGTCTGACTTGGATAGGGGTTTGTATGAATCACCCTAACCTTTGATTAAAGTTTAACGTTTATGGCTTGATTCTGAAATTCGTGACTATGTTTCAATAATTAACTAAAATTCTTTTAGAAAATAAACTCTTTGGGTATACGCCGTTTTAGTTTTATTATTATTATTATTATTATTCACCTTTCAAATGGTGACTCTGTATTCTATGACAAACCTCCATAACATATACTGGTTAAGGAATGAAACAGAAGATAGAATGTTAGTGACTTCTAAGTTGGCGGACAAGCCTATGTATTTGTCACCACACACATTATAACACGTGTGGTGACTACTGATTCTATAGATACGATATTTAAATATTGATGGAGGCTCAATGGGATAATAATTTCCTCTTAACCTTGATATAGTATTTGGGCGACACATTAATCTCGTAGACACCATCTAGATAGTAGAGTGGTGGCTATTTTTTGTTAGATCATGACCTGTCTATGCTTTCCTGGAACAAATCTCATAACCAATCACTTCATAGGCGGTTCTCGGATGTTTCTTTCCGAGAATATTTTCTTAACAGAACACTTCAATTGGTGATGACATAGTGAATGTATCGATGATTGTAGTATTTATACAGGGTCCCTTCGTACACCGTTCTTGGTGCTATATATTTCACTTCCATTTGTGTAGAAATTCCAAATTATAGATTTACCTATGTTTATAAATTTGCTTGATTCGTTATTTCTTCAATTCTGTTATGTTTGTGCAGAAATTCTAAATTACATATTTACCTCATCTTTATAAATTTGTTTGATTTGTTTTTTCTTCAATTTCTAGGGGAGTAGTTTTTTTTTCCACTTAAGCTTGGAGTTTATGAATATGGAGTGACTTTCCTTCCAATTTTCAATAGAGTATTTCTTCATTTATTAAAAATTCTGATCACTAGGACCTAGGACCTACAGTAGGCATAACTTCATCCATGATTTTCCAAAAAAAATTACATCACTTAATGTTACAGGGCTAGGCTAAAAACTTGGCTCTCAAGTGAATGATTGATATGGATAGACTTGATATTGTAATGATTCAAGAAAGCATGGGAAGGAGAGATTCCCTTATTTCACATTTAAAAATGTCTTTGGCTGGATGATATTTTCTTGTCATTGATTCAGTAAAGGTTTTTCAGGTGGGTAGATCACTGGATAGAATTAAAATGTGACTATAGAGCAAACATGTAACTAAGTGGGATTTGAACTTGGGTAGAGAGGGTAACAACTTTCTTCACAACCTCTTGAGCTACACCGAATTAACACCTGTACATGCAATATAAGTCAACAAGCTTTACATATTTGGTGTCTATTGGTTTATAACTTTATATATATATATAATTTAAATAAATTAAGTAATTAATATGACTGGTTTTGGTTCACGTCAAGATTTTGGGATAATCAGTTCCTGCGTTTCCAGTATATATATATATATATATATATATATATAATTTGAATAAATTAAGTAATTAATATGACTTGTTTTTGTTCACGACAAGATTTTGGGATAATCAGTTCCTGCGTTTCCAGTTTTAACTACTTTATTAGGAAGTTGAAAGGTCAAGTCAAGAAGTTGAAATGAAATGCCATTTATGCCTTTAAAAGCTTATCTACCCTTATTGGGATGAATGAGCCTTCCATTAATAAAATTTCTATCATTCTTATCATCTTTCTTCGTTTCCTTTTGTGTGTGCATCCTCTAATGTTTAATATTCAGAGAGCCTGTCATGACAAGAATAGTGATAGAAAACAAACAGACAAGAGTGTTGCATATGTTTTCACCAGATGTTAAATCATAAACGTTGATTCAAGTTCCTCTTTTGTGCAAGCAGAGTATGTATGTTGTGGCTTTGAAAGTTCTATTCAAAAACCAACTTGAAGCATCCCAGGTAGAACATCAATTACGCAGGGAGGTTGAAATACAGAGTCATCTTCGGCATCCCAATATACTTCGTCTGTTTGGTTATTTTTATGATAAGGTAAAGATTATGTCCAATTTGTACTTTTTAGAAATTAGAATCTTTGCATTCTGTGCTAAATTGCTAATTAATAATGGCATTTTAATTTCTTTACAGAGTCGTGTATATCTAGTTCTTGAATATGCTGCAAAGGGTGAATTGTATAAAGAGCTACAACGTTGTAAATTCTTCAGTGAGAAGCGTTCAGCTACTGTAAGTGTTTTCATCATTTAAGTTATATACCTTAAAGGGTTATTAAGTGAATCAAGCGTCTTCTTATTCTGTCCGCTGTTTTTCACAGTACATTGCATCACTAGCAAGAGCTCTAATCTACTGCCATGAAAAACATGTGATACATCGAGACATAAAGCCAGAGAATTTGTTGATTGGTATAGAGGTACTTAGTGATCGTGAATTTAAGTATGTTGTTAGCTATTTCATTCCAACACCCAAACAACCCTTACGGATAATTGATGGTATATTTTATAGGGTGAACTCAAAATAGCAGACTTTGGATGGTCTGTTCATACACTTGATAGAAGGCAAACCATGTGCGGGACCTTGGATTACTTGCCTCCGGAAATGGGTGACTCATCTATGACACTTTTCTAACCTCGTGTGTGTTCTGATCGAGGCCTGCAAGCAACTATAAAGAACTGAATTGTTTTTCAAATGCTATTACAGTGGAGAACATGGAACACGATGCTGGAGTAGACATTTGGAGCTTGGGTGTATTATTGTATGAATTCCTCTATGGTGTTCCTCCCTTTGAAGCAAAGCAACACTCGGATACTTATAGAAGGTAAGGTTACCAAAAATGAGTAAACTGGCTATCAAGTTAAGGATGAACATGCTGGGATATTGGGACCTGTTTTTTCCATGAAGCTATTTCCTGGAAGGGCTTGATTGCCAAGTAGAGGCAAGTGATCAAAAGCTTTGGGCTGTGATTTTCGTTCACAAAATGTTTTTGCAGCTATTTAACCTGCTTTTTGCATCATTGTTTTTTGAAAATTGTCTTATATTTAATTACTGAACAATAATTGCGTAAAGGTGCTTTGAAATTAATATTTCAGTAGCTGAGAAAGCAGATTTTACGGCTTTTGAGACCATCATCATTCTTTTACACTGATTGCAATTTACTATCAGTGAAGTGTCTGCAAGGATCATCCCAACCATTGTTGTTGCCACTTCTAGTTGTTTGACCCATTGGCTGGATATACATTCAGCACTGAATACACCATTACTTTGAGAAAGAAGGGTCTCGACTCTCAACAACCTTTAACTAATTCAACCTTCATAATCTCCCGGTATATCCAGTCTCATCTATTCACTAACTTCCTTTCATGCAACATTTTGTTGCATATGCAGACATCCATGTAATAACTGTCATTATGCAGGTTACCATCTCCACTTAAAGTTAAGACCTTTTTTGTGGGGGGATTTTGCAGTTATTGTAAATGGGATTATTGTTGCAGATTTTTCTTCTTGTTTGTCTTTTTAAAGTATTTCTGTTTTTTAGTTGTTGTTGGGATAAAATGACACTCCTGGATTAAAACATGCATTAAGCATTATCAAACTCGGAGGATTGCTCGGCCAAGCTGATATATCAGGGGGCTTTCTAATCCACCAAAATTCACCCAGGTCTCTCACATGGCCTGTCCATTGCCCTACATTATCACGGGTCCATACTAACACGGGGGAGCAAGTCTGTCAGGGTTTGAACTTGGGTTGTCATGACGGCAAAATCTCTTATTGCATTTTGCTTTCAAGTTTTCTGTACTTTGCGATCATATTAAGTAGTCATTATTGAATCCAATTTTCTATTTTCAAGACGTTCCACCCTATTTTTTTAAGGCAATTTGGCTCCCCTTTTTCATACTTTCTTTTTAATTATAATAATGGCCATTCATTCACTGGTTTGTGAGACTCAGTCTTAAGTTTTAGACCAATAGTTTTTTCTACGGGTAACCCTGATTTGACACACCGCGTACAACTTATATATTGTGATACTGCGGGCAACCCTAATTTGACACACCGCGTACAACTTATATCTTGTGATACCTGCGGGCAAACCCTAATTTGACACACCGCGTACGACTTATATCTTGTGACACCAGAATGTTTTCCTTTGTTTACTTTGGTAAAAATAATTATATTTCCATCACATAGACGAGAATTGATTTCAGTTTTTTCTTGTTCAATAACAATTATGGCAGGTAATAGCTGTACAACACTCCATGAAGTTTTATTAAAGTGAGTGACAATCGTTGACAACTTTGGATTGAGTTAATGTGGTAATGGACTTTTATGCAGGATTGTGAATGTTGATTTAAATTTTCCTCCCAAGCCAGTGGTTTCTAATGCAGCTAAAGATCTTATTTGTGAAGTGAGTACAAATTGCCATCCCATTTCTTCACCTCTCACATGCTTACATATTAGCAGTGATTAATTATGCTGATGATGCTGCAGTTGTTGTTAAAAGATTCAGTGCAGCGCCTTCCCCTAACAAGACTTCTCCGACATCCATGGATACTCCAAAATGCTGATCCATCTTGTGTTTACGGGGGGGAAGTTCCAGGCACATGACAAAGTGATATCCATTTTCGTTTGTACGTAGGCCGGCACACTATCTTTTAAAACATAATGATAGTGCCATCATCCTAGCCAATATGATTCTCTAAGTCAAGTAAAAATGCGATTGCTGTCTTTCTCTACTGAAATTTAGGGGGTTTGAAAGTCCGATCTCTGATTTGAACAGAGATTGGTTATCTATCGGAAATTTCTTCGTTTTGTTAGTAGTTGTAGAGGATGGTAAAATAAGATAAAAGTTCTACATTTTATCAACAGAAAGTGCATTGGCCAACCTACTATTACAGCTTGAGCTCAATTACGAAATCCGAGGTTGTCCGTGTTGAGTTGTTTGCATACACAGAACAGAGGATGGTGCCGTAACCAAGGAAGGACCTCTCTGTTATTTGTCTACCTTATTTTGTTCTCTTAAGGCATACTCGCGGTACTCTTTGTACTGCAGATTGTGAGTTGGATGATATCTTGATAAAGGCCGGTTAATGTTGTTGCGTACATGTCCAATTAGATATGTTGAACTCATCTCAGAGAATGTCGTATGTCGTTTCATATTTGTTCCAATTTCGATTTATACCAGTTAGCTTATGTTATGTTATGGATCGTTATCTTTAAAAATTTGCGATATTTAGTGATGAAATTTAAATAGTTACTTTTATATATTCATCCAACTGTTTTTATGATGAAAAGAAAAGTTTTTATGATGAAAAGAAAAGTTGAAAAGTAATTGTATTTAAATTGATAAAGTAAATTAAGTGGATATTTAAAATATTATATATATATAAAAGTATTGTTTTTCAAAGTAGTAATAATAAGTATATTTTATAACTTCAAGGATGGGTTGTAAGACATTTTTCTTTAAAAAAAAATTTAAAGTATTAAAAATAACAAAATATAAAACTTTAAAAATAATAACACATTTTTATGGACATCTATGTAAGAGATGTGTTTTATGTATCTATATGATGTATGTGGCTCTATCCTCTTTAACCATGGCAGATATGTTTGTTTGTAGTATATCTTATTAAAAGAGAAACAAATTATAGTAAATTTTGGGGCTTTTGTCAAAAAGTGATTAGTCCATCAAAAAAGTATAAGAGTAATGAAGTGTCTTTACTTGCTTCATAGGCCTCTATGAACATGAAAATATAGCATGTTGCATCCATTTCTTATTATTAAAACTAAGTATATGATTTGAAGCTTTTTAGCTTCTTAAGATCCATACAAACAAAACAAAACTAATTAGTTATCAAGATCATCCAAGTATGTTTTTCTCATTGAGGATATTAACTGTTCACATCACTTAAACCATGGAAATTAACAATACTTTCCAGGGTGGGTTCTTAGAGCACAATCCCTAATGCATATGTTTGACAATAACAAAATTATGTTACCTAATGATTGAAGTGTTTTCTCAAAACATTGTGAACTTTTTAAAACTAAAATGTGGTTTAAATACAAAATGATTTCTACAATTTAGATGATCCGTTAAAATCTACAAGCCCAAATTTTTATCTTCTCCCTAGTTTTCTCAAGAATCTCACCCAAGCATAAAAAATGTTGCTCCAAGCATTAATGCTACAAAGAATGTATGTCAGCTTGCTTTTGGGCTTGGGATGATAGAGAAAAGAGAGAGTGATGGGGTATTCTCAAATTGTTTGACACAATATCATTACATTAATGTCAATATTTAGGAATATAGGATTGGGGATTTGATAGTGTAGAGAACTGAATGAATTGGTATCACAATATTGACTCTTGTAATCCTAATCTTAGGCTTGTGATGATGTTAGTCTACTTTGTGTAGTTCATATTCAAATTTAATAAAAAACCTGAAAGTTAGAAGATTTTAGTGAGATTAATAGAGTTAGTTTATCCCCTAAAAAATCATTAAATAGTTGTGTGAATGAGCTTGACAAGATTGGGTGATTGTTAAGAGATTTGCATTTACTTATTAATTATGTGTTTTGTTTTTATTAAGTATCTATTGTATTAATGGGATGCCATGAATTACATGTTAGTTTTTCACAATTTAATTCAATTTGATCTAGGATCTTATTTGAGAGAAAAACATGCACAACAAATCAAACTCAAGAGACAAGAGACACATAGGATTTCATCGGGAAAACCATAAAGGAGAAAACCCTGCAACTTCCTTAGAGATAGAATGAGCAATAATACGAAACCCCAAAACAAAGAGATGGTCTTCAACAACTTCCTCCTCCTCCACTTGTGCGAACCTCTCTCTCTCTCTCTCTCTCTCTCTTTTATGCGAATGAGTGAGTGAGTGAATGAATAAATAGAGAGGTGGTCCTCTTTATTTATATGTTACTTTCACTTGCCCTTTACCCTAACTGGGTCGACTTCTCCTAGGAGAGTCTAATAACCCACTACAACTTAACTCTGGGTCGACTCCACTAGAGAGTCTAGTAACCCTATCAAATACAATAATGACATTCTCGATCGAAGGAATGAAACCTCTCTATTAGAAGTACAATGACATGAATATAATATAAAATATACAAGTGAATACATTTCGAAGCTACAAATACATCAACACTCTCTCTTAACTAGGAAGGTATTCTCTTGACATAGTTCATCAGCACAAGTCTTTGTCACTAGATCATCATCAAAGCTGGATCATCATCGTCACTGCTGCTGCTATCTCGACCATCAATCTCCAATCTACTCGTCATGAAGTTCTACAGAGCCAACCCTTTTTCATGTTGGATGTAGGCCTAGACATCGGTACTTCATTTCATTTTCATAACAATAGCATATAAATAGGATCACTGAAAGATAAACAAGCACAACCATACAAAAGGAACACATAGATTTATCTTGGGAAAACCCTAAAGAGAAAAACCTAGCAAAAGCTTCCTCAATATAGATGCCCCAAAAAGATAAAAGATAAAAGATAAAATCAGCAAGGAGATCAAAGCCTGATCCTCCTCCTTCTCCAGCTACTTCTCTTCTCCACTAATGCGCTACACAAGTGTGAGTGTGTGTCATAAATGAGGAGCACTACACCTCTATTTATATTCATCCGTTCACTTAAGTTAACTCATCTGTCATGTAGGCTCGAGTTAATCATGTAGGCTCGAGTTACACATGTAGGCTCAAGTAACCACACTGGGGTGCTAATGACCCACCTTTACAATTAGAGGGGACTGCTTCATGACTCTTATTAGTTCTTTCGATTAGGAGCATTGGGGTACAAAGTAATACAAGTGGTTCTCCAGGTAGGACCATCGGGGACCACAAAGAAATACATATAGAATATTCTTCGAAGTTACAATATTTCAACGCTCCCCCTTAACGAGAAGGGTATTCTATAACAACATCAACAACAACAATAATAGGATAGAGATAAAGGACATCATCAACATCATCAGGGTGATCCATCTATAAATCATTGGAAGCTTTTCAACATCATGTAGTCTTCATCTTCAATCTTTAGTCTTCAGCATCATCAGTACTTTGACCGCTTCGATCAGCAACATCTTCTTCAGCACTTTGACCTTTCGATTAGCAACATCATCTTCAACACTTTGACCTTTTGATCAGCAACATCTTCTTCAGCACTTTGGCCTTTCGATCAACAACAACATCATCATCATACTCTGATCTTTCGATCAGAAACATCATAAAAAACATCATCAAAACATCAACATCATCATCATCAAAATATCAGCATCAAAATATCATGATCATCACATTTTGATCTTTCAATTAGAATCATCATTATCATCAGCCTCTGATCGTTCGATCAGAAACATCATCAACCGAACATCATCATACTCTAACATCAACTCATCATCATATTTTGATCTTTCGATCAGTACGTTATCATCATCATATTTTGATAATACGACATCATCATCATCAGGATCTCATCATCATCACATTCTGATCTTTCGATCATAAACATCATCATCATCATTGCATTCTGATCTTTCGATCAGAAAACATCATCATCATCAACAACATCATAATCATAAGCAACTTCTGATCTTCCGATTAGAAAACATCATCATCATCATATTCTGATCTTTCGATCTGAGAACATCATCATCAGCAACTTCTGATCTTTTGATCAGAGAAACATCATCATCATCATAAAAACATCAACATCATCAAAACATCAACATGATCCTTCCTTTCGGAATTACGGGATTTAAGTTTTTTACGGAGTTACCAATGATCATTCCTTTCGGAATTACGGGATTTAGGTATTTACGGAGTTACTAACGATCTTTCCTTTCGGAATTACGGGATTTAGGTCTTTACGGAGTAACTAACGATCCTTCCTTTCGGAATTACGGGATCAACACATTTGTGGAACTCAGACAATCCTTCCTATTGGAATTACGGGATCAACACATTTGTGGAACTCAGACAATCCTTCCTATTGGAATTACGGGATCAACACATCTGTGGAACTCAGACAATCCTTCCTGCTGGAATTACAGGATCAATTCAATGATCCTTCCTTTCGGAATTACGGGATTTAGGTCTTTACGGAGTTACTAACGATCCTTCCTTTCGGAATTACGGGATCAACAGATATGTGGAATTCAGACAATCCTTCCTATTGGAATTACGGGATCAACACATCTGTGGAACTCAGACAATCATTCCTATTGGAATTACGGGATCAATTCAATGATCCTTCCTTTCGGAATTACGAGATTTAGGTCTTTACGGAGTTACTAATGATCATTCCTTTCGGAATTACGGGATCAACACATATGTGGAACTCAGACAATCCTTCCTCTAGGAATTACGGGATCAACACACGTTCTCGAGTACCGAAGTCACTGGATCCGTTCTGAACCGAAGTTCAAGGATGATACAATCCTACCACTTTCACGGGGGCTGAGACCTCCGGATACATTTTGAACCGAGGTTCAGGGATGATGCAATCCACCACTTTCAAGGGGGCTGAGACCTCTGGATACATTTTGAACCGAAGTTCAGGGATGATGCAATCCTACCACTTTCACGGGGGCCGAGACCTCCGGATACATTTTGAACCGAGGTTCAGGGATGATGCAATCCACCACTTTCACGGGGGCCGAGACCTCCGGATACATTTTGAACCGAAGTTCAGAGATGATGCAATCCTACCACATTCACGGGGGTCGAGACCTCCGGATACATTTTGAACCGAAGTTCAGGGATGATGCAATCCCACCACATTCACGGGGGCCAAGACCTCCGGATACATTTTGAACTGAAGTTCAGGGATGATGCAATCCCACCACATTCACGAAGACCGAAGTCACCGGATCTATTTTGGACAGATGTACCAAGATGATACAATCCCTCTTCATTCTCAAGGACCGAGGTCACCGGATCACTTTTGGACAGATGTCTCGGAATGATACAATCCCTCTTCATTCTCAAGGACCGAGGTCTCCGGATCACTTTAGGGCAAGTGCCCAGAGATGATACAATCCCACTGCAACATCACTACTCCCCCTTTCGAGGAAGGTCTTTTCAAACAACACCAAGCTTGTCTCGAAAGTGTTCGAACTTTACCCGATACAGAGGCTTCATCAGTACATCATCATTCAAACCATCATCATCTACATCTTCAGTATAAAAATACGGAATCATCATCTGCATCATAGTATATAAATACTGAAACATCATCTATATCTTTAGTATGGGAATACTGAAACATAATCATCTACATCTTATCTCGTATGTAGAAATACCGAATTTTTATGTGTTACAATCGGAACACAGGGTTATCTGTCATCACAAATCTGGTTATCACATAGAATCATTGTAGTATCCATCTTCAGGTCAAAGAGACCTGATATCAGCTTCCGAAGCCATATGACTTCACAACTTAGCAGAGCAATCTGCTATGTATTTTGCTTCAGCCGTGCTGCGAGAAACACTGGACTGTTTCCTGCTAAACCATGAACTCATAGCAGACCCCAAACAAAAGCATCTACCTAATGTGCTTTTCCTGTCTGAGATACTTCCAGCCCAATCTGCATCTGTGTAGCCATACAATCTATACTCATGGCTACCATCATAGTATAGACCAAAGTTTATAGTCCCTTTCAGATATCTCATCACATGTTTTGCGGTTGCTAGGTGAACTCGTCTTGATTGAACAAGATATTGACTTAAGGTGTTCACAGCAAAACAAATTTTTGGTCTAGAATTTGTTTAGTACATTAATGACCCAATGATCTTTCTGTAATGAGTCACATCCACTAACTCTGATGAGTCATCAGCTAACAACTTTAGGTTGGAGTCCATGGGTGTGGCCATGGATTTGCATTCCAACATATTGAATCTCTTCAATATCTCTACCGCATACTTTCCTTGGTTGAGAAATATTTCTTCTCAACTTTGTCATATTTCCAGACCTAGAAAATAGTGCATTAACCCAAGGTCTTTCATTTCAAATTCTTCTGCTAGTTTCTTCTTGCTTTCCATGATCTGTTTCTCCTTCCCTGTCAAAAAAAGTCATCCACATATAATAACAGGATGACAAGTTCATCTTCTACAACCTTGAAATAAAGGTTAGGATCAACTTTACTCTTGGTAAAGCCCATAATTGACAGGAAACTATCTATCCTTCCATACCAAGCTCTGGGAGCTTGCTTCATGCCATAGAGGGCCTTCTTCAACTTACATATATGAGTCCATCTGTCTTCAACTTCAAATCCTTTCGATGTAAAACTCTTCCCCAATCATACCATTAAGGAAGGTTTGTCTTTACCTCATCATGGAAGTAACTACCATCATAGTTCTGAAGGAAGTGTACCTTGCTTCCTGGAGTAAGTGTCTCTTCAGAATTAATTCCCTTTTTCTTATAGAAACCTCTAGCCACAAGTCTTTCCTTACTTCTATCAGCGACATATTTTATCTTGCAAATCCATTTGTAAGATACCACATTCTTGCTTTCTGGTTTGAGTACTATATCCCAAACATCATTCTAGTATTCTTTTATCATAACATCTTCCATGAGTTCATCTTGTCAGATCATCAACATATCCTAGTCTTCTGCATTCAACTTTGAAGGTTGGAACCCAAAATTCTCGATCCATCAGGAAGCTGTCCATCATGTCGTACCGTGTCGAACTCAGATATCTTCTGTAGTCACTCCCCCTGAAGTGGAGTATTATCTTCCTTCTTCATTATGTACAGGTGGTTCTATGCTTGATATATACTGGTCAATAGAGTATGTCATGTCATAGTCTATTCTTTCTGAGGCAAATCACGAACCTTGCTTTGTACACTTGTTCTTGTATATCCATATGGAGGATACTACATACTTTCCTTTATGTCTCGAAATCTTATCGTATACATCATTCCCCATGATCAACTGTTATTCTTTAATCATAGCTTCTTTCATAGCATTCTTTTCTTCATCTTGAATTATCTCTCATACCCATGGTAGTCTTCATCCTTCGAGGTGGATCTACCGCTCTTTGAAGCTCTTTCTTTCGTCATGGTGTCTCTGACCCTGGGAGCTTCAGATTCATGTTTATTGAATTGTCATCACTTGTTCTTTGGAACAAGTCTCATCCTTCTTTTCTTGTAGGAGGTTGTACAGGACCTTTCCTACATTTCAAATGCAACAGTTGCATGGTTAGAACTATTTCATAAATCATATGCATAATGACAAATTCTTCTGCATCATGCAACTGTTTAGCCAATACAACATTCATCCATATCTCACAGAAACTTTCTAGACTAATCCAATATGTCACCAAAGAGGTTTGATAAGTAGCAATGGAGAGTTGTATAGCACCATGAGCTACTTACCCATCACATGCATATTAGTAGAATACAGTCATTAATGCAAACAATCTATCATGCATAACACATCAACTGAATATAATCAAATGTAAAACAATATCATGAAATGACAATTGAATACTTATCTTTTATTTGTTTCGTGGGTAGACTCCATCTTGATCATTCTGCTTTATCATCATTTCTTATCCAAATGATAAGATGGATAAGAGGTTCGTCAAGAATTGAGTTCTA
>LPNX010504879.1:1342112-1361212 GCA_001517045.1 Pseudotsuga menziesii | reverse complement strand
CCAAGCTTATCATCAAGCTGATGTGATAGATCACTTTGAAATGAGAACCTCAAATGCAAATAGCAAAAGATTAGATCTTACCGATTTGAGGTGTCCATCTTGCTTTCGGAGCTGGTTGATCTAGGGTTTGTTAGAGAAACCCTAATTTCAAAACTTGGAATTTTTTAGATCTGATTGGATAGAAATATAGATCTCTTCAAATGGAGCTGTCCAATGTACTCCTTTTCTGAAAATAGTGGAGGGAAGCTCCTGGAACAGGAAGCCCTAGTTTTCCAATTTCTTCTGCAGAAATTCCTGTTACTGTTTCTGTGATATCTTTGAAATTAATGCTCCTCCGTGTCTGAAATTTCGTACTAAAGTAACCTTGCATATCCCTGATCCAACAACACAGGTTTCATCAGAGTTGGTTTCACCAATTTGGATTTATGATCAGTTTTCAAAGGTGACCTGTTACAGGACTGTTCAGAATAGTGAAGTTGTGTGGAATGCCACATGTCACTGGTTCATCTTCAAGTTCTGAAATTAGTACCATAGAAAGTACAATCTATTCTCTTTCTGGAACATCTTCAGGAATTCCATTTGGACCTCTGTATCCAAATCTATAGCAATTTTCCCTAGGTGTCCTGTTTAGGGATGAATTCTAGAAGACGCTGGAATCCTAACTTGGAGGGATCATATCTCCTAGAATATAGAGAATCTGAGGCTGAATTGTGGACACAGTGTTCATCAGGATTTTATATTTGGTCTTTGAAATTTTCAGCTCTTGAACCTTCGCCAATATTGAGATATAGCGAATATACCAAAACTTAGCAGTTTTAGTATTTAGGGTTTTTCTAGCTCCGGGTCAAACTAGGGTTTGACTTTCTCGGAGTTTCACCCAACCAACAATCTTGATCCAGGTCTCTAAACTTTGATTTTGATGAAGAGAGCAATCCTATGCTGGGCTCACTAAAAAATTATTCTTCTGTAAGAAGCCTTAATTTCCCACACGGAAAACTGAAAATGCTCGGAATCGAATTTCGCTTCGACAAAAAGATGCGCCATTCAATGGAGAGTCAGCCTAGCCTTCTTTTGCTGATCGATTGTGGAGAGAGAACCAAAAAGTAAGAAGCCCTAGATTCTGTAGCTGCACAATGTCTTCTTTTTAGGGTGGCTCTGATACCATGTTAAATTTTCATATGCTTAGCTAAGACATCAGTACTTCATTTCATTTTCATAACACAAGCATATAAACAGGATCACTGAAAGATAGACAAGCACAACCATACAAAAGGAACACAAAGATTTATCCTGGGAAAATGCTAAAGGGAAAAACCCAGCAAAATCTTCCTCAATATAGATGCCCCAAAAAGATAAGAGATAAAAGATAAAATCAGCAAGGAGATCAAAGCCTGATCCTCCTCCTTCTTCAGCTACTTCTCTTCTCCACTAATGCGCTACACAAGTGTGAGTGTGTGTCATAAATGAGGAGCACTACACCTCTATTTATATTCATCCGTTCACTTAAGTTAACTCATCTGTCATGTAGGCTTGAGTTAATCATGTAGGCTCGAGTTACACATGTAGGCTCAAGTAACCACACTGGGGTGCTAATGACCCACCTTTACAATTAGAGGGGACTGCCTCATGACTCTTATTAGTTCTTCCGATTAGGAGCATCGGGGTACAAAGTAATACAAGTGGTTCTCCCGGTAGGACCATCGGGGACCACAAAGAAATACATATAGAATATTCTTCGAAGTTACAATATTTCAACACATCTCTGCGAGCAAGCCATCAAGTAGGTACATCTCATGACTTATTATATGCCTCTTGCAAAACCTGCAGGATCCTACTGTTAACTTATCATCTTCAGATCATCTCATCGTCAGCACAACCCAGATACACATAACACAACACTTACATCCACCGGCATGGGAGGACAAAACTACCACCATCCGGTAAAGGCTCAACAATTACATCAACGACCATTGGAGGACTAACTTGCCACCATGTTGGAAAAGATTCAATAATTACAAACGACCATGGGAGGACTAACCTACCACCATGTCGAAAAAGCTCGATAATTACATCAACGACCATGGGAGGACTAACCTACCACCATGTCGAAAAATCCCATGTGTATCTGCATCTTCCGGACTCATCACTTCCCCTTGGAAGGAACCTCGATCTGAAGTACACCAAGCTTCTCTTTGAAGTATTCAAACTTCACTCTGGCTAGCAACTTGGTCAATACATCAGCTATCTGCTCGTCCGTCGCAACATATTGGAGCTTCACTACTCCTCTCTGCACCATATCCTTGATATAGTGATACTTGATGCCAATGTGACTTGTAATGGAACACCGGGTTCTCAGACAACTTCACACAACTCTGGTTGTCGCAATATATACAAGTAGCATCCAACTGGAGATCAAACAAATCAGTTAGCAGCTTGCTTAGCCATACTACCTCACAACTAGCCGAACAAGTTGTGACATACTTTACTTCGGCTGTACTTAGTGCCACGTAGGACTGCTTCCTTCTAAACCAAGAGATCACACCTAATCCCATATTGAAGCAACACCTCGAAGTGCTCTTCCTATCAATGGCACTGCCTGCCCAATCCAAATCCACATAACCCTCCAGATTAATCGTTTGATTCACATCATACTTGAGCCCATAATCAACTGTACCTTTCAGGAACCTCAAAATATGCTTTGTGGCAATCAGGTGAACATGTCTCGGATCTGTCAGGAACTGGCTCAATGTGTTCACAACAAAGTAAATATCTGGTCTCGTATTCGTCAGGTTCATCAAGGATCCAATCATCTGACGATAGATTGTGGCATCAACCGACTCTGATGAAGCTTCACTCAATAGCTTCAGGTTCGATGCCATAGGTGTGGCCATGACCTTGCAGTCCATCATCCCAAACCTCTTCAGGATATCCACTGCATACTTCCCTTGTCCAAGGAAGATTCCATCTGTACTCTGCCACACCTCCATGCCTAGAAAGTAGTGCAACATACCCAAGTCCTTCATCTCGAACTCGGTAGCAAGATTCCTCTTCGTGTCAGCAATCAACCCATCTTTACCTGTCACAAACAGGTCATCTACATACAACAGAAGTATCACTAGGTTCCCTTCCTCAACCTTGTAGTAAAGGTTGGAATCCGTTTTACTCTTGGTAAAGCCCAAACTAGTCAGGAAGTTGTCAATCATGCCGTACCACGTCCTGGGTGCATGTTTCAGATCGTACAAGGCCGTCTTTAATTTTCACACACGAGTCTCCTTGTCATGTGTCTCAAATCCGAGTGGCTGCTCCACATACAGTTCCTCTTCCCCTACACCATTTAAGAACGTTGTCTTGAGATCCATCTGGTGTATCTTCCATTTCATCATTGCAGCCAGAGCAAGTACTGATCTGATGGAAGTGTATCTAGATACAAGTGCAAATGTTTCTTCATAATCTATCCCTTCCTTTTGGGAGAAGCCACGTGCCACAAATTCTCCTTGTGTTTCTCTATGCTACCATTTGCATCATGCTTGATCTTGGAAGTCACAACAGACTTCCCTACTGGTCTTGGGACCACATCCCAAACATCATTCTTCATGATCGACTGGTATTCTTCGATCATGGAATCCTTCCATTCTTTCTTCTTAGCTGCTTCCTTGTAGTTGGAAGGTTCTTTGTCAATGATGTCACACAACAGGGCTACATAACTAGAGAATGGTCCATGTCTCTTGATTTCTCTATGCATTCCCTCAGGAGCACCATATCTCTTTGCATCTTGAATTGCTTCTCGTACCCATGTTGGTTTCCTCTTCTGAGAATTCTTCTCACGTGGTGGATCTATAGGTTCTTGTGCGTCTTCTATCTCGCGTTATCCATAAACTTCTGGATTTACTTCATTCATTGTTGTATCTCAGATCTTGGGTGCTTTTGTTTCTTCAATGTCTTCAACATGTATCTTTTTGGATTTGTGATATGCTGAGTCTTTGCCGAATGTTACATCCCTGTTGATGTCGATCTTCTTGAATCCTGGGAAATATATTATATAAGCCTTCGAGCTTTCAGTATATTCCACAAATATACCCTTCATTCCTGAAGGATCTAACTTCGCCCTCTTCTATTTCGGAATGTGTATGTACACCACACAACCAAATATTTTGAGATGGTTGACTTCTGAGTTCTTGCCAGAGAAGGCTTCTTCTGGTGTCTTGTTCTTAAGTACTCTACGTGGAGTACGATTCTGTACATATACAACTGCCCTAGCAGTTTCTGCCCATAGATGCATAGGAAGATCCTGGTCATGAAGCATTGCCCTTGCTGCTTCCAAAATTGTTCTATTCTTCCTTTATGCAACTCCATTCTGTTGTGGATTATATGGAGTGGTCAACTCCCCCTTAATCCCTGAATCTTTGCTTAATTTCTTGAAGTCTTCTAATGCAAATTCTCCGCCATTGTTTGATCGAAAGGTCTTGATTTTCTTCTTTGTGTGGTTCTCGATCAAGGCTTTGAATTCCTTGAACTTACTGAATACTTCATCCTCGCTCTTCAAGAAATATATCCATGTCTTCCTAGAAAAATCATCAATGAAAGAAACATAATATACATATGCACTCAATGAACTGGATGACATCAGATCGTATACATCGGAGTGGATGATTTCCAAGATTCCTTTTTCCTTACTCTCGCTACTTGGAAATGTCTTCTTTGTGTTCTTTCCCTTCGCACATCCTTTGCAAACGCCTTCATGCTTTTCTTGGATTTCTAGAAGACCTTCAACAACTTTGCTTGCAAGTGATAGTGCACTATAGTGCACATGTGCAAGCCTTTTATGCCAAAGTTCACTTGGCTCTACTGAGTCATGGACCAAAGCTTGTTCTGGTTGGCCCTTTAATTTGTATAAGCCTCCCTCCAATCACTACTACATCATCTATGGTCTTTCCCTTTGGCCACATAAAAGCTTGGTTATCTACAAATGCAACCCTCATACCTTTTGCATCCAATGCAAATATGGAGAGAATATTCTTCTTTAGTCCTGGTACAAACAATACATCTTTCATCTTCATAGACTTTCCAGAGTCTAGCTTATAGGAGGCTTCGCCACTTCCTTTTATAGGACACTGGTAGCCATCCCCAAGTTTCACTTTGTGTGGTGACTCATATTCAGATAGGTTCATGAAGGATTCCTTTAATCCTGTCATATGCTTGGAAGCCCCACTATCTATGAGCCAATCATTGCTTCCATGTGTAATAGTTCCTGTGAGGGCAGAAATCAAAACATACTCTTCATCGCTTGAAGAATTTTCACTTTCTTCTCTGGCTCTCTTCCTGGGAGGTTCATCATCCTCTGCAGTGTGAGCATGATGTCTTCTTTTGTTGATCTTCTTCTTGTGAGAGCCACCTTCTCATCACATGTATATCATCGAATGGTGGATATATCTCTTTGGGATTTAAAGTTACCTCTCTGATTCTGGTGGCGGTGTTTTTATTTCTTACCGTGGTGGTGCATCCTCTTGTTATCATTCCCCTTTTAGTGAAATGTGAGAGCTTGGTCTTCGTTACCCATCTTATCTTCTTGAACTATGAGTCTAGATTTTTCTTGTGAGCATTCCTCCCACAACCTACTGAATGTGATGAGCTTCTTCCTAGCACATATTCCTTGAATGAAGGAATCCCATGACTTGGGGAGACCATTCAAGGTGGCCATCACTATTTCTCCATTCTTTATGTTTACTTCCACGGATTCAAGTTGTTCTTTGATATGAGAAACCCTTGTGAAATATGATTGGATGGTTTCTGCATTTTGAATCTTCACATTCTTCAATTGGTTCCGCAAAGTCATCTTTCGATTTATATTATTTCCTTCAAACAGCTTGGTCAAGGAATCAAAAATCTCCTTGGGTGTCTTTAGAGAGGATACATGTGGTATGAGATGGTCTTTGATAGAATCTGCAATAATCCTCTTGGCCTTGACCAAGTTATTCTTATGTAAGGGCTTAGCCTCATCTCCCTCTGGAACTGGAACCTCTTCACTTATGTAGGTGTCCATTTCATTCTCTTCTAGGATTAACCCAATCCTATACTTCCATGCTTGGAATTTATCAACCCCTTCAAGCTTATCCTCAAGCTTGGTGTGGTGAGACATCTTTAATGAGAAACTCAAATGGAAATAAAATATTTAGGTCTTACCTCTTGATTGGTGAAACTGGATCTGGAGCTGGCTAGGGTTTGACAAAGAAACCATAAAAATTCAAACTTTTGTCTGGATAGAAAGATTTGCCTTGCTGAGATGAGCAAGATGGTACACTTCAATTTTGAAAATTCCAAAATTTGACCCCTCAAAAGTGACTTGCGAGTTTCGGATCTGCACCTTCTGGTCCTTCTGGTTTTTCTGTTCCAAAAGTCAAACTAGGGTTTGACAATTCCCGTAGTTCTAACCAACCAAAAACTTCATTCTTCGTCTCTAAATTTTAATTTTTCTGAGGAGAAAAATCCTATGCTGAGAGCACTCCAAAACTCCACTTTTGTCAAAAGCCCGAATTTCCCGCAGTAGTGACAAGCCCAAAAATGAAAATTCTCAGAATCCATTTATGTTTTGACAGAAATATGTACCTTCCTTAGGAGAGTTATCCTAGCCTCCTTTTGCTGATGATATGTGGAGAGAAACCCAAAAATTAAGACGCCCTAGCTTCCGTAGCTGCACAATGTCTTCTTCTTAGGTTAGCTCTAATACCATGTTAGTTTTTCACAATTTAATTCAATATGATCTAGGATCTTATCTGAGAGAAAAACATGCACAACAAATCAAACTCAAGAGACAAGAGACACAAAGCATTTCATTGGGGAAACCATAAAGGAGAAAACCTCGCAACTTCCTTAGAGATAGAATGAGCGATAATACAAAACCCCAAAACAAAGAGATGGTCTTCAACAACTTCCTCCTCCTCCACTTGTGCAAACTTGTCTCTCTCTGTTGTGCGAATGAGTGAGTGAATGAAAAGAGAGGCGCTCCTCTCTATTTATACTTTACTTTCACTTGCATTTTACCCTAACTGGGCCGACTTCTCCTAGGAGAGTCTAATAACCCACTACAACTTAACTCTGGGACGACTCCACTAGAGAGTTTAATAACCATATAAAATACAATAATGACATTCCCGATCGGAGGAATGAAATCTCTCCATAGGAAGTACAATGGCATATGAATATAATATAAAATATACAAGTGAATACATTCTGAAGTTGCAAATAAATCAACATTACATACTATGTGGTGGAGAGACCTGCATAAGAGTTAAATTTAATATAATACATAGAAGTTAATTTTTTTTAGTTAAATTAATAAAGTTATTTATCTCCCAAAATATCATTAAATTGTTTTGTACCAAACAAAGAAAACCTATGCATTATCCTTATGATGAACTTGACTAGATTGAGTGATCGTTAAGAGATTTACATTTACTTATTAATTATTTGTTTTGTTTCTATCAAGTATCTATTGTTTCAATGGGGATGCCATGGTTTACACACTATGTGGTGGAGAGACCCACAAATATTCTCAAATAATAATCAAATAGTGTTGAAATATTGTAATTTCAAAGAATATTCTATTGTATTTTATCATTGTAATTTATTCGGAGATGTTTTATTCCTTCGTCGGGATGCTGTTATTGTATTTGGTCATCATAGAGTCATGAGGTAAAACCTCTATTGTAAGTCGGGTCGATAGAACCCTCCAGAAAGAAATATTATATTGTTTTGAGTCTTCCTTGGTAAGTCGACCCAGTTAAGTTTGTTGGGGCCGACCTAGTTAGGGAAAAAGTCAAATGGAAGATAAAGTATAAATAAGAGTGATGTGTTCTTCATTTAGACACACACTCACTTGTGGCATGCACACAAGAGAGAGAGAGAGAGAGAGAGAGAGAGAGAGAGAGAGAGAGACGTAAGGAGAAGGAGCACTTGTTTGGGGTTTGTCTTTGTACTTTTTATCATCTATGTTGAGGAAGTTTTACTGGGTTTTATTCCCTTGGAGGATTTCCCAGGATAAATATGTGTCTATCTTGTGATTGTGTTTATTTAAGTGATATTGTATATGCTATTGTTGTGAAATTGAATTGAATAGTATTGTTATCTATCTTAGAATATTGAATCTTAACATGGTATCAAAGCTAGCCCGAATAAGATAGCTTTCACAAGGTGAAACTCTCTCTCCTCTCCCTTTGGACATAAATGAGGGTTTTTGTCAAAGTTGGAATTTTGGAAATCTGATTGCATAAAAAGTTGCACCTCCATAGGGCGCATATATTGATCCCTAGATCGTAATTTTTGAGTGGGTACATCTCTGGGAAAATCAAACCCTAGTTTGACTCTGAACCATAAAACTATAGAAAACCAAAAAACTAGAAAAAATTTTGGAAGTCAATTTTGAGAGGTGAATATTTGGAATCTCGAGAAACCAAGTGCACCAGTCAATTCCACTCAGTCAAGCGCATATTTTGGTAAGGTCAGTTTTGCAGTTTGAGGAATTTCATTTTTCTGGTGACCTCCTCGATAAGATTGTTAGGATTATTAATCCTCCCTTGGTCAAATGTCTATTAGATTAATTTATCCTTACTTAGAAACCTTAATTAATTATTTGGGTCCACTAGTACCATTGGGTCCACTTGGCCTAATGGGGCCACATGTACCAGTCACTGGAGTGTGGGGAACACTGCTAGAGGTTAACTGCCACTTACTACATATGCATGCATTAGTTTGGGAGCCTCCTAGACCAATCCCTACATTTTAGGAGCCATTGGGAGTCTCGTCACCAACCTCCATCAGTTAGGTGGAGTTGGAATTAGTTAGTCTTAGTTAGCCTCTAGTTACTTTCAGTCAGTTCACAATCAGTTAGATAGTGCTAGTTATGCATGGCTGCATGTGGAGTAGGCACCTTTTACCACCTACCACACTCAGTTGCACTGAGTTAACTAGTTATCACCGATTGTATGAGTTGTTGGACATCTGGGAGTTGATCTATTGGACTGCGATATTGATTGAGACACTATGAGTTAGATGGTTAGTTAGATACAGTCACATCCAGTTGGTAGATTCGAATTCCTTCCTAATGGATTAGAATTCTTCCTATTTGTAAACTATTGTAACACCGGATTAAGTAATGTGAATGATAGTGTAACTTCCTAAGCAATACTCATCCGTTTCCTATGTGGTTTGTTTAGTTTAGTTTGTATCTTCATACTCCTTTTATTGAAAACATTATTAGAACTATCTGCTTGAAGATATAAATGTCACAACAATTCTAATATGGTATCAGAGCATTCTCAGGCAGGTTTCATGTTTGTTTCTCTCCATTGAACATCAAAAGCAGTTGGGTTTCCACAGAAGTCCCCTATGATGATTTGCTAGCTCTGAATTTATTTAGAGCAGTGGAGAGGGCATGATGGACCCTGAAAATATGATCACGTCGAGAGGAAAAGCATGATTCTAACTTAGTTCATATGTTTTAGTGTTTTGTAGTGAAAATTGACAGGTGCTACGTAGCTTGTGTGAAGTTTTGTGATCTTTCAGCTGGAGCAATTATGAGTTCTCAATATCCTACACCTCGTATCCTTACAACTTCCAATTATCTTTATTGGAGGATTGATATGCAGCTAGCCTCGTGCCAGCATGGCTACCTCAAGATAATACAATGAAGGGAGGGAGAGCCTCATCAAGTGGTTGAAAAGAACAAGTTTCTGAACCATTGTGATGAAGCATTTGGGTACTTATGCACTCATATATCCAGAGATCTCCTCTTCAACTTAGAAGGCTTGAGGACTCCCATAGAAGCTTGGGAGAAGCTTGAGAGCTTGTTTAACAAAGAAGATGAGCTTCGCGGACACATTCTGGAGAATGAGCTGGTATCTTTACATCCTAGTAGTTTCGAGAATATTGAGAAATTATTTACTAAATTCAAGTCTCTTTCACTTCAATGCATACAGTGCGGAATATAATGGAAGGATGAGCAAAATGTTTTATCCATACTCAACAAACTAGGCCCTGAGTATTCTGTATTTGTTTCTATATTTCATTCCAAGCGGGATGGCTTCCCCGATTGTAAAATTCCTTAATTATATTCCTTTTCCAAGTCCTTAATCAAGGAGCAAGAAAAATTGATTCGAATGGGAGTCATCAAGACCTCCAAAGATCAGGCCCTCCTAGTTTCTGACTCTAGCGAAGCGCAAGCCAAAGGGAAATCAAAGAAGAAGGAGCCAAAAGAAGCTAATTCGAAGCCTAAACAGAATCAACAAACTTCCGACGGAGCCTCCGGCTCTAAGAAAAAGGAGAAGTTCAAAAAGAAGTTATGTCCCTATTGTGGAAAGGGGTACCATCTTGAATATTATTGTATGAGGAAGAAACTTTATGAAATGCCAGCTCTTCTCAAGCAGCATAACATTGCTCCCCCAAGAGCAACGAAGCTTGATGAAGAACCACAGACATAAGATGATGAAAGGTGCCATGCTTTGAAAGCTAGCCTTACATAGTCCACAACATACATAATTGATTCTAAAGCTTCAAATCACATGGTTTGTTCCAAAGAATCCTTCTCTATCCTCTCACTTTCAAAGGGGCCTAACATTCACATGGGAGATAATTCTAGCAGAAGGAAGGGGCTCACTCATAGTGAAGCATGGTGAGTTCAAGAATGTCCTGTATGTGACCTCTCTTGCTGCTAACCTATTGTCTGTTTATTAGATGATTCATGAAGAACCACAGACATAAGATGATGAAAGGTGCCATGCTTTGAAAGATAGACTTACACAGTCCACAACATACATAATTGATTCTGGAGCTTCGAATCACATGGTTTCTTCCAAAGAATCCTTCTCTATCCTCTCACTTTCAAAGGGGCCTAACATTCACATGGGAGATAATTCCCAGATTCCAATAGAAGGAAGGGGCTCACTCATAGCGAAGCATGGTGAGTTCAAGAATGTCCTGTATGTGCCCGCCCTTGCTGCTAACCTATTGTCTCTTTATTAGATGACTCATACAGGCTCTCCCAAGAGAGTTACATTTGATTCAGAAACAATTAAGATTATAGAAAAATCCACTGAACAAATTGTAGTGAAAGGTATTGCAAATAACTCTACCAAAGCTTATGAGTTCTCACATTTCTTACTTGTCTCTCCTCCTACATATTTATTGTCTCATGCTAACAACACCAACAAGAATTGGCATGAGAGATACGGCCATCTCAATTTCAAATATCTGCAGCAACTCCACAATGATAAAATGGTTGAAGGTTTTCCCTCCATCCAAACTTCCAATAGAGTATGTGTTGGTTGCTTAGCAGGTAAGCATCCAGAAATGAAGTATGATGTTGAGAAGGCACATAGTGCTGCCTCTATACTTGATTTGATACATACTGATGTAGTAGGACCTATTCCCACAAACTACATTAATGGTTGCAGGTACTTCCTCACCTTTATTGATGATTGTTCTAGGTACTGCTGGATCTACTTCATGAAACAAAAATAAGAAGTTTTTGAGACTTTTAAAGTTTTTAAGGCTATGGTTGAGAACAATATCAATAAGAAGATCAAGTCAATAAGATCTGATAAAGGAGGAGAGAACATCAAAGGATATTTCCAGAGTTTCTATCAATCAGGGGGGATTCAAATGGAACACTTTGTTCCATACACACCACATTAGAATGTTGTGGCTGAGAGGAAGAACAGATCACTGAAAGAGATGGAAACATGCCTTCTCCATGCCAAACATCTACCTCCTTCTCTTTGGGCTGAAGCAGTAAACTGTGATTCTTATTTGCAGAATAGGGTGCCACACAAGTTAGTGGTTGGGGTCACTCCATTCAAAGAACTGCATGGGTATAATCCCAATGTCTCTCATCTGAGAGTTTTTGGTTCCAAATCTTGGGCCATAATATGACTTGACAAGAGGAAGGCCTTCCAAGCCCAAAGTAGTGAATGCATTCTACTGGGATATGTAGAAGATGCAAAAGCTTACAAACAGATGGAGGTTGCAACGAGAAGATGCTTCATCAAAAGAAGTGTCCATTTCGAAGAAGATCAGTTGTGTGACACACCTCTAGCAGCACAGGAAGGTATAACTATTTCAACACCTATTTTTGATGATGATGATGTGCTACAGGTTTCAGATTCAGACGAAGAATATCACATTCAACATGATCCTATTATTGAGATTGAATATCAAGAGATTATAGATCCATATCTAGTACCCATTCCTAATCAGAATCCTAAACCCAGATGGGCTCACAAGCTTCTTGATGCAACTGGAAGTGGTACTGGAGATCCAAAAGATAGAAGAAGAAAAAGGTCCTAGTATCAGAATGAGCATGGTGCACTATCTCTCACAGATTTGCTCTCTATAGTATGGTGCATCAAAGTTCCAGGTCGGTGCTACTTGATGATGGTGAATGATCAGCTACATGGCCCATAAAAGCAGAAACTTGATCATTCCCTACCTTCACCATCCATAAGAGACAAACATAGTCATCAATTTAGAAGTACATTCAGAGGTCCACTGATGGACCATGCTGCTATATAGAGCTGCAAATTTGCAGCAATGTTTTTTTCTCAAGTTAATTTTCTAAGGAGGAAGCTTCTTTCTTCTAAATATAGCTTGCATTTTGCTATTTCTGCTTATTTTGAGGGGGGTTTTTTCCCATGAGGTTTTCCCCTGTTTCCTCGGTTGTATTAAGTAACCTTTTTTTAAAATATTTTAGAATGTGTTTGGGTGACCTATGGTCTTGTTACCAGGGACCACAATTGTCCAAGTTCAGATTTAGGGGGGGTGTTAGGATTATTAATCCTCCCTTGGTCAAATGTCTATTAGATAAATTTATCCTAACTTAGGAACCTTAATTAATTATTTGGGTCCACTAGTACCATTGAGTCCACTTGGCCTAATAGGGACACATGTACCAGTCACTGGAGCATGGGGAACACTGCTATAGGTTAAATACCACTTACTGCATGTGCATGCACCAGTTTGGGTGCCTCCTAGAACAATTCCTACATTTTAGGAGCCTCTAGGAGTTCCGACACCAACCTCCATCAGTTTGGTGGAGTTGGAACTAGTTAGTATTAGTTAGCCTCCAATTACTTTCAGTTATTTCACAATCAGTTAGCTAGTGCTAGTTATGCATTGCTAATGCATGGCTGCATGTGGAGTAGGCACCTTTTCCCACCTACCACACTCAGTTGCACTAAGTTAACTAGTTATCACTGATTGTATGAGTTGTTGGACATCTGGGAGTTGATCCATTGGACTTCAATATTGATTGAGACACCATAAGTTATATGGTTAGTTAGATACAGTCACATCCTATTGGTATATTCGAATTCCTCCCTAATGGATTAGAATTCTTCCTATTTGTAAACTATTGTAACATTGGATTAAGTAATGTGAATGATACTATAAATTCCTGAGCAATACTTATCCGTTTCTTGTGTGGTTTGTTTTTTTCAGTTTGTATCTTCATACTCCTTTTACTGCAAACATTATTAGAATTGTCTGTTTGAAGATCTAAATGGCACAACAATTCTAATATGGTATCAGAGCCTTCTTAGGAAGGTTTCATGTTTATTTCTCTCCATTGAACATCATAAGCAACTGGGTTCCAACAGAAGTCCCCTATGATGATTGGCTAGCTCTAAATTTATTTAAAGTAGTGGAGAGGGCCTTCCAGACCCTGAAAAATATGTTCATGTCGAGAGGAAAAGCATGATTCTAACTTAGTTCATATGCTTTAGTGTTTTGTAGTGAAAATTGACAGGTGCTACGTAGCTTGTGTGAAGTTTTGTTATCTTTTAGCCGGAGCAATTATGAGTTCTCAATATCCTACAACTCGAATCATTACAACTTAAAATTATCTTGATTGGAGTATTTATATGCAGCTAGCCTTGCGCCAACATGGCTACCTCAGGATAGTACAAGGAAGGGAGGTAGAGCCTCATCAACTAGTTGAGAAGAACAAGTTTCTAAATTGTTGTGATGAAGCATTCAGGTACTTATGCACTCATATATCCAGAGATATCCTCTTCCACCTAGAAGGCTTAAAGACTCCCATAGAATCCTGGGAGAAGCTTGAGAGCTTGTTTAACAAACAATATGAGCTTCAGGGACACATTCTGAAGAAGGATATGGTATCTTTACATACCAGTAGTTTCGAGACTATTGAAAAATTATTTACTAAATTCAAGTCTCTTGCACTTCAATGCAGATAGTGTGGAATAGATCAGAAGGATGCACAAAATGTCCTCTCCATACTCAACAAACTAGCCACTGAGTATTATGTATTTGTCTCTATATTTCATTCCAAGCGGGATGGCTTCCCTGATTGGAAAATTCCATCATTAGATTCCTTTTCCGAGTCCTTAATCAAGGAGCAAGACAAGTTGATTCGAATGGGAGTCATCAAGACCTCCAAATATCAGGCTCTCCTAGTTTCTACTCTAGAAAAGTGCAAGACAAAGGGAAATCAAAGAAGACAGAGCCAAAATAAACCGATTCGAAGCCTAAATATAATCAACAAACTTTCGAAGGAGCCTCGGGCTCTAAGAAAAAGAAGAAGTTCGAAATGGAGTTATGTCTCTATTGTGAAAGTGGGTACCATCTTGAAGATTATTGTATGAGGAAGCAACTTGATGAAATGTTAGCTCTTCTCAAGCAACATAACATTGCCCCCCTAAGAGCAAAGAATCCTGATGAAGAACCCCATATAGAAGATGACGAAAGGTGACGTGCTTTGAAAGCTAGCCTTACACACTCCATAACATACATAATTGATTTTGGAGATTCCAATCACACGGTTCCTTCCAAAGAATCCTTCTCTACCCTCTCACTGTCAAAGGGGCCTAACATTCACATGGGAGATGATTCCCAGATTCCGGTAGAAGGACGTGGCTTAGTCAGAGTGAAGCATGGTGAGTTCATTGGTTCAAGAATGTCCTATATGTGCCCTCCCTTGCTGCTAACCTATTGTCTATTTATCATATGAATCATACAGGATCTCCCAAGAGAGTTACATTCGATTCAGAAACAATTGAGATTACAAAAAAAGGCACTAGATATCTTGTAGTGAAAGGTATTGCAAATCACTCTACCAAATCTTATGAGTTCTCACATTTCTTACCTGTATATCCTCCTACATATTTATTGTCTCATGCTAACAACACCAGCAATATTTAGCGTGGGATATTTGGCCATCTCAATTTCAAATATCTGCAGTAACTCCACAATGATAAAATGGTTGAAGGTTTTCCCTCCATCCAAAATTCCAATGGAGTATGTGTTGGTTGCTTGGCAGGTAAGCATCCAGAAAAGAAGTATGATATTGGGATGGAACATAGAGCTACCTATATACTTTCTTTGATACATAGTGATGTAGTGGGACCTATGCCCACAAACTCCATTAATGGTTGCAGGTACTTCCTCACCTTTATTGATGATTCTTCTAGGTATTGCTCGATCTACTTCATGAAACAAAAATCAGAATTTTTTGAGACTTTTAAATTTTTTAAGGCTATGGTTGAAAACAGTTTCAATAAGAAGATCAAGTCAATAATATCTTATAAAGGAGGATATTACATCAAAGGATATTTCTAGAGTTTCTGTGAATCAGAGGGGATTCAAATGGAACACTCAGTTCCATACACACCATAGTAGAATGGTGTGGTTGAGAAGAACAAAAGATCACTGAAAGAGATGGCAACATGCCTTCTCCATGACAAACATCTACCTCCTTCTCTTTGGGCTGAAGCAATAAACCCGTGCTTCGTATTTGTAGAATAGGGTTCCCCACAAGTCAGTGGTTGGGGTCACTCCATTCGAAGGACTGCATGGGTATAAGCCCAATGTCTCTCATCTGATATTTTTTGGTTCCAAAGCTTGGGCCAGAATACCACTTGACAAGAGGAAGGCCTTCCAAGCCCAAAGTAGAGAATGCATTCTGCTGGGATATGCAGAAGATACAAAAGCTTACAAACAGATGGAGGTTGCGACGAGAAGATGCTTCATTGAAAGAAGTGTCCAGTTCGAAAAAGATCAATTGTGTGACACACCTCTAGGAGCACATGAAGATATAACTGTTTCTCCACCTATTTTTGATGATGATGATGTGCTACAGGTTTTAGATTCAGATGAAGAAGATCACATTCATAATGATCATGTTATTGAGACTGAATCTCAAGAGATTCTAGATACCAAATCTAGCACCCATTCCTAATCAGAAGCCTAAACCCAGATAGGCTCAAAAGCTCGTTGATGTAGTTGGAAGTGGTGCTGGAGATACAGAAGACAAAAGAAGAAAAAGGTCCCAATATTAGAATGAGCATGCTGCCCTATGTCTCACAGATTCGCTCTCTACTGTATGGTGCAGCAAAGTTCCAAACCGGTGCTACTTGATGATGGCAAATGATCAACTACATGGCCCACAAAAGAAGAAACTTGATCATTCCCTACCTTCACCATCTAGAAGAGACAAACATAGTCATCAGTTCAGAAGTACATTGAGTGGTCCACTGATGGACCATGCTCTTGCATAGAGCTGCAAATCTGCAGCAGTGGTTTTTGCTCAAGTTATTTTTCGAAGGAGGAAGCTTCTTTATTCTAAAGATAGCTTGCAGTTTGTTATTTCTGCTTATTTTGAGGGGGGTTTTTTCCCATGAGGTTTTCCCCTTGTTATCACTAAATTTGACTCTTGACTACAAGAGAGCCGAGCTTAGAGAAATCTTAATGATGTGTAAAGGATAGCTGGGAATGAAAGTTTATAAACAGACAGGCATTTAAGAGATCAAGCAGGGAATGTATCGGCAGAGAATGGATATTAATAAGACATAGCTATGAGCATAACTTTGTGAAAAACATGAATCAAGTTCTGCATCAAGTATTCAAGATAATTTCATAAGAATCAAGAGAATCTTTCCATGGATTAATAAGACCACACACAAGACATAATAATGACAGTACACAATTCAGTTATTAAGCAAAACAGGTTCATATGATCACAATCATTCCAAAATAGCTATGCATATTAAGAAAAACAGAGTGTATGTGCATACACGCCCCTATCAATATAGTCTCAGCCCTTAGTTGAAACTCTCCTTGTTTAACTTCCAAATCATAATATATATAAGAAAAATACCTTTATAGGCCCTTACTAACCTTTTCTCATCAGATCCTATCGACAGACTAAGAATAGACCCAATCAATGATTTGTTACAAGAAATTTGGGATTCGTAAATGAATTCAACTCTTCAAACTTGCCACTTGTATTTGATTCTGAAACTGCTTGCTGAAAATATTGCTTGAAATCTAGAACTGGATGCTTGAATAAGTCGTTCTAATCCTCTATCTCTCAATATTCTGCCACTTCAAATTCAACGTATGGCCGAAGTATTTGATGTGGATGAACCAATTTTTTCTGGCAACACAGTTGTAAAGCTTCTCATAATTTAAGCGATCTCAGACTTTCAATCTTGTTTCCAATGTATTCTTCTATTTCATCAGTATTTAAACAACAAATGTAATATTATTTATTTAACATTGATGTCCCTCGGCATTACTGGGCATTCCACCTGTCAACATTTATTTATGGAATTTGGACAGAGTACGGGCTTACTGGCATATGACAATCCTTTGTTCGACCATTGCAATCTTTTAAACTTAAACTCAAACTCAGACAGGTCAATAAATGTAGTATTTAGTTAATTGACATCTGGATATTTTTTCATTAGTGTTCATCCAGCACTTATTCATTGAGTGCTTAGTGTTTGAACTAAGGTTCGAGTTGCTGGCAATTTTTTTTCTTTTCATCACACTTTAAAATTCATTGAAGAAATAATCTCAACACCTGCGGGCTTGGAGATAAATGGTAATGTTGACATCACAGCAGCAAATGTTTATCAACAGTATAAACACGTTGTACATTAGTTTGGTTCCTTGTGGGATTGGATTTGAGCATTAAACTTCAATTTTGATTTATGCAATGTAATTCCACATGTAATAAGAACAACCATCCAATAATGATAGTCAATTTCATCAACAATTCAACGCGTTGCTTCATGTATGTCGGTTCTAGCATTTGGTTCTTCCAAAAGTCGCCCTCACATGCATGTGGAACAAATCTAGTTATAAAATAGATCTGGTGACAACATCTGGCTCTGGCTGGGGATGGCATGCTCCCTGCGAGATGCCAAGAACTAGCAGACTGCGTGCCTTCTATTCCATCTCTGTAATAACTTCTGCAAGCAAACTACAAATATGTAAAGTGCCTTATCCATTGGGCAATGGAGTTATTCAAAAACTTGAAAATACACTTCTTATTAAGTGTTGAAATTCAAACAACTTCTGCAATTGAAAACAATCCTTATACAACCATCTGATCACACTGTGAAAACTGAAACAAATACTCAAAGATGATCTTATTTATCCACAATACTATTCTAATCACTGAACTCTGCTTGATCAAGTATAATCCCATTTCCAATGTAGCCATGCAAAAATTCTATCAACCAACCAAAACTTGCTTCCAACTTTCAGCATATACTCAATCAGAAATATTGAAAAGCATAACTCATACTTACTTCCATCGAACTCTATCTCTAAGCAATTAATGATAGAATATTTATAGTTCACTATTGAATCTAAACAACTTGCAATAGGATCATAAAAATTACCAAAAATTACCTCTTCGTGTTGCTTGTCTTCTGTGAATCCAAGCTGACTTATTTCTTAAAAGTATTGCTCGACTGATGAGGATTGGATGAACGGTTCTAGTAATTCTTTGTCACTTCCTTCCTCAACACCTGATCGATTACTACCAAAGAGTAGATCATTGTTGAAAATATCAACAAACACTAATGTAGCAATCTGCTGCTCTAAAATATCCTCATGTACATTATAAAAATGTTCTTCATTGCAGGTTAATGTACAAGTCTACAATTCTTTATGTAAGTATTCATCGAACACAGGCTGACCTTCATAAAAATATGGGGCAATATTTACATTTGAGTTAATATCAAATGAAACCACATCTGCTTTACCATCATTGTATTTATCATAAATTGGGGCATCCTGATCAA